>OU612045.1:82131631-82472573 GCA_914767935.1 Coremacera marginata | reverse complement strand
TTTTTGGGGCGTTATCACTATCACTATACCTATCACTATCAGTCTCATTGTCATCATCATTACCATTGTCATCATGATTATCATTATCACCACGATTATCACTATCATTGCCATCATCATTATTATTATCACCATTATTATCATTATCATTGTCATTATCATAATCATTATCATTTATACATCATTTATGCTAGTTTATAAAAATAAGTCTTCTTCTTGATAGCAAAAAATTTCAATAAGTGGAATTTATTTTTTATTTCTAAATTTTTAGGCCATGATGATGAAGACATCTTTTTACCTGTTCTAAATTGTGAGCTACGTTTTAGAAAATGTGCTTTTCCTGGGTCTGACAATGATTCGAGAGGTGGTACATTGTACTCATTTCCATTGTGCCCGATTAAACGCCAAGCTTGGGTCGAAGCTTGCAATCTTCAAAGCGATATTCGGACATTTTTATATATCTGTGGAAACCATTTTAAGCCAGAAGACTTGTTGCATACTAAGCCTTAAAATACTGCGTTTCCAACCTTTCAAATCTCAGGAGTCTTGGAGCCCTTAAGCTTCAATAATTTTGAGGCAGTAGTTAATGCAGAAAAAGAAAATGTTTGCGATAGTTGCCATAAGTTCTGCAAAATTGCAGAATACCATCGCAAAAACTACTTGAGTCTCAAAGCAGAGATGCTAGAAAAAGACGTGCTCCACAATCAAGTAAAAGAAAATCTACTCGCAACAATGAAAGCACTTGAGCTTCGAGTCAAAAAACTGAAAGAGTTAGCTAAGGAAGTGATTGGAAGAGATGGCTCTGACAACTACTCCTCAACCTTTGCAAAGACTATATGTACCGACGGAAGAGTTCGGGAGTACTCAAACTTAGAACGCGAAATGTTCCAAGCGATAAATTGGAACATTTCGCGAAAAATCTTGCTCAATCGTCAAGAGCTTACAGATTCCTGAAGGATCAACTGAACTTCAATCTGCCGAATGTAAGCAGTCTATGGAGATGGCGGCCTGTTAAAATTATCCTACCCGGCATTACTGAGGAAATGGAGAAACATTTTAAAAAATTATCGGAAAACATGACGAAGCAATGAAGGAAGTGTGTTCTTATGTTCGACGAGGTAATTGTACGCAAGAAACTGGAGTACAACGTCTCGGTTGATCAGGTTGACGGCTTTGTTGACTTAGGTAGAGGTGAACGGAGAAAAGTCCTTGCGAACAAAGTAATGGTCTTTATGGTTAAAGGCTTATTTGACAGTTGGAAGTATATCCACAGTTTTTACTGTACAGCGGGAGGGATAGAAAGTATGACGAATGCTGAAGCAACTTTGCAATATGTTTTGAACTGCAATAATGGGTTTGATTATTGTGATAGCAAAAACTTTTGCGATTAGAATTACAAAAAGCGTCCTGTTACAAGAAATTGCCATAAGATCACCAAAATGAAAGAATTTATTGAATATTTAAGAACTCTTGAAGTTCCAAGAAATAATCACTGTTTCAAAGGATTAATTTTCACTTTGGAATCAATGATATCCTTGGTTAATGATCTGTTCCAGGACCCTGAAGTCAAATTCGTTATGCTAGGTAGGATAAACCAAGATTCCCTTGAAAATTACTTTTCTGTTCTTAAGTCACAGCTAGGTAACAACACCGATCCATCCGTGAGGGAATTTCAGTATCTCTCCGGACGAATATTGTCCATGAAGATCTTAACAAATGATTTTCGTAGTCGTAATAAGAATTGTGAAGAGGATAATGACTTAATGTTGGAATGGAATTTCAAACCATTCGATGAAGATTCAATTTCAGATGTACCAGAGTTTTCACATGAAAGTTCACACGAGGAAATCATAGAAGAACAATTAGAGGAATTTCCTCAGGATATAACTCCAGAAATAGCAGAAAAATTAGACGAATCTCCCCAGCATATAACTCGCTTAAGCCCATTAGAAACAACTGTTGGTCGATATTTTGTTGGGTACGGCTTGAAGGCGAAATTTGCCAACAAAATAAAATGCGAAAGTTGCAGAGAAAATCTTGTAAAGTTGAAGAAGTTTTCTATCGATTCGGAAAGTTTTATTGACATCAAAAACTAAAGTGTCAAAAGACTTTTCTTAAAAATCCTTCCGACGAGTTCTTTGAAATTTGTCAACAACATTTTTCAATTTACAAAAGCATTTTCGAAAAAAGTTGTCATGAACCCAATTTAAAAGCGCGTACTATTAAGTCATGCGTAGAGCATTCCAATATTGTAACTCCAGGGTGGTTCGATGAAAATGGAAACTGTTTTGAACACAGGCGTTATATTCTTGAACATCTAATAACAGTTTTGATCCAAAAAAACTCTAGATGGTTAAGAGAGAAGTTTGTATCAGAAGAAATGAAAAGAAAGATTAGTTCCAATCAAATTGTTATGGCAAAAATGCAAAGATTTAATAATATGTAGGGGGTCTGTAGAAATGTGTAGTTTTTTTTACTGCCAGTCAGTTAGTTTAATTGTATGTCTGCTAGTCTTTAATTAGTCTGAGTGACTTTTCTTGGTTTTGTTCATATGATATTATTGCAATTTTAACAGTAAAGTATGTTCTTTTACAGTCGACATATAAGTTTTACTATAATAAACTATTTTGGTATAATAAAGTTTTTGTTGTCATGATAATTAGGACCATTTGTCGAACTTTCAGAACTGTACAATTTTCCACTGCGTTGTCCCAATAATGCGCAAGCAATGTGTTTTTCAAGCTTTCATTTTATTTTACTATAAAGTAAGTAGAGAAGAGCAAATACATTATATATTCACTTTTAAATATTTAGCTATTTACATTTATATATTATTATAGTTCTTATATATTAGTATTTATTAATATAAATATATAAAATCTATAATAACTATTTGTATATAATGATGAAATTTGTAATTATATTATTATGAACTATATTCATTATTAACATTATTACAAAAATTACAAACTTATATATCTAAGTTATGCATAACATATATATATATATATATATATATAATATAATATATAATATATATATATACAAATTTATATAATTTTTGTTTATATACGATTGGACACTTTAACAGGCTGACAGATAAATAGATAAAAATACAAACAGACGAAGTGACAAAAGAATAATTTTTAAAATCAATCCGATGAATTTGCGGACGGCCAAACTAACAAAATTTTATACAAACATTCAAGCTTTAATTTTCATATCTTTGGACACTAATTAGTCTTTTAAATTTTAACCATATGCAGTTTTTTCGGATCAAAACTGTAAATAGATGTTTAAGAATACAACGCCTGTGTTTAAAACAGCTTCCATTTTCATCGAACCATATGACTTAATAATACACGCTTTTAAATTGAGTTCACGACAACTTTTTTCGAAAATGCTTTTGTTAATTGAAAAATGTTGTTGACAAATTTCGAAGAACTCGTGGGAAGGATTTTTTAAGACAAGTCTTTTGTCACTATAGTTTTTGATGTCAATAAAACTTTCCGAATTGAAAGAAAACTTCTCCAACTTTACAAGATTTTCTTGGCAACTTTCGCATTTTATTTTGTTGGCAAATTTCGCCTTCATGCCGTACCCAACAAAATATCGACCAACTTAAGACTTAAAAGAGTTATATGCTAAGGGAGATATTAAAGGGCTTAGGAACTTATATGCTGAACATTTTTTTACTTCTTCTATAGTAGTTTGCTCATAACGTTAAGGCAGTCAGTTTCATTCCAATATTAAGTCATTATCCTCTTCACAATTCTTATTACGACTATGAAAATCATTTGTTAAGATCTTCATGGACAATATTCGTCAGGAGAGATACTGAAACTCCCTCACGGATGGATCGGTGTTGGTACCTAGCTGTGACCTAAGTACACAAAAGTAATTTTCAAGGGAATCTTGGTTTATCCTACCTAACATAACGAATTTCACTTCAGGGTCCTGGAACAGATCATTAACCAAGGATATCATTGATTTCAAAGTGAAAATTAACCCTTTGAAACAGTGATTATTTCTTGGAACTTCAAGAGTTTACGAAAGTAGTTGTCAACGAAATGTGTATATATATTAATATTAATATGTATATATATGTTGTTACTATTATTTTTTCATTTATAATTATCATAAATATGTTTAATGTTATACAAACTTAGCCTTTGCTCTTTTACTTAATTGCAAAAATCAATTGTATATAAATTTTGAAAATTTTCTTCCTAGGCAATAATCGTTTAGTTATTTTATAGAAAAAAATTTAAATAAATGCTACTGAAATTCAGTTTTGCTTCAAAATTGAAAATGTTGTGCTCACAACACTTTTTAACTTTTACAGTTAACTGTAAAGTTTTACATAAAAATTTAACTGAAGTTATTAACAACAACTGTTTATATATAATAGCATATCGATGGCCATACGTTGATACCTCGTAACTAAAAATTCATTCATTTTACAGGAGAAGCAAAATACTTAACAACAATTAACAATTAAAATCAATCAGCAATTTTATTTTTAAAAATAAAATCGGGATTTTGTTTGGTGTGCTGTTTGTCAATTTGGAAGAAAAGGCTTGGTTAACATTTTTATAAAAATATTAAAAATATCAATTTCAAAAATCGTTAGTTACGAGGTGTCAACGTATGGTCATTGATATAAAAAAATTGTATGCAATAAAATATAATAAGAATAAATAATATTTTAAAAATTTTGTTTTAACTTTATAAAAGTGAAATGTTTTTTAACTGTTTTAATTGCATTTATTTCAGCTAATTTTTTTTAAAAAATCTTAAAATCAGCTTTTTACAAGTTAGCAAAGAAAGAAGAAACATTTTAATAAACTATCCGGCCATAGAGCACTCTATAGTACGCATACCCATGTTCGCATTGAAAATTTCAAAAGTGTAGTTATATGGAGAATATAGTACATAAAGGTATATAAACAATTTTTATGTTGATTAAAAATTGGCTATACTGAAATGAAGAGTAATAAAAATATTACATATAAACATTGAGAGTAATATCAGTTTATGTGTTGAATAACTCGTAAATTGATAATATCTATTTAAAAATACTATAAGCAAAAATGCCAACTGTAGAGCTTCCAATAAGAATAACTTCAAAACGCCGAAAATTTCTAGCTAACTATACCAACAAATGTAAACAATCTTAACAGCTGACTACAATAACAACACATTCATTCACACGCCTGCTTGCTTGCGGGGAGAAGGGAAAGGGGTAAGATCATATCGACAGCAGAAAACAAAAAGAATATTGCTTGCTTTGTTTTCTGATTGCCTGGTAGCAAGATCAGAAATACAAGCACTTTGTTTGGTTGTTTTTTGTCATTTGTCTAACGATAATTGAAAAATCCAAAATTTATTTCATTTCAGCTTACACACATACATTGAAATCAGTGTATCAGCTTACACACATCCTTTCAAATTTGTATCGACCTAAAAAACACTTCCACATGCGCTACTGCTTACACACATTCATTCATAAATCAGTATTGAAAAAAAAAAACACTTGCGCATGCGCTAAAGCGCGCACATGCGACTTGATTCATGTCTTAGCTTTTTAGTTCCGTTTAGTTCTTGATTCATGTCTTAGCTTTTTAGTTCCGTTTAGTTCCGTTTAGTTCTAACTTTTTTCCGCATTTTTCAATTGGGAACTACTCAGCGAAAAACGCAGAAAAAAAGTATATCAGATAGTCATGCAAACTCTTAATTATAATATACTCTCATTGTGCGTAGTGCCAATAATTTATTTTCAATAAATGTAGCTTGCGTGCTTGCGACCTAATTGCTGGCCAGCTGCAGGTGTTCATCAACGACATTGATTTATATTTTAACTTGCTTAGGAGCAAATAGCTTTACCTAAAATATGATTTTGAACACATTAATACAAAAGTATTTGGCTAAAAAGTCAACTATGTATACTTACATTTTTGCCACCAATATCACGTCGAAGCACAACAAACCAAAAAAATAAGAAAATGTTATTTAACGGTAGACGAGATGACAGTGATGCACTTATATGAAGCAAACGACGATATCGTCGAAGAGTATCGTTTGAACGATGATCGTTTTGAAAGTTTCTTGATGAGAGCCCAGCATTAATAGAGTTAGAGTTAATAGAGATAGAATGTATCACCGAGGTGCATGTGGGCTAAAACCCTAGGCTGGATACCCCTTTCGTCGTCTCTCGGCGGTTTAACCAACATAAAGACACGAATTGTATCATCGAGGTGCATGTGTGTTACCACGCTCGGTAGTGATGCCCTGTAGTCATCCCACCAAAATATAGAGTAGTAAACCAATAGTGACCATTTATATAACATAAGCTCCCCTGTTTAGAGCCACCCTGCGAAAACCCAAACACGAACAACCTTATATTTAGTATGGGTTATGATACGTACACTATGAAGGTACTTAGTTAGGTTAAGTAAGGCATATACTTACTTTCATTGAAATATTTAAAGATTTGTTTTTGGAATTTGAAATATCTATTATATTTAAACAACTTGTTAATGAAGTCTTGAATTCAGAAACCTGCGTGTTTTGATTTGGTGTCAGAAGGAAAGAATAAATTATAGTTCGGACCCTGGGTCTGGCGAGCGTATCCTCGGCTGGATTTTAGGTCCTAACAATTTATTATACTTTTTATATTTTACATATATTTTTACATACATTTTTTTCCGATTTTTTCAAAAATGGTCCAAAAAATTGTTTTCTTGTAGCGCGTACCTGAATAGGTACAAATAGGGAATTTAAAAAACATATTTTTCTTCTGAATTAACATTTAACTAAGTCATGCATATTCTGAAAGAGTTTAAAATTCTTGTATATATTGTTTCCCGAAATAATTTTAAAAAGTTGTGGTCGAAAAATCTAACAGCGGGCTAAAATGGGTTGACTGTGTGTGGAGGCTGGAAACAAGATCAATAACTTGAATATGATCAAAAAGCACTTTTTGAAATTACCTAGGAAAACACAAAAACTTTAACACTCGTATTAGAAAACAAAAACAATTTTTATAAAAAATCGCTGCGTATATTTATAAACATTTTTCGCCTGCGGCGGCAGTTTTCATTATCACACACAACTAGTACTTTATTTAAATAGCGCTTAATTATATTTTCAAGACCATAATCAAATTTAATAAAAGAAATAATAAAATGTAAAAAAGTATTCGCCAGGCACATTGCAAAAGGATGCAAATTGGAAAGCATGTTTTATAATGAAAAATTATTGTTTTTTGCAAATATCAGCTACAGTAGTTGACGTTTCGTCAAAAGTTGCCACTTGTTGCGGAAACCTGTTCCCGAACTTTTTGTAATTTTTCACACAATGAGCGCATTTTAAGCTTACTCTCTGCAAATTTTGCAACTTGCGAATTTCTGCAAAAAAGCAAACAAGCAAAAAAAAACACCTATTATTAAAAGTAAACATTATATTTAGACTACTTCCACATATAAAACATTTGTATGTTTTCATATACTTGAAATTTCCTCGAGTATATGAAATTCTTTTCAAATTTCCTCGAATTTAACTCCTAAATCATTTGAGAGCAACTTTTTTTCAGCATTGAATTAAGGGGCACCAAATCAGAGATCTGCATGATTGGATTCATTTGCTGTTTCAAGTTCCTTTAATTTTTCAACTCCCTGCAAGTTGAGACAGGCAAACAATAAGTTTGCGTGAATCAAGTCGCAACAAAGACCAAGTCGCCAAATGTAGAAAACTTAAAATGCAGAAGCTTGATATGCAGGAAACTTGAAAGGATGAAACTTGAAATGTAGGCAAAAAGCAATTATTTTGCCAACTTATTTTTTATTTTCAAGTCTGTTTACGAAGTTTGTGGAATTAAGTTTGTGTCATCAGTGCAAACTTCGTTTTTTGACTTGAGAAAGCAGTTGTACTTCAAAGCAGAGGGGCGTGGCAGTGAGCAGTGATGAAAAATTAAAAAAAAAGAAAAAAAAATTAGAATTTCGATGGCGACGAAAAAAATTATAAAAAAAAACAAAAACAACTGACACAACTTGAAAAAGCCCCTATATAAAACTAGCCAATTCTTTGTGTGTGTGCTACGAGAAAATAACAACAAAATACACACAGCAGACAGTAAACAGCAACAATGCATGCACATTATTTTTTCTTGCTGTCACGCAGACGAAGTCAATTCTTCGAATTACAGCACACACATAAATATTGAAGTTGTAAGTGAGCTAAAAGAGCTAATTGAGCTATGGAAATTACAACTCTGCTTCAAACAGAGGATTAAAGTTTATGTTGGTTGTGGTTTTATTTTTATTTTGCTTTGTTTTTGTTTTATTTAGTTTTTAGGCAAATTTTTTGTTTATTCTTGTTAGACTTTAGGGCTGCGCGTATAGTGGGATATGTGAGCTTTGTGTTAAACAAAGCATTTTCAGCTGTGGTGTGAAATTGTTTTCATTGTGGTGGTGCGCACAGTTAAGTTTTTTTAAGCGTTAAAAGTGTTAGAAAAAAATATGTGTGTGGCCGCCACGCACGATAGAAGTGAAACTTTTATCCAAAAATGGAATTTCTGGGAAGATTGCTAATTTATTTTATTAACATTCCCTCCTTCAGTGCAACCAAATGGTTAAAAAGCAGTCTGCCTTCATAGCAGTAGTAGTTCAAGCACTGTCTTTTTTAATAAAGCCAACTAGTATTTTCAGCATGTCGATATCATGGGAAATATCAATTGTCCCTTTTGTTTATGGACATTTTCTGAAAAGTTCAATATTCAAGTAAAAAATTAGATTGCAGTTTTTTTTTACTTTCTTGACACAGTTGGTTATCAAAAGGATTTATTATTTTAGTTTGATGTCTTAAGTGGTACCCAGGCTCGATTCTCATAGCATATACGACAGATCTTGCTGTTTTATTTTTTTGTTAGTTGTATTTTTATTAATAAATATTTAAAAGAAAAAATTTGTCGAAAAACCTGTGGCAGGAATAATGCATTTTTCCCATTCCGTACTCGCATCGAACCGTGTACAATAAGGCAAGTTGAACGTGCTCCCATCGCAATATTGCCTCCCTCGCATCAAAGAGGACAAAATACGAACAAACCCGAAAGCAAGCATAGCATACATCTTCTAATTTATTTCATAGGATTGATGACAAAAAAAAAATTTATTGCTTATCCAAAATAATCATTAATTGATTATAACTCGGGCTTATTTATATAATCTATTTTCAATTTTTCTTAAAAAGAAAAACAAAAACTGCCAGTTATTGTTAAAATTGTTAATATTTTTTATTAAAAAGAGCTCAAAATTTCAACTGCAGAAAGGACCACTAAATCTTTGCTTCGTGGTCAGAAGCACTGACCTTATGCTAACGCGCTTACTTGTTTAGGTTTATTTTACTGTGCCAACACAGTTAAAAATGTTGATGCCTTTTTCGGTACAAGACTTGCATCGTATTTAATGTTGCATTTGCGACGCTATATCCCAAAGAATTGATAAAGGAATCATGAACGATTTTCTTCATCTTTGACGAAACATGCTGATTTGGCCATACATTTCATTGACGAAAATTCCATATTAAATTACCAAAATCGTGTTCGAACGCAATACAGAAGTGTTACAGAAGTCTCGTCAACAAACAAGGCAGATACATATAAAAAAAATTGTATTCATCTTTTTCATATTCTTTGATTTTATTTTACATGCTCTTTTGGATCAGATTATTTCCGATTTGTAATCTTTGATATATCAGTCATGCAGTCCATTTATACACCACGTTTTTAAAATTATATATTTTGTAACTTTTAACGAAAAAAATACCCCGAAATATAAGCCTTTGTAGAGAAAACATGAACGAACACAAAGCAGAAAGGTTGAAGAATATTCGACAAATTTTTTAATGAACGAAAACAAGCCGGACACGTTAAAAAATTTTTGACAAGAAATACAAGAGAGAAGAGTTATCGATTATCGCGTGTTCTGTTTGTTTTTTAATGTTGACAAAACCAATGCAGATGAGTTAAAGAATATTCTCCAAGTCTGTTGTTGACGAATACAAGCCAGACTCGTTTAAGAATATTTTGCAAGTCTGGCTTAAGCAACGATATTCTTTAGTTTCTTTAAAAGCAGAGTTGGTAGTTCGGTAGCTCAGTTGGTAATGGAAGAACTTGTAACCATTAGGTTGTGTTTTAGCATGCGATTTTTTGAATTATATGAAAGATATAGTATTTATATGAAAATTCACATATCTGAGAACAAAACAAATTTTAGAATCAAAGGTCCATTCATTAATATTGCAGCATATACAGCACATGCTGTACTTACTTACCAAATTGATACTTACCAAATCAATCAATGCAAGGCTTACTTCGAAAAACGATAAAAACTGCACTGGTGTCTTATGCGGAACAAATAGGGTGTATCAACGAAATAGATATTTTCTGGAAAATTTCAGCCATCTAGTGGTAGATATGCTGGCAATATTTCAACTTATCGATTTGAATTAATTGAAATACTATTTAGTTTGTGCAGCTGACCCTGCACTGTTGTTATTTTTAACGTAGCTGCCTAATAAACAAAAAATGTTCCTTAAAAAAATATATATTAACATGAAATATTATTAGCTTGCAAGCTTTGAAGCAAACAACAAACAAATAAAACAATTTAATCAACAGTAGAATAATCATTGCGCCTTCCAATTGCAAGGAATATTTTTCGCCATATTCATAAACAACCTCCGAGATAAATACATTTTAGTAAGTAATGTTTAAATTTTTGCAAAACAATTAGCAACAGCACTAAAAATTGAGCGTGACTACGCAGTAATAGTACTGATCATGCTTTCTTTCACAGTGTCACTTGGCAAACTGAGTCTCCGCTCAGTGTTGTTTTGCGTTTTTTCGTTTGGCAGTTCAGACACTCGGCTTTAAGCCATGCATCTACCATCTATATTTTCCATGAGTCGAAGCGAGAGTTGACAAAGAGCTGGCAATACTTTTTGTCCATTCTAATAATAGCTTGACATGCTAAGACTGAATTCAATTATAAAGGAAAGGAAAGAAAAGAAAAAAAGAACTGCTTGCTGATTTAAGATGAGCTTGAGCTACGCAATTAAATATGCTTTCGTAGCCCAGTAAGTAGAACAACCAACTACGGATCATAGCATACTGTGTTCAATCCTCAGTGGAAGCAAAGATGTGTTAAATAGCAATTTACTTCGTTTTTATACAACTAGTGCGGCGAATTGCTGTGTTGTTGTTTTCATAATAACCATTTCGTTACATTGGTCTTACTGCCCATCTAGCTCGCCGTATTGTTGTACACGCGGCTATAAAAGTTTCACTTCAAAAGTTTTTAGCATATCACTAAGTTTAAAGCAATTTAAGCCAATTAAGCTATCAATAAATTTTTAAGTTAAGTTGTGGGTCTTTGTTACTTTTTACAAGGTGAAAAAATTCATCAAAAAAATTCTTTTTTAAATAAAGAGCCGAATCTTTGATTTTAAAAGACGATATTTATTTTAAACTTCATATTTATTTCTTGTATAATAAAATACGTAAAAAAAGTTATTTGTAGTATTGAAAAAAAACTAAACATTACACTACCTAATATATTGAGTAAAAAATACAAAACATTTCGTAGCTAAAAAATAGAGATAAGTAAATAATACAAAATAAAATAAAAGTAATTAAACGCACAAAAAATATTGATTTATTAAATCAAAAGGCATATCATGATTGTAGTTTTAGTTAAAAATAACAGTTTGAAATTGACATTTTTCGAGCCACTTTTACTCACATAAACCGATTTATCGCTTCAACTGTTGAGTGATCTGTACTGTATCTGCATCTGTAGAGTGGCATTTTTCCAGCCGCTTTTACGAATAAAAACCGGCTTATCGCTCCAACTAAAGAAGGTGAAAACAATGTATTTTTGATCTTATAATAAACAAAGAAGTCTCGTCTTTAAAATGCTCTATCGCTCTGTATCGTTTGTGATTTAAGCAGCAGCAACATAAGTAAGCTACTGAACAAAAATGTGATTTTTTTTTTATTAAATTTTTGCGGCTGTGAGACGTAATTCTACGTCAGAAGTTTGTGATATACGCTTTTATTTAATTCATTAATTTAATTCTTTAATCAACACATTACAGCTAATTTTATTTATTTTAACTTTTACTACAAAATGCTTAAATTACCTCGAATGTATCAATTATATGACTTTTTGAAATTTTTGATATGAAACCATTTTTCAAAATGTTTGGTGATATTTTCCCCAATATGGAGTCTTAACATCCCTCCTCTGCATATCGCCTGTCTAAAAAAGCAATACTCCTTCTTTGAATATTGGTTATAGGGGATTAACCTTTATTCGAAGGTAGCTATTAGCGAAAAACCCATGGAAATTTCAAACGATATTACTTATAATGTAGTCATTGTACCTCTTTAATGACGCTTTATTTAATAAAGTTTCTGGCATAGATATTTCAACTCCATTTTTTAATATAAGCTGAGTTCCCTTTAAGCATTGATATTTTTTCAAAAGTTTTAGTATCCAAGTAATCAATAAACCTCTTAATCATATTGAAAATAAAAAACCTTCTTCCTGAGGCTAGAGCGCATAGATTTTAGTTTTTTTTCTATACTAACATTTAAGCCGTAAGATATAATAAACAAAAACGCAGCACTTTCAACTCACATACACATAACAAAGAAATAACGAAAACTTCGTGACTTCCTTTTAACAGGCAGGCCTTATAGAAGCCCTCACCGATGCAGTGATGGTGTTAGGTGTGTTGCCGCCAAAAGAAGCAGTTAATGCTTGCCTTTTTTCAATAGGCCTGACTGAATTGCCCACTGGGTCCACAACGCAATAGCTTTTTCAACACAAAAAAAAAAAAAAACGCCACACAAACTCCGCATTATATATGAAAAACCCCTTTTACATTGGTCAAGACTTTAAAGCAATGAAAGTGAGAAAAAGAAAACACGAAAAAATTTATGGTTCAGAGAAATTGGTACTGTCAAGTTTTCTCCCTTTCGTTGCTTCCAAATTGCGGCGGATTGCCTACAAACTCAAAGGCTTGAAATCAAGTCTTTCCCAATGTAAAAGTTATCAACCAAACAAACAACTCAGTTCAGTTCCCGCTCTCATTGAGATCACACTGTGCTAACAGAGAGAAAAAAAAAAAAAAATAAAGTCTTCGACTGTGTGTTAATATAATATAAATCAAAACCTTAAATTTCGTATCAACCTATTGTGCGAGTTAGAATAAAATCTATATACTGTCCAATAAAAGTTACAAAGCTACAATTTCCTCATTTGAATGGCCTCCAACATGGGAGGCATCCTATTCGATAGGGACAAAACTATTTCAAAACCAAATTCAATTGAACCAGTTTTCCTGGTAATGACCAGAACAGGAATACATGCAGAAAACGGATTCACCTGTGTATCACCTTTTCTTATTCAACGTTCAATAGATGCAGTTGGAGGTAAAATCAATTTTTGTAAAAAGTTAAGATCTGGACAGCTATTAGTTCAATGCGTTAATGGAAAACAGGCCAGTAAGATAATACAAATGACAAGCATATCTTCCGAAATATTTGTTAAAGTTGAAGAACATATTTCACTTAATAAATCGAAAGGAACTTTCTATACCAATGAACTACGTTACTTGTCTGTTGATGAACTTATTGATGGAATTCGCGAGCAAAATCCAGATGTAACAGAGGTGAAACGGCTTAAAAAGCGTGATACAGAATCAAAACAGATCACCGAAGTTGATCTGGGTCTTTACATTGTTACTTTTAATACAAGTAAACTATCCGAAAGAATTTATCTTGGATATATTTCAGCCTTATATCCCTTAATTAAGCCTTATATCCCTAACCCCTTACGATGTTTCAAGTGCTTCAAATTCGGCCACGTGTCTGACATTTGTTCGTCTGTCAACAAAATTTGCCCTCATTGTAGCAATACTGAACACACTTCTACGAATGATACTGGCACCCGTCAAAAATGCGAAAGACAGGCAAAATGCGTAAACTGTCAAAAAGACCACAACAGTTTCTCCAAACATTGTGAAGTATACAAAAAAGAATATACCATACAAAAAACAAGAGTTACACAAAAGAAAACAGTAAGCGAAGCACGAGTAGAATACTTTAGACAGAACCCATTACCAACAACATACGCGAATGCAACAAAAATATGCAATTGCAAATGTAAGTGCCAAGAGAACGCAGAGCAGAAAAATACCACGGCAGAAGAAACTACAAATAATGCAAATATTAAATAAATGCTCTCTTTGGTCTCATCTGTCCGTCAAACTATAACATCAAGCGGGTCAAAAATTAATATTCTACCAAGAAATGTCTCTAAAAGGAAAAAACGCGAACTTACTAAAGCAGAGAAAAAGAAAAAAGAGAGCTCCAACAAAGAAGATTCCGAAGACTTTATGGATGATCGAGTAAACATTAGTGATTTAGAGAAAGAGATATTATCTAGCGCTTCTAGTTGTTATTAACTTTTTTATGAATACTGAATATAAAATAATACAATGGAATTGTAATGGTATGGCAAATCATTTAGAAGAAATCCAAATTATTACAACCTATTTTAATTGCCTAGCTATATGTATTCAAGAAACTAAATTTAGATCAAATTGTTGTATTAATCTTAAAAATTTTAAATGCTTCCATAAAAACTTATATACAACATCAATTGCTCATGGTGGGGTTTGTATATATCTAAATAAACTGTTTGATGGAGAAGAAATACCTATAATATCCCAGTTGCAGGTTATTGCCATTACAACTAATTGCCCGTTTAAATTCATTATTTGTTCAATATACCTTCCAGGATCAGTAAATATCTCTAATAATGAACTCAATAATCTTATTTCACAGTTTGACCTCCCTTATCTTTTGGAGATTATCTTGGAGATTTCAATTCCCATAACAATATCTGGGGATCTAGTAGAACTGACTCAAGAGGAAAAATAATAGAAAATTTTATAAATAACAATAACATCAATATTTTGAACAACATAGACTGCCCCACACACTTAAGCTTAACTTATAAAACTTTTAGCAATATTGATCTTAGCCTTGTATCCCCTAATATACAACAATATTTTGAGTGGAACATTAGTGATGACCTTTCTAGCAGTGATCATTATCCGATCATAATATCTTTTAATGGACTTACACCTAGTTTTGAAAGAAGACCTACTTGGAAAATTAAAAAAGCTAATTGGCAGGAATGGACCTGTAACTTTTTAGAACCTATACATAGTTTCCAGAATATAGACGATCTCGAAAATTATATTGCTGAAACTATATTAAACGCAGCAAAAGCAGCTATACCCATTAGAAGCGCAAATTACAATAGAAAGGAAGTACCTTGGTGGAACGAAAATATTAAATTTTTAATAAAAGAGAGAAAAAAACTTTTAAAACAGTTTAAACGAAACATGTGTACAGAAAATCTTACCAAATTTAAAAAAATAAAATCCAAGACACGAAAAGTCATTAGAGAAAGCAAGAAAAAATCATGGAATGAATTCTGTGACAGCATAAATCTAAGAACTCTATCATCAACAGTCTATAAAAAAATTAGATCCTTAAATGGATGTTCTAATTTTCAGCAAATTACAGCAATAGAAGATAACAATATATTATTAACTGACAACAAAGATATCGCAAATTGCCTGGCTCATAATTTTTCTAAAAATTCTTCCTCAGCTAACTACACACAAAAATTCAGAACATTTTCGGCAAAAAAATACTACATATACATTAGAAACATCTAACAGTGACGAACTATATAACAATAAATTAACACTAACCGAGCTTAAATCTGCATTAAGTTCATGTAGTGGAACATCTCCAGGACCAGATAATATAAGATACGAAATGCTGAAAAACTTAAACGACGCAGCAACACAATATTTATTAGATTTTTATAACACCATCTGGACAAAACAAGTTTTTCCAAGTAATTGGAGAAAGGCAATAGTCATTCCAATTCTCAAACCCGGGAAAGATAGTACCAATAAGAACAACTATAGACCCATATCTCTGACAAACTGCCTTTGTAAGCTCTTGGAAAGAATAATTAACAGAAGACTTACTTGGCATATAGAAAAACACAATGTCCTAAACATAAACCAATCTGGTTTTAGGAAAAATAGAGGAACTGTTGATAATTTAGCAATTCTGCATTCAGATATAATGGAAAGTTTTCCCCAGAAAAAAGACGTTATAGCAGTTTTTTTCGATATTCGAAAAGCTTATGATGGTGTGTGGAGAAATCTTATTTTTAAAAAACTCAATTCAGCAGGACTTAAGGGAAATTTAGTTGCTTTCATCTCAAACTTTTTTCAGGAAAGAAAATTTTGTTGTATGATTGGAAACACCACTTCCAACTATTTAAACCTCGAAAACGGAGTTCCACAAGGATCGGTATTAAGTGTCTCACTTTTTTTATTAGCTATAGATGAAATGCTGGATTATGTATGCGCGGATGTTAAATCCCTTCTATATGCTGATGACTTAGTTATATACTTCTCGGGGAAAAAAGTAACTGCAATAACTAACAAAATACAAAAAACTATCAATAAATTGGAAAAATGGAACGATACAAGCGGTTTCCAATTCCATGATGAGAAATCGGTAGCGATAAAGTTTTCAAGACGTTATAAAAATACAAATGACAATCCTATTTTAAACCTTAACAACAAAAACATTAAATTCGTAGAAAAACATACTTTTTTAGGAGTAATTTTTGACAACAAATTGTCGTTTAAAACTCATATACGACACATAAAAGCTAAAGCTAACAAAAAATTAAATATTTTAAAAATACTGAGGTGTACACGTTATGGATTCGACTCAGAAACACTTCTAAAAATATTGCGATTGATTATTCTCCCAACAATAGATTATGCATCAATTATATACTCCTCTGCAAGCCAATCAAACTTAGATATTCTTGATCCTATTTTAAATACTGGTATAAGACATTCCATCGGAGCATTTAAAACAAGCCCGGCAAAAAGTCTCCAAGCAATCTCTGCATGTCCACCCTTATATTTGAGAAGGTTAAAATATCTCCTTAACTACACTCTAAAAATGTTTTCCCTAAAGAGTCATCCACTTTATGAAAAGTTAAAAAACAGAACTAAAATTAACGAATCTCAGCTGAAACCAAAAAAATATTGGCCTTTTTACGTTAGAGCTTTCTATGAGTTTGAGAAAATTGTCACAAAATTTAGTATTAAAACGGAAATTATTGATGAAACTACACAACCTATTACACCCCCATGGTGTTTTTCAGATATAAGCATTGATTTTTCGCTTGCGTATTGCTGCAAGCGCAATATGCTACCTGAGGTAGTCCAACATAAATTTTTAGAAAAAATTAATACCACCTACTCAAACCATTTGCATTTCTATACTGATGGCTCTGTTATGAATGAAAAAGCAGGATTTGCTGTCTGGAACCGAATAAATGATTATTCGTCTATATATACTAGTGAACTTTTAGCAATTAAAGCTTGCATTGCAAATCTCAGCAACCCAAACCCGTATCAGAAAATCTTAATAATAACAGATAGCAAAAGTGCTTTAGAAGGATTTCTTGATCCTTTTAATAACAATACAATAGTTCAAAAGATTAGATCGTCTATAACAAATGCTACTAATCAAAATATAAGTTTTTTATGGATCCCAAGCCATCTTAATATTAAGGGAAATGAAACTGTTGACAAACTTGCAAAAGATTCACTTAAAGAAAGTATTTCGCCGCATTTTAAATACCAGCATTCGGATTATAGACAGTTTATAAGTAAATATTTATATGATCTTTGGAACGATTCATGGCAACATATAAATCAATCAAAACTATTCCAAATCCAGAATTCTGTTAACCTCAAATTTAGAACATACAATTTACCCAAAAGTGAATTAATTAAGCTCACTAGACTAAAAATTGGTCACACTCGTTTGACCCACAAATACTTAATCGAAAAAACACAACCCCCACTTTGTGATTGTTGTCAAGATCTAACTATCTTTCATATATTTAATGAATGCACAAATAATTTACTACAGCAAAAAAAAGCTAAATATAAAATAAATGACATTAAAGCTCTTTCAACAGAAACTAAATTTGAAAATGTTAAATTATTCTTAACTGAACTGAATTTATATTATTCAATATAAAATGCTCAATTATAATTATTTTTGATTTATATCTTTTTTTATAAAATTATTTCTTTTTTATACAAACATATTGTGTATTTATAGTTATAAGTGTATATAAACCTAGCTTTTAAAAATGTATAACATAAAGGCCTATATAACCTTACTGTGTTGGGGCCTTTAATTCTAAATAAGTAAATAATAAACAAACAACTAAACGCTCTCCAATCGCTTTCGACGACAGCACAGTCGCATAGAATTGAAAACAGACTTGAAATGTAGAAAACTTGATTTTTTTTTTCTTCCAGCTCATGTAGGCAAGAAACAAAATAGAATCAAGTTCTATTTGTTTTTCATAAGCAAGCCGTGGCATGTAAGGCAGAAACAAATCAAGTTTCTATAAATCAAGTCGAAACTTGATTTTTTTGAAGTAACATGATTTTTGAGTTAGTTGTTACAGATCTCTGTTCCAAATACACATTTTGAAAAATTAAAAAAAGGGGTATCCGGCCCTTAAAGTAAAAGTATTCCATTTTTATAATGTTATTTTACGCAAAAAAAAAAATACATTTCTTAAAACTCATAATATAATGTTGAACAAAAAAAATAAGTAGCATAAAACGTAGTAGACAAATGCGCCTCAAGAAATCTCGTAGTAGGAAAAGGTATGATATTAAGGCAACTGAGGTTCATTCCCTGAAAAGACGTCAAATATTTGGATAACAAATAATGTGTTATTTGGCACAGCAAAAACGACAAATCAATTTCAACAGATAGAAATTTTCTTCAACTCTTTTTCTCTCCTACCACGAGTAGGAGATTGAAACACAGCCTTGTTATTCAATTATGTTGACAACAATTAAAGATTCCTAAAAAAATGTATTTCGTGTTATTCGATTGAATGTTTGAAGGTATAATATACGTATAACAACAAAAAAAAACAGCTTTTTTAAAATTTTTTTTTAAATACAAGGAGTTATTATGTTTTTCCAATTTTATACAGCTAATTGTACATAAAAAGTACTTCATGAAAATATTTTTTTTTGTTTTAAAGTATTTTCAGGCTTCTATATAAAGGGCACTTAAAATGACATTAAAAAAAGACATCCAAAAAGGTTCGATGGATATCGCCTTTCCCATGTATATGAAACAAAAAAATTAAATGTAATTTTAAAGTACAAGTTTTGTTTAAATTATGGCGAAAGTTAGAGTAAATAGTTAAAAAAAGAGATAGCACGAGATCGATTTTCGCACGCTTTTTTGTCTATAATATAGTAGGCAATTGAATTTAAGGGGATGCTTAAAGGACAAAATTACGAACAAAATGCACTGAGATTCACTGAAATTGCACCAATAGGTTTCGAGTTATCGACCCAACCATTTTATAAAACTAGTTTCGAGGAAATACGAAAGATTCTGATATCAAGTCCCTGCAGGACCCCGATGCCGATAACATATTTCTAAAGCTATTAAAGGAGTGTAGCTATTTAATAATGGTGCAACACCTGAACAAAAAAAAATTTTAACACAACAAATAGCACCGTTACCCCAAATGTGAAGACTGTTACTTTTTTAACAACCCAGTTTGTTGTTGCAAAACCAACAAACATGACTGCTGTTATTAAAGGTGGGTCAGTTCAATCAACTTCAAGCTTGTACTTATAATTTACATTTTTCACGTATTAGTTTTGTACGAATGACAAAACTATTAAAGTGTTTAACTATTAAACTATTACTATGAAAATTAGAAAACACTAAAATAATAATAAAAATGGAACTTCGAACAAATTTTTTTTAAAAATTATTTTGTGATCATTCAACAAAAATGATGTTTATTAAACTCATCGTAAAATCATAAAAAAAATTTTGTCGACATTCGGGAAAGCATATTTATCAATAATTTGTCAATTTGAAGCAAAACGTATTGTCGAAATTATTTATAAAAAAAATTTTTTTTTTAATATTTTTAAAATTACCCAAAATCACCCCTTAAAATAATTTTAGAAAAAAATTTAACTCAAAACTCCCCCTACAATTTGTTAGTTCTAGAAGCAAAATTTTTCTAGCTACGGCCCTGCCCCTGCCTATGGCATGTTCACTTAAAATTCTCCAGTTGAATGCAAAGAAAGTAGATTGAAGTGAAACTAGTTCTGGTTAACTAAGGACTAGTGAAATCGGTAGCTCTGTACTATTTCCATTTACTGCCGATCCAATGTGGTTTTTGTATGAGATGAGATAATATATTAAACTAACGGTAACTTACAAACTTAAGGGATATTACAGAATATTTTCCAAATGTGATATTTGGAATCAACTGTTTTTTACGTAACGATTGGCTATTGAAACGTTCAGATCAAAACATTTCTTAAATTTTGTCGATCAGAAATATTTATGATCAAATTATACAAAAAGAATTCAACGTGTATAAGGAAATAAATAGTATCGAAATTGATTATAACATACCAAATTACAAATTTAATTTCAATAAATCTGAAAAATGTTAAAACTTTAATCATTTAATTTATTCGTTATAGAAAACAATATATGTGTCAATCAAAGAGTAACATTTTTCTAAGGCGTAAAATGACTAAAATCGATATTTAAGCCTGTCAATTTTTCGTTGATCCATTGACGTAAGTGTGGAACATTGGTATAAATAACCGGAATGCCTACATCGCCACAACCTATGCCCCACGCAACGATTCCAGCCTGATAGAAGCGATCGTTGTCACCAACAACTGGGCAAACTAAGGGAGATCCGCCATCTCCCTTACATGTATCCTTGTCTTTTTCACCTCCAGCACAAATGAAACTCTCATGCAATTGGAACAATCTTCCCAAGCGAGTTGTGCGCAAATTTGTCTGACACTTATCTCTTGGCATTACTGGCAGATCAATTTTCTTTAGAATAACCTGATAAGAGCCATCTTTTCCAAACTTGTCCTTGCCCCATCCAGTTGCGAAACAGCGGGAATTATCGAAAACAGCATCGGCAGGTGGCAAACATATGGGACGAACATTTTCTTGCCACTCGAAGGGACTATCTACAATCAGAAGAGCGATGTCATTGAATAGGGAACCTTTATTGAACTTCTCGTGCAAAATTATCTGGCGCCCACGCCTATCTTGATCTGGAATTACTTCTGTCTTTGTTTGTGTGTCCCATTCGCCAGCTCGGACAACCAAGGTGTTAGCAAGACGGTTTTGCACGCAATGTGAAGCAGTTAACACAACATTCGGAGCAATTAATGCACCACCACACTCATAGAGAATAAGAATTTCCTCAGGAGCTGGTTCCTCACGTAAAATCGCTACCATCCAAGGGAATTCACCAAACTGAGCTTCATTGTCCTTCATTGAGAGAAAAAAAAAAAAAAAAAAGTCTTCGACTGTGTGTTAATATAATATAAATCAAAACTTTAAATTTCGTATCAACCTATTGTGCGAGTTAGAATAAAATCTATATACTGTCCAATAAAAGTTACAAAGCTACAATTTCCTCATTTGAATGGCCTCCAACATGGGAGGCATCCTATTCGATAGGGACAAAACTATTTCAAAACCAAATTCAATTGAACCAGTTTTCCTGGTAATGACCAGAACAGGAATACATGCAGAAAACGGATTCACCTGTGTATCACCTTTTCTTATTCAACGTTCAATAGATGCAGTTGGAGGTAAAATCAATTTTTGTAAAAAGTTAAGATCTGGACAGCTATTAGTTCAATGCGTTAATGGAAAACAGGCCAGTAAGATAATACAAATGACAAGCATATCTTCCGAAATATTTGTTAAAGTTGAAGAACATATTTCACTTAATAAATCGAAAGGAACTTTCTATACCAATGAACTACGTTACTTGTCTGTTGATGAACTTATTGATGGAATTCGCGAGCAAAATCCAGATGTAACAGAGGTGAAACGGCTTAAAAAGCGTGATACAGAATCAAAACAGATGACCGAAGTTGATCTGGGTCTTTACATTGTTACTTTTAATACAAGTAAACTATCCGAAAGAATTTATCTTGGATATATTTCAGCCTTATATCCCTTAATTAAGCCTTATATCCCTAACCCCTTACGATGTTTCAAGTGCTTCAAATTCGGCCACGTGTCTGACATTTGTTCGTCTGTCAACAAAATTTGCCCTCATTGTAGCAATACTGAACACACTTCTACGAATGATACTGGCACCCGTCAAAAATGCGAAAGACAGGCAAAATGCGTAAACTGTCAAAAAGACCACAACAGTTTCTCCAAACATTGTGAAGTATACAAAAAAGAATATACCATACAAAAAACAAGAGTTACACAAAAGAAAACAGTAAGCGAAGCACGAGTAGAATACTTTAGACAGAACCCATTACCAACAACATACGCGAATGCAACAAAAACATGCAATTGCAAATGTAAGTGCCAAGAGAACGCAGAGCAGAAAAATACCACGGCAGAAGAAACTACAAATAATGCAAATATTAAATAAATGCTCTCTTTGGTCTCATCTGTCCGTCAAACTATAACATCAAGCGGGTCAAAAATTAATATTCTACCAAGAAATGTCTCTAAAAGGAAAAAACGCGAACTTACTAAAGCAGAGAAAAAGAAAAAAGAGAGCTCCAACAAAGAATATTCCGAAGACTTTATGGATGATCGAGTAAACATTAGTGATTTAGAGAAAGAGATATTATCTAGCGCTTCTAGTTGTTATTAACTTTTTTATGAATACTGAATATAAAATAATACAATGGAATTGTAATGGTATGGCAAATCATTTAGAAGAAATCCAAATTATTACAACCAATTTTAATTGCCTAGCTATATGTATTCAAGAAACTAAATTTAGATCAAATTGTTGTATTAATCTTAAAAATTTTAAATGCTTCCATAAAAACTTATATACAACATCAATTGCTCATGGTGGGGCTTGTATATATCTAAATAAACTGTTTGATGGAGAAGAAATACCTATAATATCCCAGTTGCAGGTTATTGCCATTAAAACTAATTGCCCGATTAAATTCATTATTTGTTCAATATACCTTCCAGGATCAGTAAATATCTCTAATAATGAACTCAATAATCTTATTTCACAGTTTGACCTCCCTTATCTTTTGGAGATTATCTTGGAGATTTCAATTCCCATAACAATATCTGGGGATCTAGTAGAACTGACTCAAGAGGAAAAATAATAGAAAATTTTATAAATAACAATAACATCAATATTTTGAACAACATAGACTGCCCCACACACTTAAGCTTAACTTATAAAACTTTTAGCAATATTGATCTTAGCCTTGTATCCCCTAATATACAACAATATTTTGAGTGGAACATTAGTGATGACCTTTCTAGCAGTGATCATTATCCGATCATAATATCTTTTAATGGACTTACACCTAGTTTTGAAAGAAGACCTACTTGGAAAATTAAAAAAGCTAATTGGCAGGAATGGACCTGTAACTTTTTAGAACCTATACATAGTTTCCAGAATATAGACGATCTCGAAAATTATATTGCTGAAACTATATTAAACGCAGCAAAAGCAGCTATACCCATTAGAAGCGCAAATTACAATAGAAAGGAAGTACCTTGGTGGAACGAAAATATTAAATTTTTAATAAAAGAGAGAAAAAAAACTTTTAAAACAGTTTAAACGAAACATGTGTACAGAAAATCTTACCAAATTTAAAAAAATAAAATCCAAGACACGAAAAGTCATTAGAGAAAGCAAGAAAAAATCATGGAATGAATTCTGTGACAGCATAAATCTAAGAACTCTATCATCAACAGTCTATAAAAAAATTAGATCCTTAAATGGATGTTCTAATTTTCAGCAAATTACAGCAATAGAAGATAACAATATATTATTAACTGACAACAAAGATATCGCAAATTGCCTGGCTCATAATTTTTCTAAAAATTCTTCCTCAGCTAACTACACACAAAAATTCAGAACATTTTCGGAAAAAAAATACTACATATACATTAGAAACATCTAACAGTGACGAACTATATAACAATAAATTAACACTAACCGAGCTTAAATCTGCATTAAGTTCATGTAGTGGAACATCTCCAGGACCAGATAATATAAGATACGAAATGCTGAAAAACTTAAACGACGCAGCAACACAATATTTATTAGATTTTTATAACACCATCTGGACAAAACAAGTTTTTCCAAGTAATTGGAGAAAGGCAATAGTCATTCCAATTCTCAAACCCGGGAAAGATAGTACCAATAAGAACAACTATAGACCCATATCTCTGACAAACTGCCTTTGTAAGCTCTTGGAAAGAATAATTAACAGAAGACTTACTTGGCATATAGAAAAACACAATGTCCTAAACATAAACCAATCTGGTTTTAGGAAAAATAGAGGAACTGTTGATAATTTAGCAATTCTGCATTCAGATATAATGGAAAGTTTTCCCCAGAAAAAAGACGTTATAGCAGTTTTTTTCGATATTCGAAAAGCTTATGATGGTGTGTGGAGAAATCTTATTTTTAAAAAACTCAATTCAGCAGGACTTAAGGGAAATTTAGTTGCTTTCATCTCAAACTTTTTTCAGGAAAGAAAATTTTGTTGTATGATTGGAAACACCACTTCCAACTATTTAAACCTCGAAAACGGAGTTCCACAAGGATCGGTATTAAGTGTCTCACTTTTTTTATTAGCTATAGATGAAATGCTGGATTATGTATGCGCGGATGTTAAATCCCTTCTATATGCTGATGACTTAGTTATATACTTCTCGGGGAAAAAAGTAACTGCAATAACTAACAAAATACAAAAAACTATCAATAAATTGGAAAAATGGAACGATACAAGCGGTTTCCAATTCCATGATGAGAAATCGGTAGCGATAAAGTTTTCAAGACGTTATAAAAATACAAATGACAATCCTATTTTAAACCTTAACAACAAAAACATTAAATTCGTAGAAAAACATACTTTTTTAGGAGTAATTTTTGACAACAAATTGTCGTTTAAAACTCATATACGACACATAAAAGCTAAAGCTAACAAAAAATTAAATATTTTAAAAATACTGAGGTGTACACGTTATGGATTCGACTCAGAAACACTTCTAAAAATATTGCGATTGATTATTCTCCCAACAATAGATTATGCATCAATTATATACTCCTCTGCAAGCCAATCAAACTTAGATATTCTTGATCCTATTTTAAATACTGGTATAAGACATTCCATCGGAGCATTTAAAACAAGCCCGGCAAAAAGTCTCCAAGCAATCTCTGCATGTCCACCCTTATATTTGAGAAGGTTAAAATATCTCCTTAACTACACTCTAAAAATGTTTTCCCTAAAGAGTCATCCACTTTATGAAAAGTTAAAAAACAGAACTAAAATTAACGAATCTCAGCTGAAACCAAAAAAATATTGGCCTTTTTACGTTAGAGCTTTCTATGAGTTTGAGAAAATTGTCACAAAATTTAGTATTAAAACGGAAATTATTGATGAAACTACACAACCTATTACACCCCCATGGTGTTTTTCAGATATAAGCATTGATTTTTCGCTTGCGTATTGCTGCAAGCGCAATATGCTACCTGAGGTAGTCCAACATAAATTTTTAGAAAAAATTAATACCACCTACTCAAACCATTTGCATTTCTATACTGATGGCTCTGTTATGAATGAAAAAGCAGGATTTGCTGTCTGGAACCGAATAAATGATTATTCGTCTATATATACTAGTGAACTTTTAGCAATTAAAGCTTGCATTGCAAATCTCAGCAACCCAAACCCGTATCAGAAAATCTTAATAATAACAGATAGCAAAAGTGCTTTAGAAGGATTTCTTGATCCTTTTAATAACAATACAATAGTTCAAAAGATTAGATCGTCTATAACAAATGCTACTAATCAAAATATAAGTTTTTTATGGATCCCAAGCCATCTTAATATTAAGGGAAATGAAACTGTTGACAAACTTGCAAAAGATTCACTTAAAGAAAGTATTTCGCCGCATTTTAAATACCAGCATTCGGATTATAGACAGTTTATAAGTAAATATTTATATGATCTTTGGAACGATTCATGGCAACATATAAATCAATCAAAACTATTCCAAATCCAGAATTCTGTTAACCTCAAATTTAGAACATACAATTTACCCAAAAGTGAATTAATTAAGCTCACTAGACTAAAAATTGGTCACACTCGTTTGACCCACAAATACTTAATCGAAAAAACACAACCCCCACTTTGTGATTGTTGTCAAGATCTAACTATCTTTCATATATTTAATGAATGCACAAATAATTTACTACAGCAAAAAAAAGCTAAATATAAAATAAATGACATTAAAGCTCTTTCAACAGAAACTAAATTTGAAAATGTTAAATTATTCTTAACTGAACTGAATTTATATTATTCAATATAAAATGCTCAATTATAATTATTTTTGATTTATATCTTTTTTTATAAAATTATTTCTTTTTTATACAAACATATTGTGTATTTATAGTTATAAGTGTATATAAACCTAGCTTTTAAAAATGTATAACATAAAGGCCTATATAACCTTACTGTGTTGGGGCCTTTAATTCTAAATAAGTAAATAATAAACAAACAACTAAACGCTCTCCAATCGCTTTCGACGACAGCACAGTCGCATAGAATTGAAAACAGACTTGAAATGTAGAAAACTTGATTTTTTTTTTCTTCCAGCTCATGTAGGCAAGAAACAAAATAGAATCAAGTTCTATTTGTTTTTCATAAGCAAGCCGTGGCATGTAAGGCAGAAACAAATCAAGTTTCTATAAATCAAGTCGAAACTTGATTTTTTTGAAGTAACATGATTTTTGAGTTAGTTGTTACAGATCTCTGTTCCAAATACACATTTTGAAAAATTAAAAAAAGGGGTATCCGGCCCTTAAAGTAAAAGTATTCCATTTTTATAATGTTATTTTACGCAAAAAAAAATACATTTCTTAAAACTCATAATATAATGTTGAACAAAAAAAATAAGTAGCATAAAACGTAGTAGACAAATGCGCCTCAAGAAATCTCGTAGTAGGAAAAGGTATGATATTAAGGCAACTGAGGTTCATTCCCTGAAAAGACGTCAAATATTTGGATAACAAATAATGTGTTATTTGGCACAGCAAAAACGACAAATCAATTTCAACAGATAGAAATTTTCTTCAACTCTTTTTCTCTCCTACCACGAGTAGGAGATTGAAACACAGCCTTGTTATTCAATTATGTTGACAACAATTAAAGATTCCTAAAAAAATGTATTTCGTGTTATTCGATTGAATGTTTGAAGGTATAATATACGTATAACAACAAAAAAAAACAGCTTTTTTAAAATTTTTTTTTAAATACAAGGAGTTATTATGTTTTTCCAATTTTATACAGCTAATTGTACATAAAAAGTACTTCATGAAAATATTTTTTTTTGTTTTAAAGTATTTTCAGGCTTCTATATAAAGGGCACTTAAAATGACATTAAAAAAAGACATCCAAAAAGGTTCGATGGATATCGCCTTTCCCATGTATATGAAACAAAAAAATTAAATGTAATTTTAAAGTACAAGTTTTGTTTAAATTATGGCGAAAGTTAGAGTAAATAGTTAAAAAAAGAGATAGCACGAGATCGATTTTCGCACGCTTTTTTGTCTATAATATAGTAGGCAATTGAATTTAAGGGGATGCTTAAAGGACAAAATTACGAACAAAATGCACTGAGATTCACTGAAATTGCACCAATAGGTTTCGAGTTATCGACCCAACCATTTTATAAAACTAGTTTCGAGGAAATACGAAAGATTCTGATATCAAGTCCCTGCAGGACCCCGATGCCGATAACATATTTCTAAAGCTATTAAAGGAGTGTAGCTATTTAATAATGGTGCAACACCTGAACAAAAAAAAATTTTAACACAACAAATAGCACCGTTACCCCAAATGTGAAGACTGTTACTTTTTTAACAACCCAGTTTGTTGTTGCAAAACCAACAAACATGACTGCTGTTATTAAAGGTGGGTCAGTTCAATCAACTTCAAGCTTGTACTTATAATTTACATTTTTCACGTATTAGTTTTGTACGAATGACAAAACTATTAAAGTGTTTAACTATTAAACTATTACTATGAAAATTAGAAAACACTAAAATAATAATAAAAATGGAACTTCGAACTAAATTTTTTTTAAAAATTATTTTGTGATCATTCAACAAAAATGATGTTTATTAAACTCATCGTAAAATCATAAAAAAAATTTTGTCGACATTCGGGAAAGCATATTTATCAATAATTTGTCAATTTGAAGCAAAACGTATTGTCGAAATTATTTATAAAAAAAATTTTTTTTTTAATATTTTTAAAATTACCCAAAATCACCCCTTAAAATAATTTTAGAAAAAAATTTAACTCAAAACTCCCCCTACAATTTGTTAGTTCTAGAAGCAAAATTTTTCTAGCTACGGCCCTGCCCCTGCCTATGGCATGTTCACTTAAAATTCGCCAGTTGAATGCAAAGAAAGTAGATTGAAGTGAAACTAGTTCTGGTTAACTAAGGACTAGTGAAATCGGTAGTTCTGTACTATTTCCATTTACTGCCGATCCAATGTGGTTTTTGTATGAGATGAGATAATATATTAAACTAACGGTAACTTACAAACTTAAGGGATATTACAGAATATTTTCCAAATGTGATATTTGGAATCAACTGTTTTTTACGTAACGATTGGCTATTGAAACGTTCAGATCAAAACATTTCTTAAATTTTGTCGATCAGAAATATTTATGATCAAATTATACAAAAAGAATTCAACGTGTATAAGGAAATAAATAGTATCGAAATTGATTATAACATACCAAATTACAAATTTAATTTCAATAAATCTGAAAAATGTTAAAACTTTAATCATTTAATTTATTCGTTATAGAAAACAATATATGTGTCAATCAAAGAGTAACATTTTTCTAAGGCGTAAAATGACTAAAATCGATATTTAAGCCTGTCAATTTTTCGTTGATCCATTGACGTAAGTGTGGAACATTGGTATAAATAACCGGAATGCCTACATCGCCACAACCTATGCCCCACGCAACGATTCCAGCCTGATAGAAGCGATCGTTGTCACCAACAACTGGGCAAACTAAGGGAGATCCGCCATCTCCCTTACATGTATCCTTGTCTTTTTCACCTCCAGCACAAATGAAACTCTCATGCAATTGGAACAATCTTCCCAAGCGAGTTGTGCGCAAATTTGTCTGACACTTATCTCTTGGCATTACTGGCAGATCAATTTTCTTTAGAATAACCTGATAAGAGCCATCTTTTCCAAACTTGTCCTTGCCCCATCCAGTTGCGAAACAGCGGGAATTATCGAAAACAGCATCGGCAGGTGGCAAACATATGGGACGAACATTTTCTTGCCACTCGAAGGGACTATCTACAATCAGAAGAGCGATGTCATTGAATAGGGAACCTTTATTGAACTTCTCGTGCAAAATTATCTGGCGCACACGCCTATCTTGATCTGGAATTACTTCTGTCTTTGTTTGTGTGTCCCATTCGCCAGCTCGGACAACCAAGGTGTTAGCAAGACGGTTTTGCACGCAATGTGAAGCAGTTAACACAACATTCGGAGCAATTAATGCACCACCACACTCATAGAGAATAAGAATTTCCTCAGGAGCTGGTTCCTCACGTAAAATCGCTACCATCCAAGGGAATTCACCAAACTGAGCTTCATTGTCCTTCATTGAGAGAAAAAAAAAAAAAAAAAGTCTTCGACTGTGTGTTAATATAATATAAATCAAAACTTTAAATTTCGTATCAACCTATTGTGCGAGTTAGAATAAAATCTATATACTGTCCAATAAAAGTTACAAAGCTACAATTTCCTCATTTGAATGGCCTCCAACATGGGAGGCATCCTATTCGATAGGGGCAAAACTATTTCAAAACCAAATTCAATTGAACCAGTTTTCCTGGTAATGACCAGAACAGGAATACATGCAGAAAACGGATTCACCTGTGTATCACCTTTTCTTATTCAACGTTCAATAGGTGCAGTTGGAGGTAAAATCAATTTTTGTAAAAAGTTAAGATCTGGACAGCTATTAGTTCAATGCGTTAATGGAAAACAGGCCAGTAAGATAATACAAATGACAAGCATATCTTCCGAAATATTTGTTAAAGTTGAAGAACATATTTCACTTAATAAATCGAAAAGAACTTTCTATACCAATGAACTACGTTACTTGTCTGTTGATGAACTTATTGATGGAATTCGCGAGCAAAATCCAGATGTAATAGAGGTGAAACGGCTTAAAAAGCGTGATACAGAATCAAAACAGATGACCGAAGTTGATCTGGGTCTTTACATTGTTACTTTTAATACAAGTAAACTATCCGAAAGAATTTATCTTGGATATATTTCAGCCTTATATCCCTTAATTAAGCCTTATATCCCTAACCCCTTACGATGTTTCAAGTGCTTCAAATTCGGCCACGTGTCTGACATTTGTTCGTCTGTCAACAAAATTTGCCCTCATTGTAGCAATACTGAACACACTTCTACGAATGATACTGGCACCCGTCAAAAATGCGAAAGACAGGCAAAATGCGTAAACTGTCAAAAAGACCACAACAGTTTCTCCAAACATTGTGAAGTATACAAAAAAGAATATACCATACAAAAAACAAGAGTTACACAAAAGAAAACAGTAAGCGAAGCACGAGTAGAATACTTTAGACAGAACCCATTACCAACAACATACGCGAATGCAACAAAAACATGCAATTGCAAATGTAAGTGCCAAGAGAACGCAGAGCAAAAAAATACCACGGCAGAAGAAACTACAAATAATGCAAATATTAAATAAATGCTCTCTTTGGTCTCATCTGTCCGTCAAACTATAACATCAAGCGGGTCAAAAATTAATATTCTACCAAGAAATGTCTCTAAAAGGAAAAAACGCGAACTTACTAAAGCAGAGAAAAAGAAAAAAGAGAGCTCCAACAAAGAAGATTCCGAAGACTTTATGGATGATCGAGTAAACATTAGTGATTTAAAGAAAGAGATATTATCTAGCGCTTCTAGTTGTTATTAACTTTTTTATGAATACTGAATATAAAATAATACAATGGAATTGTAATGGTATGGCAAATCATTTAGAAGAAATCCAAATTATTACAACCAATTTTAATTGCCTAGCTATATGTATTCAAGAAACTAAATTTAGATCAAATTGTTGTATTAATCTTAAAAATTTTAAATGCTTCCATAAAAACTTATATACAACATCAATTGCTCATGGTGGGGTTTGTATATATCTAAATAAACTGTTTGATGGAGAAGAAATACCTATAATATCCCAGTTGCAGGTTATTGCCATTAAAACTAATTGCCCGTTTAAATTCATTATTTGTTCAATATACCTTCCAGGATCAGTAAATATCTCTAATAATGAACTCAATAATCTTATTTCACAGTTTGACCTCCCTTATCTTTTGGAGATTATCTTGGAGATTTCAATTCCCATAACAATATCTGGGGATCTAGTAGAACTGACTCAAGAGGAAAAATAATAGAAAATTTTATAAATAACAATAACATCAATATTTTGAACAACATAGACTGCCCCACACACTTAAGCTTAACTTATAAAACTTTTAGCAATATTGATCTTAGCCTTGTATCCCCTAATATACAACAATATTTTGAGTGGAACATTAGTGATGACCTTTCTAGCAGTGATCATTATCCGATCATAATATCTTTTAATGGACTTACACCTAGTTTTGAAAGAAGACCTACTTGGAAAATTAAAAAAGCTAATTGGCAGGAATGGACCTGTAACTTTTTAGAACCTATACATAGTTTCCAGAATATAGACGATCTCGAAAATTATATTGCTGAAACTATATTAAACGCAGCAAAAGCAGCTATACCCATTAGAAGCGCAAATTACAATAGAAAGGAAGTACCTTGGTGGAACGAAAATATTAAATTTTTAATAAAAGAGAGAAAAAAACTTTTAAAACAGTTTAAACGAAACATGTGTACAGAAAATCTTACCAAATTTAAAAAAATAAAATCCAAGACACGAAAAGTCATTAGAGAAAGCAAGAAAAAATCATGGAATGAATTCTGTGACAGCATAAATCTAAGAACTCCATCATCAACAGTCCCAAAAAAAATTAGATCCTTAAATGGATGTTCTAATTTTCAGCAAATTACAGCAATAGAAGATAACAATATATTATTAACTGACAACAAAGATATCGCAAATTGCCTGGCTCATAATTTTTCTAAAAATTCTTCCTCAGCTAACTACACACAAAAATTCAGAACATTTTCAGCAAAAAAATACTACATATACATTAGAAACATCTAACAGTGACGAACTATATAACAATAAATTAACACTAACCGAGCTTAAATCTGCATTAAGTTCATGTAGTGGAACATCTCCAGGACCAGATAATATAAGATACGAAATGCTGAAAAACTTAAACGACGCAGCAACACAATATTTATTAGATTTTTATAACACCATCTGGACAAAACAAGTTTTTCCAAGTAATTGGAGAAAGGCAATAGTCATTCCAATTCTCAAACCCGGGAAAGATAGTACCAATAAGAACAACTATAGACCCATATCTCTGACAAACTGCCTTTGTAAGCTCTTGGAAAGAATAATTAACAGAAGACTTACTTGGCATATAGAAAAACACAATGTCCTAAACATAAACCAATCTGGTTTTAGGAAAAATAGAGGAACTGTTGATAATTTAGCAATTCTGCATTCAGATATAATGGAAAGTTTTTCCCAGAAAAAAGACGTTATAGCAGTTTTTTTCGATATTCGAAAAGCTTATGATGGTGTGTGGAGAAATCTTATTTTTAAAAAACTCAATTCAGCAGGACTTAAGGGAAATTTAGTTGCTTTCATCTCAAACTTTTTTCAGGAAAGAAAATTTTGTTGTATGATTGGAAACACCACTTCCAACTATTTAAACCTCGAAAACGGAGTTCCACAAGGATCGGTATTAAGTGTCTCACTTTTTTTATTAGCTATAGATGAAATGCTGGATTATGTATGCGCGGATGTTAAATCCCTTCTATATGCTGATGACTTAGTTATATACTGCTCGGGGAAACAAGTAACTGCAATAACTAACAAAATACAAAAAACTATCAATAAATTGGAAAAATGGAACGATACAAGCGGTTTCCAATTCCATGATGAGAAATCGGTAGCGATAAAGTTTTCAAGACGTTATAAAAATACAAATGACAATCCTATTTTAAACCTTAATAACAAAAACATTAAATTCGTAGAAAAACATACTTTTTTAGGAGTAATTTTTGACAACAAATTGTCGTTTAAAACTCATATACGACACATAAAAGCTAAAGCTAACAAAAAATTAAATATTTTAAAAATACTGAGGTGTACACGTTATGGATTCGACTCAGAAACACTTCTAAAAATATTGCGATTGATTATTCTCCCAACAATAGATTATGCATCAATTATATACTCCTCTGCAAGCCAATCAAACTTAGATATTCTTGATCCTATTTTAAATACTGGTATAAGACATTCCATCGGAGCATTTAAAACAAGCCCGGCAAAAAGTCTCCAAGCAATCTCTGCATGTCCACCCTTATATTTGAGAAGGTTAAAATATCTCCTTAACTACACTCTAAAAATGTTTTCCCTAAAGAGTCATCCACTTTATGAAAAGTTAAAAAAAATATAAATTTTTAGAAAAAATTAATACCACCTACTCAAACCATTTGCATTTCTATACTGATGGCTCTGTTATGAATGAAAAAGCAGGATTTGCTGTCTGGAACCGAATAAATGATTATTCGTCTATATATACTAGTGAACTTTTAGCAATTAAAGCTTGCATTGCAAATCTCATCAACCCAAACCCGTACCAGAAAATCTTAATAATAACAGATAGCAAAAGTGCTTTAGAAGGATTTCTTGATCCTTTTAATAACAATACAATAATTCAAAAGATTAGATCGTCTATAACAAATGCTACTAATCAAAATATAAGTTTTTTATGGATCCCAAGCCATCTTAATATTAAGGGAAATGAAACTGTTGACAAACTTGCAAAAGATTCACTTAAAGAAAGTATTTCGCCGCATTTTAAATACCAGCATTCGGATTATAGACAGTTTATAAGGAAATATTTATATGATCTTTGGAACGATTCATGGCAACATATAAATCAATCAAAACTATTCCAAATTCAGAATTCTGTTAACCTCAAATTTAGAACATACAATTTACCCAGAAGTGAATTAATTAAGCTCACTAGACTAAAAATTGGTCACACTCGTTTGACCCACATATACTTAATCGAAAAAACACAACCCCCACTTTGTGATTGTTGTCAAGATCTAACTATCTTTCATATATTTAATGAATGCACAAATAATTTACTACAGCAAAAAAAAGCTAAATATAAAATAAATGACATTAAAGCTCTTTCAACAGAAACTAAATTTGAAAATGTTAAATTATTCTTAACTGAACTGAATTTATATTATTCAATATAAAATGCTCAATTATAATTATTTTTGATTTATATCTTTTTTTATAAAATTATTTCTTTTTTATACAAACATATTGTGTATTTATAGTTATAAGTGTATATAAACCTAGCTTTTAAAAATGTATAACATAAAGGCCTATATAACCTGACTGTGTTGGGGCCTTTAATTCTAAATAAATAAATAATAAACAAACAACTAAACGCTCTCCAATCGCTTTCGACGACAGCACAGTCGCATAGAATTGAAAACAGACTTGAAATGTAGAAAACTTGATTTTTTTTTTCTTCCAGCTCATGTAGGCAAGAAACAAAATAGAATCAAGTTCGATTCGTTTTTCATAAGCAAGCCGTGGCATGTAAGGCAGAAACAAATCAAGTTTCTATAAATCAAGTCGAAACTTGATTTTTTTGAAGTAACATGATTTTTGAGTTAGTTGTTACAGATCTCTGTTCCAAATACACATTTTGAAAAATTAAAAAAAGGGGTATCCGGCCCTTAAAGTAAAAGTATTCCATTTTTATAATGTTATTTTACGCAAAAAAAAAATACATTTCTTAAAACTCATAATATAATGTTGAACAAAAAAAATAAGTAGCATAAAACGTAGTAGACAAATGCGCCTCAAGAAATCTCGTAGAAGGAAAAGGTATGATATTAAGGCAACTGAGGTTCATTCCCTGAAAAGACGTCAAATATTTGGATAACAAATAATGTGTTATTTGGCACAGCAAAAACGACAAATCAATTTCAACAGATAGAAATTTTCTTCAACTCTTTTTCTCTCCTACCACGAGTAGGAGATTGAAACACAGCCTTGTTATTCAATTATGTTGACAACAATTAAAGATTCCTAAAAAAATGTATTTCGTGTTATTCGATTGAATGTTTGAAGGTATAATATACGTATAACAACAAAAAAAACAGCTTTTTTAAAATTTTTTTTTAAATACAAGGAGTTATTATGTGTTTCCAATTTTATACAGCTAATTGTACATAAAAAGTACTTCATGAAAATATTTTTTTTGTTTTAAAGTATTTTCAGGCTTCTATATAAAGGGCACTTAAAATTACATTAAAAAAAGACATCCAAAAAGGTTCGATGGATATCGCCTTTCCCATGTATATGAAACAAAAAAATTAAATGTAATTTTAAAGTACAAGTTTTGTTTAAATTATGGCGAAAGTTAGAGTAAATAGTTAAAAAAAGAGATAGCACGAGATCGATTTTCGCACGCTTTTTTGTCTATAATATAGTAGGCAATTGAATTTAAGGGGATGCTTAAAGGACAAAATTACGAACAAAATGCACTGAGATTCACTGAAATTGCACCAATAGGTTTCGAGTTATCGACCCAACCGTTTTATAAAACTAGTTTCGAGGAAATACGAAAGATTCTGATATCAAGTCCCTGCAGGACCCCGATGCCGATAACATATTTCTAAAGATATTAAAGGAGTGTAGCTATTTAATAATGGTGCAACACCTGAACAAAAAAAAATTTTAACACAACAAATAGCACCGTTACCCCAAATGTGAAGACTGTTACTTTTTTAACAACCCAGTTTGTTGTTGCAAAACCAACAAACAGGACTGCTGTTATTAAAGGTGGGTCAGTTCAATCAACTTCAAGCTTGTACTTATAATTTACATTTTTCACGTATTAGTTTTGTACGAATGACAAAACTATTAAAGTGTTTAACTATTAAACTATTACTATGAAAATTAGAAAACACTAAAATAATAATAAAAATGGAACTTCGAACTAAATTTTTTTTAAAAATTATTTTGTGATCATTCAACAAAAATGATGTTTATTAAACTCATCGTAAAATCATAAAAAAAATTTTGTCAACATTCGGGAAAGCATATTTATCAATAATTTGTCAATTTGAAGCAAAACGTATTGTCGAAATTATTTATAAAAAAAATTTTTTTTTTGATATTTTTAAAATTACCCAAAATCACCCCTTAAAATAATTTTAGAAAAAAATTTAACTCAAAACTCCCCCTACAATTTGCTAGTTCTAGAAGCAAAATTTTTCTAGCTACGGCCCTGCCCCTGCCTATGGCATGTTCACTTAAAATTCGCCAGTTGAATGCAAAGAAAGTAGATTGAAGTGAAACTAGTTCTGGTTAACTAAGGACTAGTGAAATCGGTAGCTCTGTACTATTTCCATTTACTGCCGATCCAATGTGGTTTTTGTATGAGATGAGATAATATATTAAACTAACGGTAACTTACAAACTTAAGGGATATTACAGAATATTTTCCAAATGTGATATTTGGAATCAACTGTTTTTTACGTAACGATTGGCTATTGAAACGTTCAGATCAAAACATTTCTTAAATTTTGTCGATCAGAAATATTTATCATCAAATTATACAAAAAGAATTCAACGTGTATAAGGAAATAAATAGTATCGAAATTGATTATAACATACCAAATTACAAATTTAATTTCAATAAATCTGAAAAATGTTAAAACTTTAATCATTTAATTTATTCGTTATAGAAAACAATATATGTGTCAATCAAAGAGTAACATTTTTCTAAGGCGTAAAATGACTAAAATCGATATTTAAGCCTGTCAATTTTTCGTTGATCCATTGACGTAAGTGTGGAACATTGGTATAAATACCCGGAATGCCTACATCGCCACAACCTATGCCCCACGCAACGATTCCAGCCTGATAGAAGCGATCGTTGTCACCAACAACTGGGCAAACTAAGGGAGATCCGCCATCTCCCTTACATGTATCCTTGTCTTTTTCACCTCCAGCACAAATGAAACTCTCATGCAATTGGAACAATCTTCCCAAGCGAGTTGTGCGCAAATTTGTCTGACACTTATCTCTTGGCATTACTGGCAGATCAATTTTCTTTAGAATAACCTGATAAGAGCCATCTTTTCCAAACTTGTCCTTGCCCCATCCAGTTGCGAAACAGCGGGAATTATCGAAAACAGCATCGGCAGGTGGCAAACATATGGGACGAACATTTTCTTGCCACTCGAAGGGACTATCTACAATCAGAAGAGCGATGTCATTGAATAGGGAACCTTTATTGAACTTCTCGTGCAAAATTATCTGGCGCACACGCCTATCTTGATCTGGAATTACTTCTGTCTTTGTTTGTGTGTCCCATTCGCCAGCTCGGACAACCAAGGTGTTAGCAAGACGGTTTTGCACGCAATGTGAAGCAGTTAACACAACATTCGGAGCAATTAATGCACCGCCACACTCATAGAGATTAAGAATTTCCTCAGGAGCTGGTTCCTCACGTAAAATCGCTACCATCCAAGGGAATTCACCAAACTGAGCTTCATTGTCCTTGTCTCCAATTATTCTGAAACCAACCCCATCAGGATTGCGATATCCGCAGCCAGTATGTTGAATTGGTGGAACAGGAGTTATGATTGGGGTTGTCGTCTTTGGAAAAAAGTACATATTATTATAACTGAAAAACAATTTAAATTTGACAACTCATACTTTACTGTTTATTTCACAGCACACCTCCAAATAGTCGCATCCTGAACCATCTATTCTTATATCAATTATGCCGGTTCCATCCGTAACTATTTGGTCGTTCTTGCATTGGAATCGTGGAACGCATTCGCTCTCAAAACCACAAGACTTGGGAACCTCTGGTTTGGCTGTGACTTTCGGATCAAAAATTGTAGGTTGAGTTGTGGAAATAGTTGACTTATTTTCGTCTGTATTGAAAATATTTTTTATAAGATCATCTAGAGAAGTGTTTGATTGTTGGGCGCACGATATTCTTAGTACCACATAAATTATAAGAAATCTTAATCTTCTCATAATGATAAAACCTAAAAGAAGGAGGATAAGACCAATTAAAATTTGACGGTAAAATATTTATTTATGTTAGTATCAAAACTTGAAATTCATAGAAATTCAGATTCAAGGATATGTTCTTTACAATCAATGGGAATCAGCATACGGGTAAATTAATCATATGCATTTTTTAAATCTGCTTAATTGTCCAACAGGTCAAGAAAGATATTCTAAACCCTGCATCGGTATTGGTTTTTTTTATATTGTTATTTACAAATGTTATTTCATTGTAAAACCTATCCTGTAAAATAATAATTAACACGATAAACTAGCTTATTTGTCTACTGGAAATCCAGGAATATATATAAATTTGGAATCAAAAACCAGGTCTAGTATTTGCTTGAAAATAAGTTACTCGTAAGTCAAGTAGTAGTTTTTTTAGTAGTATTAGTAGCTTTTGTGATTGGCAAAGATAAAACTTATGTGAATGAAAAAGGAGAAAATTAAATTAATCACCCGTTGTTCAGTCTCGTCCTTATTTGTTGCACAAATACATATCGCCGATTCCATGTCAAATCGGACGCTTTTCAAACTCACATATTTGTAAAAATGTGATACTTTATATGTCGATAGTACTTAAGAAATTAGAAATATTTACATTTGTTTTTGTAATATTTTTTGAAAATACAGTGGAAAATTGAAAAAAAATTAAATTTCTCGACTTAGTTGCTTATCAAAACTATACGACACCAAACAATACACTCTCGGCAAATCTATGTTGATTACAGTAACAAGAAATCTCAAACACAGAATGATAGAACAAATCTTACTACTTAAGCCATGGAGTAATAATAATCAGGTGTTAGTGAGGTTCTCACTTTTCTCTGAAAAGGATAAATGTAGGTTTCTCCGCTGTTGTCAAAAACAGCTGATGGCGAATTTAAATGAATATAAATTTTGTTAAATTCGTGTTTTTTGTGTAAGTTAACAAGATTTTTAGTGAGATTTTGTTTTAATAAAGTGTAATGGAAAACAATAAAAAATATATGAGACGCTGTCGAAATGTTCTCGAAGCAGACGATGTGAGTGCAAGACAATTCAGCTGCTCCGAGCACAAGTGGCGTAAGTCAATTTTTTAGGGAAATTGAGTTAAGTACATAGAAGTGAATAGGAATATGTAACTGTTGAGTCCCATATAGCTATTGTCAATACAGGTGCTTGTACCAATATTGACCTTAGGGATTGTTGTAGAATTGTACAGGCACTTGAACCTTGAACAATTTTTGATGTAGATGAAGATAAGTAAAAATTCGTGGTTTTAGTTGTGAGTTGAGTTGTAGCTGTTTTTATTGGTTTCTGTAAGAAGCGTATATACTTTTCTACTAATAATAAATTTATAAAAATAACAAGAAGAAAGCAAAGAAATATTAAAATAAGTTGTTGTTGTCAGCGCATATATGTTTTAGTTGCGAGTAATGTTAAGCTTAATAAGTTGTTGTTGGTGTAATTCTGCGTCAGTGCAAATATGTTTCAGTTGCTGATCCAATAACAATCAATACCAAAAAATGCAAATACAGCAGAACTGAGTAACAAAGCAAAAGTGTGACATCGCGAACTTCGTCTACACCAGGAAGCAGCTTCTAAGTGATGACACACATTCATGCTTTGTTTATGTAGTGCGTTGAGTTGAATTGAGGTTGTCAGATCTATGCATCTGAACATATTCCCCGGCGTTGAGCGATGTCGATCAACCTTCATTTTAATAAGCAGTGATGAATTCTGTGTCATCTTGTAGACTTGTACCGGGTGTGTTGACGTGGATTCTCGGGGCAAGATGCGGTGCAGAAATACCGATGCTACGTGATCTCTGGTATCGTTTCCAAACAATTCCAAACAATAACAAAGATAATACATATGATGAAAATGACGCAGGAATAGCTTACTAATTTTGTTGGGTAAATCAACTCGAAGACTAGAGAGTTCATGCTGTATTGCTGATAGCTGCGTTATATGCGGCATGTAATGTAGGGAAATGTTGTTGACTGATGTTGTTGGTTTTGAAATGAGAACTAAGTCAGATATGAGTAGAGTCGGAATGTATGATTTGGGACTGGTTGATTTAAGCATTTTGTAACCTTGGATGGTGATTAGCAGCTGTCAAATGATGTAATTTTCATTCGTTGATAGAAGCTCAGAACGTTGCATAGTGATGGGTGTTATTGCGTCACAAACTGGGTTTACCACAACCGTGTCCTTGACGGAGTAGATCCACAAGTTGAAGTTATGCAATTGAAGCCATTGTGGCTCATCTTCTTTGTGTTCAATAGAGCATGATGTGTTTGTTGTAATGTGGTTTACTTCCTTACTTACTTAGGTGGCCGTAACAACCCGAGTCCGGATTTCAACCGACCTCATCAGCTCTCGCCAGGCGCCTCTGCTTTGCGCGCACCTTCTCCAATCGGATACACCAAGTGCGGTTAGGGCTTCCTCAGCCTGGTCCATCCATTGGAGGCATGGTCTCCCTCGTCGTCGTTGACCAACGACCCTCGCCTCGAGCACCTTTTTTGCTGGAGCTTCGTCGTCCATACGATGGACATAACCCAGCCAGCGTAGTCGCTGCACAGTTATACGCCGAACTGCGTCAATGCCTTTGTAGAGCTCATACAGCTCGTGGTTCATACGGATACGATAGTCATCGCCGACTCGAACAGGACCGAAGATTTTGCGAAGAACTTTTCTCTCGAACACCCCCAGAGCGGCTGCGTCAGTTTGCGAAACTACCCATACCTCAGCGCCATAAAGCAGCACAGGTAGAACGAGCGTCTTGTAGAGTGTTAGTTTTGCCGATCGAGAGAGGGCTCTGGAACTTAGTTGCTTACTGTGCCCGTAGTAACACCTATTAGCAATTATTGTTCTTCGCTTTATCTCCAGGCTGATTTCGTTGTTGGAATTAATGGCGGTGCCTAGGTATACAAGCTCCTTGACTACTTCAAAGTTATAGCTGCCGGATGAAACGTGGGAGTCTAAACGCCGCGCTCCCTTGTTTGTAGACAGCATATACTTTGTTTTACCCTCATTTATCGTCAAACACATTTTGGCTGATTCCTTTTCGATAGCGGCGAAAGCAGCGGTAACATCTCTCTTGGTTCTGCCAACAATATCAATATCATCAGCGTACGCAAGGAGCTGGACACCTTTATAGAAAATGGTGCCATTACGATGCACACCGGCCTTTCGTACGATCCCCTCCATGATGATGTTAAAGAGATCGCAAGACAGTGGATCGCCTTGGCTGAAACCTCTTTCGGTATTGAAGGTTTCCAAGAGATCATTTCCTACCTTGACGGAGCTGTGTGTGTTGCTCAACGTCATTCTGCAAAGTCTTATCAACTTTGCAGGTATACCGAACTCAGACATTGTTGCGTATAGGCAATCCCTTCTCGGGCTATCGAACGCAGCTTTAAAATTGACAAAGAGATGGTGTGTGTCAATTTGATTTTCGTGGGTTTTCTCCAGGATTTGTTGAGCGTAAAAATCTGGTCTATGATGGCCTTAACAGGTCGAAAGCCACACTGATAAGGTCCAATCAGTGTTTTTGTAATCGGCCTTAATCTTTCAGATAGTACGCTTGAGAGAACCTTATATGCGATGGAAATAAGACTGATACCTCTATAACTGGCGCAGATTGTAAGGTCTCCTTTCTTTAGTATAGGACACAGTATACTGAGGTTCCAATCGTCGGGCATGCTTTCTGCTAGCCATATTTTGCTGATGCATGCGCCTTATCAATTCATCGCCGCCGGTTTTAAACAATTCAGCTGACAGGCCGTAGCACCCGCTGCTTTATTGTTTTTGAGTCGTTGAATAGCAACTCGAACCTCTTCATGGCTAGGTGGTGATACTTTCACTCCGTCATCGTCGATTGGTGGCACTGAACTGCGCTATCGATAGGTGGCATTGGTGAAATCGTCGCCAGTAAGTAAATTGGAAAAGTGCTGTCTATACAATCTAAGCACACACTGTGCATCCGTATTCAGATCTCCATTTTCGTCTCTGCAAGTGGATGCTCCGGGCTTGAAACCTTGGGTTAGACGCTTAACCTGTTGATAGAATTTTCGTGCATCCTTCTTGCCCTGGTATACCTCTAGTTCCTCACGTTCACGCTTTTTCTGCTCTCTTTTCTTGCGTCTGAAAAGGCGTCTCTCTTCCTTCCTCTTTTCGCGGTAGCTTTCTCGCACGGCTCGCGTTGCAGCTGACTGCAGCGTTTTTTTATATGCGGCGTTTTTTACTGCTCTCGCGATGCGACACTCCTCATCGTACCATTGGTTCCGAGGTTGCGCCGGAAACCAAAGACTTCTTCAGCGGCAGCGCACGTGGAGTGGGATATATGCGCCCAAAGTCCGCCGGTGTCGTCGAGTCAAGAGGTTGGTTGGTTGAGCTTAACCGAGAGTTCAGCGGAGTTGGTTTCGGCAGTCCGTTGTAATTGCAGCTTAGCGACATCTAGCTTTCGTTGCATTCCTGTGCGTATGTTCTTCGCATTGCATAATCGCATGCGGATCTTGGCTGCAACAAGATAATGGTCGGAGTCAATGTTGACCCCCCGAAATGGACGCACATCTAGAACACTAGAGGCATGCCTTCCGTCGATTACAACATTGGTTTCGCGTTTTTTGATCCGGGGACAGCAGGTGGCCTTGTGGATGTCGAGGTGCTTGAATCTGGTGCTACTAACTACCATGTTTCGTGCCGCGGTGAAGTCGATCAGTCTTAGACCGTTGTTCGTGGAGGTCTCGTGAAGACTGAACTGACCGACAGTGGGGCCAAAGATGCCTTCCCTTCCGACTATCGCATTAAAATCGCCGAGGACTATTTTCACGTCATGGACCGGAAGGTGGTCGCATACGTCCTCAAGACTAGAAAGCGTCTTTGACGGCTTCGTCCTTTTTCTCCGTCGGGGCGTGCGCGTAAATAAGGCTGATGGAGAAAAATTTGCCTTGATGCGGATCGTGGCCAATCTTTCGTTCACAGGTGTGAACCGGGAAACAAGGTGGCGTAGTTTCCGGCTAACAACGAATCCACATCCAAATTTGCGCCTCTCCGCATGGTAGATAGTAGATATCACAGTGTGCTAGCTTAGAGCAGCCTTGCCCTTTCCATCGCATTTCCTGGATGGCGGTGATGTCAGCCTTTATCGTTTTGAGGGCTTCCGCCCGTTGGATAATGGCACCTTCCCTATAAAGGGTCCGGACATTCCCGGTGCATATCCGTAAATCATTGTCCGTTTTTCGTTCGCGGTGGTTGTCAACGTAATTGGGGTTCTTATCCGACGCTGGTTTAGTTTTCATTTGGCAGTAGTAATGTGGCGGGACCCAAACCCTGTGCACATTCCATGTTTAAGGTCTGTGGAGCGACCCGCTACTCAAATTAGCAGTCAAACTGACGGATGCCAGTTTGCCGTCGCCTAGGGAACACCACTTGGAGGTTTGAGTCGACTTGAGACGATTTCGACATGGATAATGCTGGCCTCGCCAGGTAATGTGGTTTTGTAAGTTTAATTCACACACTGCGATGGCAGATGCTTTCTTATACAGTGGATGATTTTGTTGACATAAGTAGCGGTCTCTATCAAGTATGGGAAATGTGAATGAATTTTGACAAATGAATTGTTAAGTTGCCATGGCACTGGAGTTAGATGTAGTAGTTCAACATCTTCAGTGGATATTAATGGTAGCTTGAGTTTAAAGATCACGTAATTAGTGGTGACACGTCCCTCGATTGACATCAAATTGTATAGTTGTATTAATTTCTCGGTGGGTAGCTTTAGATGGCTCGGGAGATTTGTTTTGATGTTGATAAGCTCACGTTGTAGCTGCAGAGGTGAGATGAGCTCTAGGCTAAGCTTCCAATGGTGTGTATCTGTCAACATGTCAAGAAGTGAATCTTGAATCTGTTGAACATATAGTATCTCCACTGTGGCTTGAGGAGCCAGTTCGAGAACTGATTGAGCAATAATTTGGTTGTCTACTTCTTGTTGCACGTTACCAAAACGATGATTTAAATTTGTCAATAATTTTTCAACCTTATGATATTCTCTTTCGATATCTTTTTCATTATATATATCGTGCTGTCCAAAAACGAGGTCTGATTGAGAAATTGACCTTCAAGATGATCTTTATTTTGACGAATTTTTTCTATCGTGTTGGCGGCTCTTCTGCGTACTGTGAATCAAGAACTCCGAATAGGGAATGAGCCACATTGCCGACGATGTTGAACGCACCTCTTCTAGATCGAGATGTATCGTGTTTTTTGAGAAGCTGATTTTTCTGAATGATTTCATCCATTAAGCGTTTAAGTAACATTACTAGTATAGGGCAATGTTTCGATGTTTCTATAGCCGTACAATATTTTTGCAAGATGTTTGGGTAGTTTTTCATTATGTCCAACTCCTTCCAGTATGTTTCTATGTTGATGTAGGTAACCAGGTTCCATTCGCTGGTGATGATTCCAGCAGAGCCGAGTTATTCGAAGTAAATGCCAGAATCGGATGCAAGGATGCCTTGCAAGGACGGCAAGGCAGACGGCAAAAGTAAGCAAGTCAATAAGACAGTCATGAGTGCTGAACTTGTGCTGACTCGTGTTCGTTTTGGTTGTTGGGGACCGTCGTTTAGATTTGAGTGCTTGTTCTTCTTTTGCGTGTTTGTTATTACAGTATGCCTGGCCTCAAAGTCGATTTTTCGAGACTCACTAGGATGTTCTTCCTGTTCAGATGTCTGTACTGGCAGAGGTGCAAGTACTCTAGTCAGCTACTCTAGCAGCATTGCCGTGCCCAGTGTATGTCTTGACGATTCTGCCCAGTGCCCACTGTAGCGGTGGCAAATTGTCTTCTTGAATTATCACCATCATACCTGGTTTAACGTTCTCTGATTGTTCTTACCATTTTTTCTTGTGTTGTAGTTCGTGCAGGTACTCTCGTAACCACCGCCTCCAAAATTCGTGTCTTAGGTAAGACACTAACTTCCACTTTGTCAGTAGAGATACGTTATTTTGTGTGACATATGAATCGACTGATGATGTTAGTGGTTCACCTATCAGGAAGTGTCCTGGCGTTAGGGCAGTTATATATTCTGGGTTGGCATACACTGGTGTGAATGGTCTAGAATTAAGTATTGCTTCTATTTCAACCATTACTGTTTCCAGTTCTTCGTATGTTAACGAAGCATTTGCCACGTCCTTGACGAAGAGTGTTTTGGCAGATTTGACTGCTGCTTCCCATAGTCCACCGAAATGAGGAACTCTTGGTGGTATGAAATTAAATATGATACCCTTATTGCTGCAGTTTCTTGTTATGGCTCTTGTGCTTGTTGTGTATGAATCACTTCTTTAAACGCTGATCGTTGGTTATTGCCACCTATAAAATTTGTAGTGTTGTCACAGTAAATATTCTGGCAGCGTCATTGGTGGGCCGATAAACCTTTTCAAGTATCCGATAAAGGCATCTGTCGTAAGGCCGCTGACAATGTATAAGTGTATCGCCTTTGTGGCAAAGCAGCAGAATACTGCAACGTAGGCCTCTTGTGGCTTTTTCCCTCGGATTTTTAAATGAGTCCAGGAAGGACCACAGAAGTCTCTTCCTGAGTTCAGAAAAGGTCGAGCAGGCTGGACTCTTGCCAAAAACAAATCTCCCATGATCTGTTGGAATAACTTGGTCCTTGTTTTCGTGCAGCGAATGCAAGTTGTGCACAATCGTCCGGGCCATAGATTTTGCCAGAAATGTTGCTGAAGTTGTTCCACTAGTGTCGTAACTCCACAGTGAAACTGTTCTTCGTGAGACCATTTTATGAGCAATTTGGATAATGGATTATCGTATGGAATGATCATTGGATGTGTAGCATCGTAAGAAACGTTGGATGCTTCGAGACGTCCTCTTGCTCGAAGCACTTCTTCGTCTTCCAAGAATGGATGGAGACTGCTTAGCTGACCTTTTTTGTTGAGCTGCCAATTCTTCTTTATAAGTGTGACTTCCTCCTTGAAATCTGATCACTGCATGACACGAACTATCACTTGAACATTCTGTTTGACATGTCGTGTGAACCTAATCAGGTAAGCTACGATTCTTGTTAGCACTTTGAATGAATCTTTGTGATTGATATTGCGTATGATATCATCTAGTTTGTTTTCGACTGTGAAAGCTGCGGATACTGCCACCTGTCTTCTTTCTGAGTTTTTATCTGCCTCTGGTTTTTTTTTAATATGCCTAGTGCCATCCTTCTTTATTTCCATGCAAAAAGATGGGTCCGTATAACCAATGGTTGCAGCTGTGTAATTCAAACGGTAGTAGGCCTCTCGATAGAACGTCTCGATTTTGCTTGGAGGCAACGTGCCACCATTGTGCTACGGAGGAAAGCTTTTGAATCCTTGCGGTTTTGTTGGTGACAAATTTTTTTAGGGTTGATGAGCTGCAGTTTATCCATGAAAGAACAATTTCTGAATCAGTCCAGAAATAAACCGGAGCATCTGCCCACTTCAAGTCATTCTTTACCCTTGTCACTAGCTGTGCAATGAGGAGTGCTGCGCAGAGTTCTAATCTCAGTATGGTTTGTGTTTTTAGAGGGCCCACACGAGACTTTGCTCATAATAGTCGCACAATGTTTGTTCCGTTATTGTAAATGGATATGGCAGCTGAGGCATCAGCAAAAGAATGTATCTGCAGAGTTCTGGTTCCTTGTTGAAAGATGTGCCTGGGAAGATGAGTGTTGGTTACTTGCCTTAACTCTTTGCAAAATCTTGTCCATTTTAGGCGTAATTCTGGGGTTAACTCGTCATCCCATTTTAATTTTGTTTGCCAAAGTTGCTGAATGAGGATTTTGGCGGTGACAACTACTGGAGATAGCAATCCTAATGGGTCAAAAATTTTTGCAACATCTGATATGACCGTTCGCTTCGTAATTCTAGTGGCCGGTACGATGTTGACCTTTACGCAGAATTTGTCGATTTTTGGTAACCATGTCAATCCCAGTGTTTTAACTGCGCTGTTGATGTCATCGTCAAAATCAAGATTGACTTCTTGGTTTTTTTGAAATTTTGGATGATTAGCCCACCATTTGAGCAACAGTAATCCACCTTGTTATAATATTTTTATAAGTTGTTGTTGTGTTTCCAATGCTGTGACTAAACTGTCGGAACCTCTGAGGCAATCATTAACATAGAAATTATTTAACAGCACGGCAGATCCGAGTGGATATTGATAACTGTATTCCTTGCCTAGCTGCTGGAGACATTTTGTTGACAAATAAGGTGCTGACCGAGTGCCGTATGTTACCGTGTTAAGTTGTTAGTATTGTGGCTCTTGTGTACTGGCATGATTTGCTATGATTCCCCTAGCAAATACGGGTTTTCTGCAAAGGGAAGTCTTACTACGAATCTTCCTTGGCTGTTTCGCATTATGTTTAGCGAAAAATGTGGTTCACAGTGTTTTTCAGCTATTGCAAGCACCTTGTGCTCCGTAGGAGTTTCTTCCAACTGCAAAAATCTTTCCACCTTCCGGGTCAAGTCATCGAACTAAGACGAACTATGGCGTCCGTCGATCATATGTCGCCTTCTTGCAGTTGGCTATCCCTTTTTTGCAGAGCCCCTGCGGTTTCATCCTGTTGCTTTACCAGCTCTTCTATGTCCATTGTGGATGTTGTGTGCTGCACAAGTTGTTGAATGAAGTTTTGGAATTCTCTTAAAAGATTTTATTTGCGTCGTACTTTTCGCGGTTACAAAGCTTACAAATTGGAATTTCCACGGTCAAATAATTTTATATTATTATATATTTGTTTTTTTTTTAGCCTTCTGCTTTCACTAAAAGGATAGATCAAAAGATTACGTCGGGGTCACTAATCAAGCCGGGGCCTCCAATGTTGAATCCCTTATAGCTTTTTTCAAAACAGGTGCTTGTACCAATATTGACCTTAGTGATTGTTGTAGAATTGTACAGACACTTGAACCTTGTACAATTTTTGATGTAGATGAAGATAAGTAAAAATTCGTGGTTTTAGTTGTGAGTTGAGTAGTAACTGTTCTTTATTGGTTTCTGTAAGAAGTTTTATACTTTTCTACAAATAATAACTTTATAAAAATAGCAAGAAGAAAACAAAGAAAAGAAATATTAAAATAAGTTGTTGTTGTCAGCGAAAATATGTTTGAGTTGCTGACCCAATAACAATTAACAACAAATGCAAATACAGCAGAGCTGAGTCACAAAGCAAAAGTGCGTCATCGCGACCTTCGTCTACACCAGGAAACAGCTTTTAAGTGATGCCACACATTCATGCTTTGTTTATGTTGTGTGTTGAGTTGAATTGAGGTGGTCAGATGTATGCATCTGAACAGCATCCTATTTATGAGTCCGGGTTAGAAACTCCTAGCTTACGTAATCTCTGTGTTAAGAGCCCAAACGGTTTCAACAATTAATGTAGCGCAAACCTTAAGCAGAGCACGCATTAATTGTTGAACCTATTAATGTAGGCTAAGCAGTGTAAGCAAAAAACATTTATAAACTGTTTTTAGTGGATGACGATGCTTAGTATGCATTAAATCATTGATGATGACATTCATTTCCGTATAGTTATTTGCATAATATTTTAAGCGTGTTTTATTTACCTTGTAACATTTTTTTTTATTGTGTAATATAAATTTTAGCATAAGCTTTTTTTACTTATAAAAGATACAAAAAATAAATATATTAATCAATTACTTTAAAACAACTCAGCTCGATGTGCTTAATTTAAATTCAAGCCCTGCCTAATTGGTTTCAAGTGCCAATTAAGTGCCCCCTCTTTATCAATAACAAGTGTTGATAAAGAGTCTTATGGAATCATCTACGATTCCAACACTCTGAATAAAATGCAATAATTTGTTATAGTTCTGACATAATAATATATTAAAAAAAAAAAATAATTTTAAGTTATGTGTTTATATAACTCAAATAATTTTTCAATTATTAAAGGTTATATATTATCGAGCTCAAGATCAATGTTGCTTTCCGAAGAAAACTACTGAAGGAATAACAACTAACAACAACAATACCCTATATAGAGTATCAATCACATAGCAGACTAAACAGCTGTTTCGTTGGCCGCTACACCAACTCATCAGTAGCCTTTTATCGTGATTCTTGCTGTGATCCACTAAGCTCTTAATTTTCTACTTGTTTCACGAATGCAATTAGTAAATTACCCTGAATTGCGGTACGAGAATACAAATGATATGAAAGCAGCTTAAAGTTCTTCTAATTTGTGAAGCATACTTTCAGGGAAAGTATGTTCTATTGTTCGAAGAAAGAACAAAGTTTTTTCTAAATACTCACAGATTTTGTTGTGCTAGTTGTCTAGTCTGCTATGTGATTGATACTCTATATAGGGTATTGTTGTTGTTAGTTGTTATTCCTTCAGTTGTTTTCTTCGGAAAGCAACATTGACCTTGAGCTCGATAATATATAACCTTTAATAATTGAAAAATTATTTGAGTTATATAAACACATAACTTAAAACTTATGAAAGAAGGTCGTAATTAATTTTCAAATAAAAAAAAAAAATAATTAGATTAGAGGACAAGTGGCGTAAGTCCATTCATTTTATATCTACCTTAATAATAAAGATTACACTAGAAAAAAGTTGTGTTCGACTTCTGGAACTAAATGATATCACTCCTCATCAAAATATTCTAAAAAATATCTCACTTTAGATTTCTTCAGTGGAAATGAGAAATTTCAAAAAAAGTTCAGAGGGCAAGTGGCGTAAGTCCATTCATTTTATATCTCCCTAAATAATGAAGATACTCACCAAGGTAAAGTTTTGTTCAACTTCTGGAACTAAATGCTATCATTCCTCATCAAAACATTCTCAAAAATATCTCACATTAGATTTCTACAGCGGAAATAAGAAATTCAATAAAATGTTCAGATTAGTATGCAAGATTCTTCATTATTTTTTTGTGTTATTATTTTAATTTTTTACGATACGAATAGCTCCTTTTATTTTCTTGACTTAGCTTATAAGAAAAACTGAGTTTTTTATACATAGAATTTTTGTAAGCATTTTTCTAAATATTCCATTTTTTTCAAAACTACCAAAAGTGGACTTACGCCACTTGTGCTCTGAGCTGCTCAATTTTAAAGCTGTTCAAAGCTTCATGTCGGTGGCACCTTCCAGTGCACGTTTTTGATAAAATGGCAAAACCATTCAAAGGCGAACTTTGCAAATGGGCGAAGACAACTGTAATAACTTTTTATCAACACAACACGGCACAATTAATTGCATTAATAGCTTAATTTCTAATGAAACATTCGACAAACAATGGGCGCATTCAGCGTAGTCAACAGTTGGCAACAGTTGCGTAAAAGTTCGCTGAATGGTACAATTATTTGAGCGCTTACTTAAACTGATCAGGTAGCGGACGCCATTTAATCGAGCGAAAAAATTCTATGCTACCAGAACTCAACTGTTGAGTGCTTCAAGGGGGTCTTCTCATTGAGCAACTTTTTTTTTTCAACTTTTGTTTTTGCATTTATTTATAGCTTGGGTAGTTGTGAATATGCCCCTAAAAGGATTTTTAGAAATTCGAAATACTTTAGAAGATACAGCCTTTTTTGTGAAGCAAGGTCTGATGGACAAGAAGGTGATGGAGGTAATAAAACCAGCTACGAAGCGCTGTCGGCAGATAATTTGCTTGAAAGATGCCTTGGATCTGAAACTCAGAATTCCAATGAGTCCTACAATTCTGTTCTTTGGTCACTTTCGCCCAAACACATCAACTCAGGCGCACGCACCATCGAAGTGGCCAATTTCATTGCAACGTGCCTCTTCAACGACGGTTTTATACCCATACTTAAAATTATGGGTTTCCCATCATATGGGTAACCATCATACCTGGTTTAACGTTCTCTGATTGTTCCTACCATTTTGTCCTGTGTTGTAGTTCGTGCAGGTACTCTCGTAACCACCGCCTCCAAAATTCGTGTCTTAGGTAAGACTCTAACTTCCACTTTGTCAGTAGAGATACGTTATTTTGTGTGACATATGAATCGACTGATGATGTTAGTGGTTCACCTATCAGGAAGTGTCCTGGCGTTAGGGCAGTTATATATTCTGGGTTGGCATACACTGGTGTGAATGGTCTAGAATTAAGTATTGCTTCTATTTCAACCATTACTGTTTCCAGTTCTTCGTATGTTAACGAAGCATTTGCCACGTCCTTGACGAAGAGTGTTTTGGCAGATTTGACTGCTGCTTCCCATAGTCCACCGAAATGAGGAACTCTTGGTGGTATGAAATTAAATTTGATACCCTTATTGCTGCAGTTTCTTGTTATGGCTCTTGTGCTTGTTGTGTATGAATCACTTCTTTAAACGCTGATCGTTGGTTATTGCCACCTATAAAATTTGTAGTGTTGTCACAGTAAATATTCTGGCAGCGTCATTGGTGGGCCGATAAACCTTTTCAAGTATCCGATAAAGGCATCTGTCGTAAGGCCGCTGACAATGTATAAGTGTATCGCCTTTGTGGCAAAGCAGCAGAATACTGCAACGTAGGCCTCTTGTGGCTTTTTCCCTCGGATTTTTAAATGAGTCCAGGAAGGACCACAGAAGTCTCTTCCTGAGTTCAGAAAAGGTCGAGCAGGCTGGACTCTTGCCAAAAACAAATCTCCCATGATCTGTTGGAATAACTTGGTCCTTGTTTTCGTGCAGCGAATGCAAGTTGTGCACAATCGTCCGGGCCATAGATTTTGCCAGAAATGTTGCTGAAGTTGTTCCACTAGTGTCGTAACTCCACAGTGAAACTGTTCTTCGTGAGACCATTTTATGAGCAATTTGGATAATGGATTATCGTATGGAATGATCATTGGATGTGTAGCATCGTAAGAAACGTTGGATGCTTCGAGACGTCCTCTTGCTCGAAGCACTTCTTCGTCTTCCAAGAATGGATGGAGACTGCTTAGCTGACCTTTTTTGTTGAGCTGCCAATTCTTCTTTATAAGTGTGACTTCCTCCTTGAAATCTGATCACTGCATGACACGAACTATCACTTGAACATTCTGTTTGACATGTCGTGTGAACCTAATCAGGTAAGCTACGATTCTTGTTAGCACTTTGAATGAATCTTTGTGATTGATATTGCGTATGATATCATCTGGCAAAAACATCATTGGCAAAAACGCATACGAATACGCACTATCTCGCAATGAAGACAGATTGAACCGATCAGAGACTCGAGCTGCGGCATCATCAAAAGCTGGCAGAACGGCTCGCAGAGCAGAGAGGGCAGCAGAAAGCAGTTTCTACGAAAAAGAGGAAGGTGGCCTGTATGGAGCTGGCATCGCCGACTAATATTTGTAAGTAAAAATTGTCAGCTCTTTAAAACTGTATTTAAACATTTTTGATTTTTTTTTTTTTGCCCCAAAAAAATTACTTCAAACTTTAAACGCGTTTATCTCGAACCCACGTTTTTCGAACTGGCGGCCATGATATCTCCAGTTCAACTGAACCGATTTTCATGAAACAAAGTGGAATCGACGCAGAATTGTCACCATTCTCGGGTGAACTTCGACCATAATTTTAAAAAATTTTTTACTATTTTTTTTTACACTAAACTACAAAAAAAAAACCCGAAATTGAAATTTTTTTTTTGAATGGCCGCCATTTTGTCAAAAAAAATCATAAAATTAAGCTTGAGGTTCACCCGAGAATTACATGTATACTGATTATAACCCCGTTTTTTTTTTTCATTTGAGACGCTCCGGAGACCCGGAATCGTGGCCGCCGTGACGACACCTTTTTTTTTCACCACCAACTTTGAAGTCCCATTACTTTTTGAACAGCCCACGTATCGAGGCAAAAAAATATTTTTATTTACTTTGAACCTTTTGTAATACAATAAATAAAAAAAGTTTTCAATTATTCTTTGCGTTTTCAAATAAGAATTTTTTTAAAAAGGGTCCAAAAAACGGGTTTTGAATGAGAAGACCGCCTTAACCTTTAACTGGTACACCTCAAAAAATGTAGTTCCAAGTTTATGTTTTTTTCAAAGAACGCCTTGAATAACAACACGACTGATCAATGCGAAAGCATGCACTCACCTGAAAGTTTGAAATTTACTGAGCGTTAGAGAATGAATGGTGAAATAATGAGATAAATATAATCTTTCCTTTTTTAAAGGAAAGTTAGGGTTATACTTTGACTCTAAATTCTAAACTTTGACAACATTTCTGACGCTTAGTGTAACAACACATTCAGAGAAAAACATCGCTCACTAAAGTATCGCTACCATAATAATTCACAACAGTTGACTACGCTGAATGCGCCCAATAGCTATGCGAACGATGTTGAATTCAAACTATAATATGTCCCAATTATAGTCATCATCCAAAATCATCCAAAAAATCGTTCGTTCCAGCGATTTTGCGACGATTTAGCGTTCTTACTTTTTCACTCACATGAAAAAATAGTGAAACAGCAAGCAAACATCGTTCGGCAAAATCGTCCTGTCTAAAAGCAATGGACGACGAAACAGCGAAACAAAAGAAAAAATTAGAAAATCGGTGAGAGAAATCGTCGTCATATCGGCTTGTCTAAATTGGGACTATGTATTTCAAACGAAGCTTATCGTTAACTCATTCGACAAGCTTGTGTTTGCTACGTACACTCAAACTGTTATACACAAGCAGTTGTCAAATGGGGCGCTGCCATATCAAACGCTATGCCTTTGTTTGAGCATGCAAAAATGTATGCAGCTATTGCAGTTCTTATTTTTATTTTATGTATTTCAAGTGCTTCACAGCCTTCAGACACTGGACAAGGGTTCATTTTTATATACTTATTTTTATACATATTTCATAATTTGTTTACCGTTAGGGTCAGAATTTTCCATTTATTAAACATTGTATTAATGACTGCAACCAAGACGATAGCTTAAAAGTGTTCTTTTGATTTTGAAGTTCGGATTCGTGGTTTCAGCGATCGATAGAAATACATATTGCAAACATGTAACTGTACTACGGCATCGTTCGCTGCTGGACCTACAAGTTTTATGCAGACTCCGAACTGCTTATGTTCTCAAGGAGCTTTTCATGGCAGTTTTTACTCTCTAAGGTTTGCTATTGTCTGCAGGTAGGTGACGGCCGAACAAAAAAATTAATTCAATTGAAAAAACTTTCTGTGTCAGCTAAGGATTGAACCAGGGCTCTGGGCCGTATGGGCCACGCACTCTACCCACGGCCGATACTTTATACTTAATTCGCACAATAAACTATAAGAACTACAACACATCATCATCTAGCAACTATATACATATACATCTAAACAAATAATACCTTTTCAAAACTATACAGTTCCGCTCTTTCACTCACAATTTTTCGACAGAAAGAAAGAAATTCATGGTGTTGCCAAAAACTCACTTTCACCTTATTATTATTACGCCATGACTTATTTAATAGATTTTTTCAAACAATGGTTGAACGCTTGTTTAGGTACGCCATGTATGTATAAGGCTTTACGCATCCTCTACGCAACATTGCTAAAATTGTTATTTATAAGCATTTTTTTATTCATTGCTCAATTTTGTAAGGTTTGTGTCTAAGGACTCGAAAATCTATTACAAAAATTAAGAATTCTTGTACATTTGCCAATCTGTTACTGAAAAAAGTACTACAAAAGCCGGATATGGAGCATGTGTATGATAAATTATTATAAACATCAACCTTAATTGAGAAGATGACAAAGAATATATAGGTTAAGTTTACGCAACCTTTAAATGCAATTTTCTGTGTAAGGGCCTCCGGGAGATTTTCGAAGAAAAAAAAGACACTCTTTAAATTTTTTTTTTTTAAGCAGTATTTCATATTAGACCAATATTTTTTTACATATTTAAAGTATGTACAACAATTGAAGACTGTAAAGCACTAATTGTCCGGTATCTTTCAATCATATTAAAAATTAGTTAAGTAGAAATATAAAAATTTTGCACTATCACGAACTGCTCGTGATGAGTGTTTGGTCTTTTTGGAGCGCAGTAACGCTCAGATGCTATGGCTAAAAGCCGCGCTTAAGAGAGGATTAAAATAATTTTTTAAGCTGGTGAGATCAATCAATGCTCAGATAATCTCTCATTTCATTTTCAATGTCAAACGCTTAAATATTAAAAAACCAGTATTTTCTTAAAACTTAACATTGTTTCCAAGTCTCCTCCTATAATATTAAAATCTATAATGTGATTGGTTATCAGTTAGTGCTTATTGACTTAGATTTCGTAGGCATTTTTGTAATGTACTATTTTGTTCAACAATGACTAAGGCGTGTAAGAATAAAAAAGATGAATAATAAAATACTGTCGCTTGGTCGGTCTGTCGTTAACGTCAGTCACGCTGCTATAAAAAGTCAGTCATACAGCTTGTTGACGCCACTGTCAAAAAGGAATAATTTTTATTTACTACATTTTAATTATTCTATTACAATTTATATTTAATTTTTTTATATCTTACGAATGTCAAGCATCAATTAAAGTAAAAAAACGGAAGCTAAGTAAACTCTTAAAAGAAAAGTCAATTTCCGACTACCTTAAATCGTTCTCTTTACTAACACGAGATCTTGATGCTGGACGTTCGCTTTTAACTCTAACTGAGTCTTATTCTGATTTCTATACCACAAAGTATGTAAATTTTATATGTTCTAAATTAAAAAATTTTCAATTAATTATGAATTATTAGGAATTTTAACCTTTATTTAAGTTAGATAAAATTTATGAAGACAATAAAATTCTTATTGAAACTTAAGTGTTTCTCTTCAACTTAAATCGGTTCAAAATCCAATAGAAGCTGGAATAACAAGATGCAAACTCCTCCGCAACGCCTACACAACTTTTTGTTGCCTATAAAAGTATTAAAATTCTTTTTGAAGACATCACCAATCGCCAAAGTATCGCCAGCAACATCACGCAAAGTCACACAGTGAGTAGAAAATGAGTTAAACTACCGCACAGGTATCCCCTACCGTACCCTCACTCAGCCAACCCTCGACGAACCCCCAGCCACAAGAGCTGTCCATCTGCTCAGCCTGTTCAAACCCAATTAATGATGGTATTATACATTGTGACACATGTCAATCGCAATTCCATTTGCGCTGCACAAAGGTAGCTACAGCGTCGCAAGGTGCAACTTTAAATTGCCAAAATTTAAACCACCCAATAATTGCAGAACCAGCACACTCCTCAGGAAGTCAACAAAAGCCATTTCAATAGCACGTTCTGTCACATTCAGTGCATCGCGATCACATAAAATAGCTCTCGAAATCAAACGTTTAGAAGAAGAATGCGCTATTCAAATGGACTTCGTGAATAAAAAATACCAAATCCTCGAAAACGAAAATTGTAGGAGCAGCACTAGCAGTGCTCATAACGAATCGGTTCGTGATTGGTTGGAGTCACAACCACGTCTTTTAGAACCAAACCAAAATCCTAACTCGTTGCCTTTTCGTTTTGCAGACGGAACAAACCAGACAATTCAGACACCGTTTCACACTCCGAAAAAGAAAATTCCGCACCATCAATACCTAACGCTACCAGCGTAGAGTCAACGCTGCTTAACACGCAGCCAATAAATCCAAGAATACAAGCAGCTGCTTGCCAATTGCCTATATTGAACACGTCCGGTGCTAATATTCCCCTTGCATCTTCTTTGATGTATGCGCAGCCAGTAAGTGTAACATTTTATCCACAACTTCAATCATCGTGCTTGCACCCAACATACTCTGTAAGTGCACCAATTGTGGCTCAAAGTAATCCCACTTGCTCCCACTTTCAAATGTCAAATAGAACTGCACATACTTCCGCGCAACTGAACTACTTCCGCGCTCGGTTTTATCAAACAAGCAAGTCAATGCTCGTCAGTCAGTGCCAAAGGAGCTCCTGTTTTTCTCGGGAATGCCAAAAGAATGGCCGTTATTTAGTTCCACCTCTGACTGGTCCACCAAGGTATGTGGTCTCACCGACGCAGAAAATGTCATCTGAATACAGCGGTCATAGCGTGGAGAAGCACTTCGCGCTGTGCAGCATATTCTGATTCATCCCTCTTGTATTCCTGCAGTCATGGGCACTCTCAAAATGCTTTTCGGTCAATCAGAGAAAATTCTGCATTGTATAAAAAATAGAATTAAAAATGCGTGTCCAATAAACGCAAATTTCATTTGAAACTTTCAACGCTTTTGCTGTCCATATCAAGGGCTTACAGCCAACAATAGAAGCATGTAGCTTACATGATGAGCTTAACAACTCCTCATTGCTGCAGAATCTAGTAGATAAATTGCCACCTTGTTACCAAATTATTTGGGGCACACATAAGCTCAATTTAACAAAAAATGCCATCTATGAAATAGATTTCAGATAGGTTTCATATATGAAACCAAATCTTGAAGAATTTCCAAAGTGGTTCTTTGAAGTTGGTCTTTCTGCAAGCAGTGTCACCGTGTCGAACAATGTTGCAACAGTCGACGAGAGAAATCTTAACAACAAAAAAACAAAAAGAGCTTTTTTCAACACGCATAACGAAACAAGCAACAACATATACAAATGTTGCGTATGCAAAAATCTTTGCAGCAATGTTATTAATTGTAAGCAATTTTAAATGTCAACATGAGATGAAAAATGGAACAAAATAAGAAAATTTAAATTACGGCAATACGACAATGTTTACGGCAACATAATGCCTTTCGCAAAGTAAATAAGGTTTGTGGAGTGGATAAGTGTCACTTCAAACTTCATCCACTTCTCCATCGTTCCTCTCATAATATGTCGCTGTCAAAACCACCTTATAAGCAAACGAAAATACAAAATTGCAACGCGCAGAACGTGGCCAGTGAACATATTCTTCTGAAAATTATTTCAATTGTGGTACACGGAAATTTCGGCAAAAGTATTAAAACATTTGCGTTTATTGACGAGGGATCATCTGTCAGTTTGATAGACGAGGACCTAGCAGAGGAACTTGGTCTTGAGGGCCAACCAAATCCGCTGTGTCTAAAGTGGACAAGCGGCAATCGAGCGGTTTGAAAACAAGTCACAGAAAATCAATACTCGCATTTCTGGTAAGAATAAAAAAGAAGTGATTGTTTCTGTTCACACAGTACAACAATTATCATTACCTATGCAATCTTTAGATTACGACCGGTTATGCCAACAATTTTTATTTATAAAAAATCTTCCGATTGAATCCTACAAAAACGCTGTGCCACGAGTTCTCTTGGGCAGCAAAGATAATTGCAGCAAGGTGCAAGAAATTTTAAAAATACACAATTCTATTGATAATATAGGTGTCGTACCAGCAAAAAACAACCTTGTTGGCGCAGAGACGGAACGAGCAGTAACATTATTAAATCGTTACACCAAACAGCTGTCGAATCGTCACTATGAGACTTGTCTCTAGTGACGTTTCGATGATTTCAATTTACCTGATAGCTATCATATGTCAAAAAATTTCTTTATTTGTCTAGAAAGAAAACTGAATGCTGAAGCACAGCTGATTTTTTCCGCAACTATTTCAAAATATCTGAAAAAAGGCTACATTCGAAAACTTACTGCCACAGAGCTGCAGAAACCAACCGGTCAGCGCATTTGGTACTTACCAATATTTGCAATATTTAACAAAAATAAGCCCGGCAAAGTTCGTGTCGTGTGGGACGCCACAGCAAAATCGAATGGAGTTTCACTGAACTCTTTTTTGATGAAAGGTCCAGATCTTTTGACGACATTACCATCTATTTTGTTTCGCTTTCGGCAGAAAGCTGTGGCCAATTGTGAAGACATCCAAGAGATGCTCCACAAAATTGTGATCAGGAAAGAAGACCAGAATGTCCAAAGGTTTTTGTGGCGTAACAACAAAGACGCTGAACCAGATGCGTACGCCATGAATGTGATGCCTTTCAGATTGCCATGCGCACCCTGCATATCACAGTTCGTAAAAACCTAAACGCTTCGAAATTTAAAACAACATTCCAACAAGCTGCAAGCGCGATCGTGGAAAATCATTACGTCGATGATTATCTGGACTCAGTCGACACTGTTGAGGAAGCTGTAAAGCTAGCATCAGAGGTAAAATATATACATCCTGAAGGCGGTTTCAATATAAAAAATTGGTGCTCGAATAACCCGGTGTTCAGATACCTCGAAGAAAGTGCAGGAAACTACATAAAACGTTTAAATATCAGTGGTGAGTAAGTGTTAGAATAAGTTCTAGGCGTATTTTGGAGACCATTTGAAGACTTCATTACTTTCAAAATATCACCTGCAGTTGCTGAAAATTTAGTGAAAAATCCCGATCGCATCCCGAATTTGGCCTGTTTATCCCACCAAAATGACACGAAAAACACACATAAGATCCCACCAAAAAATGTATACCAATAACGTTTTTTTATCCGATTTATGAAAAGAAAAAATCATCAGAAACTTTTTACATAAAAGTTTATTTATTGACGAAACCAAACAAAACAATACAAATTTTTTATATTTATATAAAAGCTTTTATTTTGTCGGCCGTGGCGTAGTGGGTAGAGTGTGTGACTCATACACAGAAAGTTTTTCAATTGAATTAATTTTTCTGTTTGGTCACTTCTCTGCAGACAATGGCAAGCCCCAGAGACTAAAAACTGCAATGAAAAGCTTCTTGAGAACATAAGCCGTTTGGAGTCGGCATAAAACATGTAGGTTTAGTTTTCGATAATATGTATTCAAACATTGCACAGCGCACTCAACACAATTGATCATAAGAAGCTTTTGACCAAGCTTCTCGGTCCTTTCATGGGCTGAAATGGTAATCCCGGTTTTTTTTTTTTATATAAAAACTTTTAAATCGGAATTTTAATAACAATTCATTGAGATCAATAAAATTGTTATATCTAAATATGCATAAGGAACTTGTACTACCACAAATAATATTATGACTTACTTAATTTATTACGAATAAAACAGCAAAAGAAAAAATTCGAAGCAAAGTGTACAATTCTGAAATGGAATGGCTTTTTTACTTATTAGAAAACTGTGATGTTTTTCTGACTTAACGTTGTATTAAGGGAACTTTTAATTTGTAACTTAATAAAACACGTAGTGCTTCATTTTTTTTTGTGTGGAAAATTTATTTTTTTTTTTTTAATCGAAAAATATTATTATTATGTATATTATTAAACATTAAAAAAATCTTTTATTTTAATAATGTACACAATAAAGTTAATTTTAATCTGTAAACTTATGCAACCTCTTTTCATAAGTTTTTGTGTTATGTTTATAGCTCAAATAATTTTTCAATTATTAATTATGAGTTATATTTTTGAGCTCAAGGTCTGTGTTGCTTTCTGAAGAAAACAACCAACAACAACAACAAACCCTTTGTATAGAGTGGCAGAAATCCTTTTGTGTTTAACGTAGCCCCCTGCCGTAGACCTCTGCCGTCAACCTGAATTACGTTGTGATCACTTACCTTCCAACTACCTTATACCTCCCATGAAAAACCAAATCTAGCGACTGCTATGTCATTAGCTAACGTCACATCTATGTCTGAGCACCCAGCGCTTGTCTCAAAAGTGTACAAATCACTGGGCTCGTTAAGAGAACTCAGACATCTACTCAGCATCCACTCACTCATCATAACTCCCCTATGGTAGCTCTGATATCCAGTCGAATGCTGAGACATCTTACTGAACCACATAGGGGATATAGCATTTGCGTCGATTCCTATTCTGATTGGTACGTCTCTTGCGAGCAACAGTACCGAATCTATATACTCTAGATATGGCTCTAGAGGTTCGTTGAATTTACAGTATATGCTTACGAGGAAAATTTTGCCAAAATTTCCCTCCACACATACACACACACCCCATTTGGTAGCGTTTACAAGCATACACTCAACGTTGACACTATTTATGATTACGGCAGAGTTAGCCCTAAGATCAGGAAAAGCACGCATGCCTGCTGGTAAGCCCCTTACACAACCGCGTGTTGCATAGGGTTCCTGAACGAGGGCAAAACTCACACCGCTATCCAGCAACAACTGTCCAAGGTCGCACATTGCTGCATATGCTCCCTGACAGTTCAGCTGTATTATTTTTACACCCATTAGTTTCTGACGTTCGGACGTGCGACAATGCCACTATAATAAGGGCAGTCCAACGACAGCATTCTATGCGTCGAAGGTCTACCCTGGAACGCGCAATTGCGACAATGCAATTCATTTTTGCATGTGGCTGCCGTGTGCTCTTGACCACAGCGTCTGCAAACATCTTTCTGCGCTTTGCACTGTCTGACCACGTGGTCAAACCCGAGGCAACGATGGCAAGCACGAACCGGGTCGAACCGCCGTACCTTAAATGCGAACCACTTAATATAGCTCACACGTGCCTGCAGAAGGATGTTTGCCGCTTTGTCGCTGCATTCCAGCGTCACATTCATTTTATGATTTAAATCATGCTTCCACGAAGCATTCAAGAAGACATTCTTCTTGAAGTCTTCCATACTCATATGAGTTTTTAAATTCATCTCATAGAGATCCTTTATAAACTCTTCTGGTGAGATTGCGGCATGAACCGCCATAATCATCACCTTTGTACCTTTAGGTTTGTTTGCACAAACCTCTAACCCCACTTCTGCAAATTTTTTATTTGCCGAGATCTTCTTCAGCTCGACAACTGAAGGGGTACGAATGACTGCACCACCTCCACGAACTGGCTTAACCTCGTGAACACGTACCCCGAGCGTGGGTCCACCCTTGTTAACGACAGCGTCGACCACTTCCTTGGACTTGGTGGCAGCATTTTTGCTGCGCACCACCAACGACCATGTCTCGACCGGCTTCTCCTGCTGTTTAGCAGGGAGCGCAGTCGGTGCGGCACTTACGGCCTGTGCTACATGATTAGCAGCCACTATTACGCTGTTCTGAGCGACCACCGGTCAAGAAACAATATAGAATGTGTAAAGAGTGGCAATCATACAGCAGACTAGACAGCTGTTTCGTTGGCCGGTACACCAACTCATCAGCAGCCTTTATATTATAGCGATGATAAACCTAGCCGTTCATGTCTATTTGTTTTCCGTCAATGTTACAGAAAATTACTCTGAATTACATTGTACACACAAATGATACGAAAAGCAGCTAAAGTTCTTCGAATTTTCAGATTCACACCTATTTGGTGTAAGGTCTTTTTTCGAAGATATATCAAAGCTTTTTACCACTCACAGGCATGTTGTAGTTTAGTTGTTCTTCTATTTTAACTGTCCATCTTGCAGCAACCTGCTGATATTGAACTATGACGTCATGAATATTTATGTTTGAAAGCTAAGATCTTAAACGTAATATCGTGCATCTTTAAAAAATTTTTTTTTATAGAAAGCAGTAAGTTGCACTAATAAATTTGTATGCTAGAGTACATTGTAACTTTTTGTTTCAAAATAAATTTTTTTAACATTCTGACTTATTAACTTTTTTGCTTGCAGCTTCTTAAAAATTTGAATTTTGAGAAATTTTGCTGAATTTTGCTGAATTTTGCTGACTTTGGGGACAAATATCTTTGGTAAAATAATTTGAATTTATTCGCAATAAGCCATAATAGCATCATAATGCAGCTTCGTACAAATACAGCACTTCAAACTTCGTGAAAATTCGCCTCATAGTATGTATATTAGGGTGGTCGTTATATGGCTGTTTCAAATTTAAACGATGGATGGTTGTTGATTAGCTCCAAATGTCAAAAAACTACTCTTTATGTTTTCAGATTTTTAAATTGATCTGAATTGATTTAAATTGATCAAGCTTGTGAATATACATTTCCCATTCTTACATATTTAAAATCAAAGAAACTTCAATTGAACGAACCAAATTACATCACTACATCAACCTACATCAAACCTACATCATGAGATGTTCTGAGAATTTTAATGTCTACGATCCCTACGGGCTCATCGGAAATTTTTTAATGAATTTAAAGATTCTTCTTCAAGAAGTTTGGCGCAGCAATATTGATTGGGATGAAGCAATTCCATCTTCTCTCATCGAGAAATGGAACCAGTGGATAAGCATTTTACAGCCTTTGAAGTACTTAAAAACACCACGCTGTTATTTGCAGTCTTTTGAAAGATAGGGGACTTAGATGTCGAGTTGTACACATTCGTCGATGCAAGCGAATGTGGGTTTGCTGCTGTTAGTTATTTTAGAATTTCAAAAGGCGAAAACGTCGTCTGCTTGCTTATTGGTTCAAAGGTTAGGGCTCATGGCAACTTTAATTGGAGCACGATTTGCTAATAATATAATAAAAAATCATTCACTCAACATTCAAAAAATGTATTTTTGGTCAGACTCGAAAACAGTTCTAAGCTGGTTGCATTCCGATCACAGGAAATATCACCAATTTGTAGCTTTTCGAGTGAGCGAAATTCTGGATTTTTCTGAACTCTCCGATTGGAACTGGATTTCTGGTAAACTAAATGTTGCTGATGAAACCACGAAATGGGCAAAGCGTCCAAATTTAGGTCCAAAAAGTCGTTGGCTAAATGGACCAGATTTTTTGAATCAGCATCAAAGAGAGTGGCCAATGAATGGTAAGAGTTTTAAGCCAGTTACAGAAGAAATAAAAGCTTTTGTTTACGTACAATTAACAAAAGATCCAATAATTGACATACATCGATTCTCCAATTGGAATCATCTTAAAACAGCAGCTTATATTATGCGTTTTATCGGAAACAAAAAAAAATAAAGTTCAAAAACAAACGATGAATTCATCTGATCTCGTACAAGATGAAATACAAAAGACTGAGCAACTGCTGTATGGTATTGCTCAAAGAGCAGCTTTCATCGAAGAAATTTTAAGTTTGAAATCTAACAGCTATTTAAGAAAATCAAATGTGTTGTATACGCTCTCTACATATTTGGACTCAATCATTCTTCCCAAAGAAAGCTATATTACACAGCTCCTTTGTCACCATTACCACCGCAAATTTCACCATATGAATCATGAGACTATTATCAAGTTACGGCAAAAATTTCATATTCCGCGTTTACGTAACTGTGAAAAAATTGCCACGAGGGCGAGTGTCAGCTAACGTTGCTCCTTTTTCATTTACTAGACTAGACTTTTTTAGTCCAATGACAGTTACTGTAAACCGCCACAAAGAAAAGCGATATGGCGCTCTATTTACATGTTTAACAATGTTAATTTGTATTCGCTAAACATGAGCTCCTATATCATGACTATAAGGAATTTTATAGCACGTCGTAGGACTATATGATTGAATTGAATTTTTCAGCGACAATGGCACAAACTTCGTCGGAGCAGAAAGAGAGTTGCGAGAAGCCATCGCAGAGGTAGACACAAACGAGTTTGTTCGGTGCTTTACAACAGCTTCAACCAAATGGACTTTTAATCCTCCAGCGGCGCCCCATATGGGAGGTATTTGGGAACGTTTAGTACGTTCCATAAAAGTTGTTTTATATTCTATTATGCCAACTCGTTTTCCCACCGATGAGCTGCTTGGGAGCATGATTGCAGAAGTTGAAAACATTGTCAATTCCCGACCGCTCACTTACGTTCCTATCGATGACGAAAATCAGGAAGCGCTCACACCAAATAATCAGCTGTTAGGAAACTCAAATGCCATGAAACCATTGTCTACATGCTCTGATAGCGCAACAGTCCTGAAGCATTGCTGATTAAGCTCTCAGCAATATGCTCAAAACTTTTGGCAAAGAAGGGTGGCAGAATATTTGCCTACATTAACATGCAAGAAAAAATGGGTTGAAAAAACAAAACCGCTAAGTGAGGGTGATCTGGTAGACCCAGGTAGGCCTCACAATGTGTGGCCTAGAGGCAAAGTCATTGCGACAAAGCTGGCGAAAGACGGGCAGGTGCGCAGCGCGAAGGTCTTAACTTCATCTGGCGTGCTAGAGCGACCCACATCGAAGCTGGCTGTTTTGGACGTGGCGCCTTAAAGGGAGTAAGCCAGCTATTAAGCTATTAAGCTCTTGCCATACTCGTTAGCGGAATTTTGACGCCACTGTCAAAAAAAATTTTTATTTATTACAATTTAATTATTCTATTACAATTAATATATAATTTTTTCATATCCTACGAATCTCAAGCAAACCAAAAAACGGAAGCTAAATAAATTCTTAAAAGAAAAGTCTATTTCCGACTACCTAAAATCTTTCTCTTTGCTAACACGAGATCTTGATGCTGGACGTTCGCTTTTAACTCTAACCGACCACAAAGTATGAAGTAAATAAATATAAAGCAAGTAAATTTTCAATTAATTATGAATTATTAGGAATTTTAACCTGTATTTAAGTTGGATAAAATTTATGAAGACAGTAAAATTCTTAAAGAAACTAAAGTGTTTCTTTTCAACTTAAATCGGTTCAAAATCCAATAGAAGCTGGAATAACAAGAAGCAAAATTCCTCCGCAACACCTACACAACTTTTTGTTGCCTATACTGCTGCTAGTGTAACATAAATAATTGTAATAAGTGTAACAAATAAAAAATAAATATGAAGTGCAGTTATCAGTTCAAGGCGGTTTCTTTACTCTGCTGGTCAGCATGTTTGAACTATGAAACTGCGAGTGTAATTTATTTGGGTTTAATTGTTGTCTTGTGTTAAACAGTTGTTCTATCTGGCGGTCTTTGCGGTTGGCCAAAGTGACTACAAGATAAGTACTCTACAAGACCTATCCCTGAAATTTTGGTCTAAGAATATTCGTCGATAAGGAAGAAAAGAGTAGTGCCGCGAAAGACCTTAAAAATTTGTGGTGTGCAAGATATCTGCAGACTGGTTCATCTGAAAAAAAAATTTTTCGGTTTAGTAAAGAGTTCTTGGGTGTTTAATCGTTCGATTGTTTTTTTTACATACTTTTTGAGATATAACCTAATACGACCTCAATTTTGTGCACAAAAATTAAACTTTTCGTTTTACTGCCGCATCATGTCAAAAATTAATATTTTTCAAAAATCGATTAAACGACACTGCCGCACAAATAATTTTAACACTAAGATTAAAATTTAAAATTAGTTTTAGTTTAGAATAAAATTAGTAAATTAGCGAAATTAGTTACGGAGTTTAATAACTTACATTTACTAATAAATATTAATTTTTATCAATTTTGCTAAATCTCTCATTCTAAGGGCAAACTACGTCATACTATTAAAGAAAATGTGGCGCAGTGGGTAGACTGTGTGGCCCATACGCCAGAGAACCCTGGTTCGAATCCCACCTGCTACAGAAAGTCTTTTCAATTGAAATAATTTTTCTGTTCGGCCGTCACCTCTCTGCAGACAATGGAAAACCTCAGAGAGTAAAAACTGCCAGGAAAAGTTTCTTGAGAGCATAAGCCGTTCGGAATCGGCATAAAATATGAAGGTCCAGTTCTCGATCATTTGTGTTCGAACATTTAACAGCACACACAACACAATTGATCATAAGAAGCTCGGTCAAAGTCCTTTCAAGAGCTGAAATGGCCATTTTTTTTTTTTTTTTATTAACGAAAATGCAGTTCAACTTTATCTTGAAATGATAAGATTTTATTTTCAATAAACTTAAAACGAAATTTTTATTTTGTGATAATTTCGTTTTTAACCCAAACTAATTTTTGTATCGTTTTTAGAAAATCTAAATAATTCTATTAGTTCATTTTTCATGCTCAACGAAAAAAACATTTGTTGAATTCGTTGTGCATGTCAGATAAATGTAAGAAAAATTTAATCACTAAGATTTTCAATTGTGAACGATCTTCTAATATATTTATTAAGGGTATTCACTTCACTGCTGAAATTTCAAAAGTCGGAAATTTCCGACGAGTTGAAGTGAGCGACCGTTTTTAATGTTTCGTTTTTATTTAACGTGCATCTGTCAACCTTAAAATTGCTATTGCTTCATTTCGTTAGTCATGCGGTGCATGCCAGCAAACAAAGAGTCTCCTTGTCGCATGTACATATACCATGTATGTACTTTATACTTCAATAATTTTTATGAGCGGCCATCAAAACTATAAACCAATCAAAAGAAACTAATTGAATTGCAATTTCGTTCTAAATTGCAGACATTTCATTAGCATGTAGGCGAGATTTGACAGAATGCTCTTCTTCTTATAGAAATTATCATATTGACAATTACTCACACTCATTAAACAGATTCGCTTATGATTATTGAACACATCTTTCTTCGCAAATTTCCGAAGATTATTTTTCATCAACTCAATAGATGATTAAATTTAAGCAAACTTCGGAAAACCAAAACAACAACAATTGCACTAAAGTTTTCGTAAATTTCAGCATTTCTGAAATTTCAGCGTTGAAGTGAATACCCTTATTAATGATATTTTTTCTTTTAAAACAAGATTTCTTTCTAACGAGGCTCTAAAACTTAAAAAAGAAAAAACTTTAAGTACCTGTGGGTTTCAAATGGTAAAATACTAGTGCGCAAAAAAGAGGGTGATAATGCAGTGGTTACTAAATCAAATGAGGATCTCAGAAAAATTAGATCCTCCAGATAGTTTACTTAATATTCCTCTCGCACTCTCGCAATAAATCGAATTTCAATGTTATTTCACCTATTCAAAAAGAAGTCTTAAAAAAAATGTTGATAACTTTATTTTGCATTTAGAATCCGTCTTAAACAAACCTGATTTTATATTCTTTCTTTCTCTAGTCTGCTGTATTATTGCCACTCTATAAAAAGGGTTGTTGTTGTTGGTTGATTTCTTTAGAAAGCAACACAGACCTTGAGCTCGAAAATGTAACTCTTAATTAATAATTGAAAAATTATTAGAGTTATAAGCATAACACAAAAACTTATAAAAAAGAGGTCGAATAAATTTACAGATGAAAAAATTCTTATATGTAATTTAAGTTAGAGAATTGTATACGAAATACACTGTCAATATCTTATAGAATTGTAGGCACGAAATATTCAAATAAACTTTAACCCATTAAAGCCTGATCCATGTTCTAATTTAAAAAACAAAATCGAAAAATTTTAAAAAAAAAATTTTTAAATCGAGTTGCCACCTCGAGATTTGAAATTTTCAAATTGAACGATATTTTTAAATTGTTATTACCTCATATCGTAAGCCCGCTCACACATATTATTAATCATTGTTTCATATCATCATCATTCCCTGACTTGTGGAAAGTTGCTATTGTTCATCCAATTGCAAAAAAGCAAAACCCTTCTGGAGCTAATGCTTTCAGACCAATAAGCATTTTGTCACCATTAGCAAAAGCATGTGAAAAACTAATGGCTTTACAAATTAGTATATATTTGTTTGAAAAACAATTATATCTCCTTTTCAAACTGGGTCTATGACCTTACTATGGTTACTTGATTTTACTAAGGCTTTTGGTAAGGTTAACCACTTGTATTTATGTCGCAAGCTTAAGTTTCTCTTCGGGTTCTGTGATAATGCTGTCAATCTCATGTCTAGTTATTTATGTAATGGGTTGCAACTAGTGAAGGTTTATCAGAAAATTTCAAAATATAAATTAGTCTTAAGTGGTGTTCCTCAAGGCTCCATATTCTATTTTCATCAATGATATCTTTAGTGTCTGCAAACATGCGTCTGTGAACGCATATGCTGATGGACATCATCAGCTTATTCCTCGCGTACTACTTGTCTTCTTGAAGACTTGTGCTGTAGATTAAATGATGATTTTAGTAGCATTAATAAGTGGGCCATAAGTAATGGACTCTAACTTAATGCATCGAAATCGTATGTCCTCCCTATCTATACGTACAAAACATGTATTGATGATGTCCCTGAGATGTTTGTCGGTGAAAGTAAGTTAGCAGTGGTGTCAAAAATAAACAATCTGGGTTTCTATATTAACTCGTCTCTATCCTGTGTAGGTCATGTGAATAGTGTAGTCCAAAAAGTTTATTATGTCCTACGTAATTTAAGGATGTCGTCAAGTGTAACTCCTATCAATTAACTCCTAATATTAAGCGTATATTTATTTTTCTGTTCGGCCGTCACCTCTCTGCAGACAATGGCAAAAAGCTTCTTAAGAACATAAGCCATTCGGAGTCGGAATAAAGCTGGTAGGCAGCGTTGCCGTTTTGGTCCAATCGGACCAAAATTGATAGTTTTGTTTTCAAAAAATAGGATTTGGTAGTTTGGTTGGTTTGTTTCGATTTTCCACTATTATTGGTAGCTTGGGAGCTAACTAGTCTTCAAATTTCAAATAAATTAAATTTCAAAATGTTATTAATCTGCAAAACGTGATCTCAAAAAAGAATAAAACGCTATTTAGTTTTTAATTATCTTGTTTGTTTGTATCTGAACAGTTTTTTTGTATACTTTTCTAATTTACAAATATTTATGGATTTTATTTGTTTCTTTTTACCTTTTTAGAAGTTGTACTCTATTTAAACCTAATTTTTACGTGATTTGAATTTTTGGTAGGCTGAGAGCAATTTTGGTAGGTTTTAAGAAAAGATTTGGTAGAATGAAATGCTGGTAGGTCCAGTTCTCGATCATTTGTGTTTAAACATTTCACAACACACTCAACACAATTGATCATAAGAAGCTCGCTCAAAGTCCTTTCAAGGACTGAAATTACCATTTTCGTTCGTTCGTTTACCCACCATTCATGTTCAAACGAACTTTTTCCAATGTCCTTATTTCTTGAAAATACCCTTTTATCTCTGACTCCCACTCCTACGTCCTCTTTAAATCTTCATAATAAGTATAATTTAAAATTATTATAAATTTTACAATAATTTATTATTAATATAATTATAAGACGTCTTCCTTTTTCGCTTTTCCTTGACTTCTGTTTTTGACATGTTTCAAAAAAAGGTCAGTGATGCAAAGAAAATACCTTCAATCACCAAAAAAAGGACCGGAGAAAAAAGAAGAAAAAATACTTAAAATAAATATAAATGCTTGAATAAGTGAAATCTAAATAAATAAATTAAACTTCTTGCAATGGATTTATTCATCCTTTTTCATATATTTTTCATATTTTCTTTCTGGATGTAATTTTTTTTTTATTTTATATTTCTGTTCTGTGAAGATCATATCGTTACAAGCCTCTAAGATATGAAAATATCAATTTTTATAAAAAAAGTTAAAACGAAATAAATCATTAATAGAAGATTTAAATATATACAAATAATATATCAAATTGCTTGAAATATTGAATAAGATGAAAAAAAAAAAGGAAAAAAAATTATTTTTTTTTGCCCCGGCGCACAGAATTGCGGCCAAAAGTAACTTGTATTTTTTTTTAATATTATGGATTATTATATATCAATCTACAGATAATTCTTTAACTAAGAGAATTCTGCAAGTATTTTCAAAAAACGTGAAGATTTTGACACACAGCATGAGCTGAAAATTGATTATTTTTTCTGTGAATTTACCAATTTTCGTCTTTGCATATTACCAGCTTCTTCTACAGATAAAATATCATAACCCTCAAACGAGATGTTCAAAATTGTATATTTAAAATTGTAAAAAAATAAAATATATAAAAAATATAAAATTGTATATTTTTGAAAAATATAGAATCCAGTGCTTTTGATGGTATTTCTTTTTAAAGAAATCCTTCAATTGTATCTGATATAAAATTGGTTTGAAAAATGTAATATTTCTAAAATATATTAAAAAATCAGAACATTTCAGCAGTGAAGAGGAAAAAATTACTATTTTTTGATTTTGTTTAAGCTTTCAAAAAATTATCTCTCATTTATTAAAAACTGAGGAAAAAAAGATTCAATTACATTTTAATTCAATCATATATGAGGGCAGTTTTTCGCTAAAAATTAAAATTTGTAAATTGAGTCATTTATACATACATTGTAGTCTTCTGTGGAAACAATTTTAAAAAGAAATGAATCATGTTTGATGGTTTTAGAAATTTCTGAATAATTATACCATATTTTCAATATGAATTTAATTATTTAAATCCAGTCTTTATTTCAAAAGGTATTCAATATTAAACATTGCGTTTTTAGTGATGTTAAATTTACTGAAATTGAAAAACTGGAAATTATTTTCCTACTTTGAGAGTGAGTAGCTCCAAAAACCATTTTTTGATTTTTGTTTAATTTTTATGTGTTATTTATCAACTTATTTAAAAAATATGTTGAAAGATGCGAGATTTGGCGTTGTTTTATTTTTACGTCATTTTTCGTAAAGGGTATTTTTGGGTAATTTTTGGTAAAATTTACATAGAAAATCACGTTATTGCATTTTGGGAAAAAATTTTTTAAGCTTAAAGGAGTAATGTTTATATAGAATAAGTATTAATTGAAATTTTTAATTCCTTGGGTATTAACGCAAGAAAAAAATGTTTCGTAGAACCTACTCCCGAACATGTCACCTGAAAAGATGTGGCTCGTAAGCGTGGTATAACACAGTGCAACACGAAAAAAAATAACCATATACGGACACCACTAACTGATAAAAGACCAAAAAAAAAAAAAAAAAAGACCCCTGCCTCCCAGTTCTGTCCAAAGTCCTCCAGGTTTTTTTTTTAGAGCCCCCAAAGAAGTGGGGCCTCGGTGTCATTTTTGGAAAAAAGTGATCATTTTCTCAAGCTCATATCTTGCAAACCGTTCGGAATTTTGATTTACTCTCTGACGTAAAGTTGTAGCTCTTGTCATAAAGAACAAAAATTGTCAAGATATAAAATCAAAACAAACTTCATCTTCAAGGTCAAAATCGCAAAAAACTTTAAAAAATGAGCGAAAAATGGCCCAAGAAGCGTTTTTTTTATTTTCCGCTTTTACGAACAAATTTACTTTATTTAAATTTACTTTACAGCGCTGATTAAAACCCCAAAGTTTTTTAAGGAGGCCGATCCAACTTCTTGAGATATAGGCCTTCATAGCTTGAGTATATAATCGCTTATATCTCACCCATTTCTTATCCGATCTGGTTGAGATGGGTATCATTGAGAAGACCTTTGAAAACGCTATATTTGAATCTGTATATAAATATATTAATTTTTATTAACTCATTGGGCAAATTAAAAAAAGAAAAGATTTTTTAGCCTCACTTTTTAATAAAAATCTGGTTTTCTCAGAAAACAGCCGTAGTAAACTTATTTCTTCCTAGACTCAGTAAAAGACAACACTTCAATTTTTTTTTAAGGCATAATACTCTGCATTAACCCTTCTAAGACCGGAGATAGTGAGGTTTTTCTAACAAAAGTACTTTCTGGGAGCCAAAATTTCGCTTGAAAACAATTAAAGTGTAAGAAAATAAGCGCTTTCCTAAAAAAAATGTTGATTTCAAAACTTTGAACGTAAATAATTGTCAGTCAGGAGGCCGAGTGTGTGAGCGCACTGTGTCTTCACTGATAAGTGTGAGTAAGTGCATTCTAATAAAAATTCTCAAGCTGGTGGGTGAGTTCCCGTGCCCAAACTATGAAACAACTACCTGGAAGCAAACATCTGCATTGAATTCACATAAAAACAACACAAAATATAAAAAAAATACCTGGAAACACATTGTAGCTCTTTTCATAAAGATGAAATTGTGAACATATAAAATCAAAAAAACTTGTATCAAAAAACTACCTGCAAGCAAACATCTGCATTGAATTCACATTGTAGCTCTTTTTATGTTTAATGTCTTGTATGTTTAATTAACGCTCAAAAATGAAATATGCCTGGCCAGAACCATGCGTTTGTCTAAGGGCTAACACCGTTTAGGTAGCTCTTAGGTATCACGCGATCACGCACCGACAGTGCAGTAAGCTCAGCTCAGGCAACAAGGGACGCAGAACAAAATATAAAAGCGAAACGACGCTCACATCGAGGCATTACACAGCGCGAGACGTCAACGAGAGCTCAGCGGTGAAAGTGAAAAAGTGAAAGTAAAAAAATTGAAAGTGATTTATCTTGCTACGTTTGCGGTCATCAAATCAGAAAAAAAAGTTCTACAAAAGGAAAAGAATCTTTTAACTAGTGAATTCAAGAGAGCATATAAGTAGTTTTCGACGAAGAAGACTTGACCGGTGAAAATTACACACCTAATACAGTGTGCCGCCAATGTTATAACTATCTCATGGCATGGTTGAGTGGAGGCAAACATTGTATGAAGTATTGTAAGCCGGTAAACTGGATTAATCTCCCAGGTGATCATGATGAAACCAGTTGCTATGCATGCGTAAATTACACATGTGGTCTAAATCGATATGCTGAGAGGAACAAAACTTATAAAACAACTGAAACAGCGACACTACCAGTGCTTGCACCTGAAAATTTTGTATCACCAAGGCCGCCAACTACAGATCGTAGTACAGGAATGACTAGAGCAAGTGGTGTTACTTATGAAGATCCATTTGATACCGATTATGAGCCCCAACAGGGAAGAGATGGACCACAACTAATAACACAAATGGAAATGGATTTCATTGTGGCCATATTGGGACTATCGCAGCGACTTGTCATATTTTTGACAGCGTTTTTAAAGCAAAGAAAACTCACACATGCTAATGTGAAATCTACGGCGTACCGTAAACGGCAAGCTGAATTTCAGAGCCTCTACATTCTAAATGATGACAATTCGTTTGCTTACTGCAACGATTTAAAAGCTTTGGTGGTAACAATGGGAATGAACTACATTGCTAGTGAGTGGAGATTCTTTATTGATGGTTCTGTTTCAAGCTTGAAAGCAGTGCTGTTGCATGTGTCGATCCGAAAACCTTCTATCCCACTAGCAATGGGTATTAAGATGAAAGAAAGCTATGAAACATTGAAATATATAGTGGAAAAAATCAAATACTACGAAAATAAATGGAAGATTTGCTGTGATTTGAAAGTCATCAACATTTTGCAAGGGATCATCGATAAGGGCGGCTTTCCAAAATTCTTTTGTTTTCTTTGTAATTGGGATTCGCGCTCACCTCTGAATCAATACCAATGTAATTCGTGGAGACCAAGAGGAAGTATGGAGGAACAAATGAAGCAACATAAACTGAGGAATGCACCTTTAATAGACAATACTCAAGACATCTTGCTGCCACCGCTCCACATAAAATTGGGAATTGTTAAAAAATTCATCGAAGTGGCCGTTGTAAATTGTCCAAACGCATTCGACTATTTGAAAAGCGTTTTCCCAAAGCGTAGCGATGACAAAATTAAAAAAGGTATTGTAGTAAATTTAAAACGAATTGTTGTTCACCTCATTGTACTATTTTCACTTTGTTAATGTTTCTTTTCTGTCTTTATTTTTTGTCTTCATTTAACAGGCGTTCTTAATAGCCCTGACATTGGAAAGCTATTCAAGAGCAACTTTGAATCATCGCTTCATGATTATAATCATTCAATGGCATGGATTTACCTTCAGCGTGCATGCACCAGAGTCTTGGGAGGGGATCGAGACGCGGAACCGGAAGCTAGAGAATGGGTGAAAGAAATGCTGTATTATTTTGAGAAAATCGGCACATCGATGACACTAAAGCTGCATTTTCTTCATTTTCATTTTGACGATTTTATCAAAAACTCCCTACCGAATCCGATGAGCAAGGAGAACGGTTTCACCAAACCACAATGCCCATGGAAAAACGGTAAAAAGGCAAAAAACTCGACGCATTGCTTGCAGAGGTAATATCAATTTTATTGATGCATTGTTTTGCATTCTTTTTTTGATTTCTTTTCTAATTCATTTTAGGTATGTTGGTGGAGTCACAAGATCACCCTGTATGATGTTAATAAAGTATCTGAAGAAGAAAAAGCTGATGATGTAGGGCAGTCTGGAAGTAACGTGCCTGTGGACACCATAAGTTCTGAATCAGAGTCAGATTTTGACGATTCGGACGACGATTTGGATTCACAACTTAAGAGAGAGCGATTTGCAAGTCCAGGGCCGTCAACATTATAAACACAATACGAATATTTTTTTTATAATTTTTGTAATAGATAGCATAGTATTGTAGTGCCATCCCTGCTGAGACTACTAATCCCTACAACACTGAATCATTCAATCAATCTAAATATTCATGCTACTACTCTTTGTCATAACCCTAACTTTAAATGTCAACCCATACCACCTAAAAACTGAGATTAATAAAATCAGTAATAGTATAACAATGAAACCTGCAACATGCCTTTTCACTTACGGCAGAAGGCTTTATAGTATCTCAATGTTGAAGGAAGTAAAGAAAAAACAAATGAAATTAAAAAATTCTCAGGAAATTTTTCACTTTTGCGGCTACCTAAGCGCTACCTAAACGGTATTAAGAATCATTCACAGGAAGTTTATATGTTCTAAAAAGTTATTTACTGAGATCTTAGGTTCATTTTTGTAGTTGATTGTTTCCTTGAATTTTGAACGGTTTGCTACCTATGGACCTGAACAAGGGAAAAAAGGTAAGAAAAAAATTGAATTTTTTTAAGTTTTTTGCGATTTTGACCTTGAAGATGAAGTTTTTTATTTTATACGTTAACAATTTTTGTTCTTTATGATAAGAGCTACAACTTTGCCTCAGAGAGTAAATCAAACTTCCGAACGGTTTGCAAGATATGAGCATGATAAAATGATCACTTTTTTCCAAAAATGACACCGAGGCCCCACTTCTTTGGGGGCCCATAAAAAAAAACCTGGAGGACTTTGGGCAAAACTGGGAGACAGGGGTCTTTTTTTTTTGGTCTTTTATAATGTAGTGGTGTCCGTATATGGTTATTTTGCCATGACTTAAAAAATTACACACTGTGTAATCGGAAGGAGTTGAGATAATAACATGAAACTTGGTACATATGTGCATATGCACCCGAATTCCTGGACAAATGATAATTTTTTTAAAACAGCTGAAACAATAAAACAAAGGAACACGCCCACCTCCCATACAACCCACAACAGTGTAAATACTATAAAATGGCTTATAATCGAGGTGCATATATAAAATTCGGTATGTGTGAAAGTTGCATCGAAACTGCGAAATATGCAAAAAATAGGCGTAGTCCGCCCACAAATACGACCACTTCCAATACAACCCTCAACGTTTAAAGCTATTAAAAGTGTTATATAGTATATGAGTTGGAGAGAGAACATTTTAAATGAGAGTATATATGATCAAATCAAGTTTTGTACCAAAAAAAAGCGCTCACTTAAAACATGCGTAAAATTGGTTACAGTTATTTCCAAGTTGGTCTAACCCGTACTTATTTATCCAAAATAGAGCCCCCATTAAATATTAATATTACAAACTTTTAAAATGAACACCTTATTAAAAAATTGTACTGCATAGTTTTAGGACGCGAATTGTTTTTGATATCAGTCCTCAATTCAAGAGAAAATTGCAATCCAGATCTTATGGCTGCATTACTGATAAATTCGGATCCTCTCATTTCTTCGAACAGACATATTGCCAAAAAAAAAGGAAATGATTATAAAGATTTATTGCCATATATTATAGAAGAAAGTACAGATGCCGATGTTCATAATGCATTTCATCATGATTCATTTCTGATATGATTTTGAAGATTTTGTTTCAAGTGACACTTTGGATGAAACAGATTAACTACAGAAATTCTTAGACATAATTTTTTTCTATTTGTAATTTAACTTTAATTTTTATTTTTTTTTTATATGTAAAATATATGAATATATTATTTTCTTTTAATAATTTTAACAAAACTTGGTGTTTTGAAAATTTGGTCTAAGTTAGAGTAGCACAAAAGGAAGTTAGCATATTTTATAAGGAATCTTTATTTGTTAAAACACATTTTTTATAAAATGTTAAAGTAAAAGTGTTTAAAAAACGTGGGTTAAATGGGGGGTATCCTAAACAATGTATCAATTCAGGCAATTTTAAGCAAAGGCTTTGTTGAGATAAAATAAAGTTTTCTATGTTATTTTGTTCAAATGAAGTGATTATGATAAAAGTACTCGGGTTTTTAAAATTGATGTTGTATGAGGGGTACCCCAAAAACTGGTCTGACCCAGCCCATTTTTAGTAAAGACCATTGCTACTATACTGAAAATATTTGAGTGTGATTATAATAAAATAAAGGATTTATTTTTAAAGATACGAAATATTTAAAATTCGGGTTTTATGAAGGGTACCCCGAATAATGGTCTGATTATAGCCATTTTTGGTACGAATGTTTGGTATGAATGAATGGTACGAAGTGATTTTAGAAAAAAAAATGAAATTGTTTTAAAAAATATTGGAGTCCAAAGATACATCAATTTTTAACTTTGTCTTATATGGCAGGTAGGCGTGGTCATTGTCCGATTTAGCCAATAATTGAAAAATTCCTTAATCTATGTAAAAAAGTCGTCCACACCAAACGGCGGGGATGCCAACGTTTTGGCATTTTTCATTTGATTGACAACAATTGACCATTGAAATTGAAAATATTTTTTTTTTTAAAGGTCCTATGGCGCTTCTTTTATGTTTTTCTTATGTCTTCGGCGTCTCTTATCCGAACTTACCGTTTTATATATGTACGCGTTTGCTTATTTTTTGCAAATTTTCTTAACCTTATATTATTTTTTCCAAAACTTATCATCCACTTCACTTCAGTTCCTACTATATAACCAAGTTTCAAAAATGCAAAAAAAATATTTAAGGTCAGGAAAATCATTGTAACCATGAGAGCAAATGAAAACGATAAAATTGATTTTTAACATGGTTCCGATCGATTTTATTCAAAGAATTTTGGTTTCTTATTTGTTATTATTAATTATTATTATTTGTGTAAACAAGTAAATTATTTGACATATAAACAGTTTTGAAACAAAATAAAAATTCATGAACAAAGAATGGAATAGCTAGAAGTTCAATTGGGCTCTCTCATATGAGTACACGATTGCACTGGTATGGGGAGAATTTCAAACTTCCAATGAAAGGGATTATTTCTCAATTCAAATGAAATTTTCTTAAAATATTTTTAGTTTTTCGAATCAACAGTTTCAAAGCGTCCATGTGTTTTTCTAAGGAGTTCAACATTGATTCCGACGTCTAGTTAAAAAAAAACCTTTGATATTTGTTTTCAGCAAAGTAACAGGAGACCACAAAAGTGACAAAAATTATCACCTTTACACTAGGAGGTGACAAAAAGTAACATAGCCCGTAAATATATATACATAATTTAAAACAAAAATTTGATCTCAATAACCACTACTTCAACAACATTTTTGTTTTTATCTGTGTTGAAATAAATTTTCATTAAAATATTCACAAAATTATTATGGAAAAAATCAATTCAAAAACAAAGTCAACATGATATTAAGAGGAAAATGAAGCCCAGGAAAATGAAGCAAATATTGTTCTCAATTTCTTGGTTATTTTTTTTTTTTTTTGTAGTTGATGAAAATTGTTTTATAAAAATTGATTTTTTAACGAAGTGTTAGAACATTCAAATAGTTAGTGGAAAAAAAAATTATATATTAAAATTTATAAAAAATGTTTTGAAATTGGTATAATTATAGAATGTTATCCATAACAGACAAATTTGCATGCATCTTATATTTCTTAGCGCCGAAACCTGTGTTTGTTGGGCTGAGCTCAGATATTTTTACCAAATACCAATATAAGAACGGCTGGAATTTACTTTGCGCTAATATTATAATGGGAAAATGATGTAAAATTGTTTTTATTTTAAAAACCTTTTATTTATTATTGTAAAAACGGGAGAAAAACTGGAAAACTGAGACTGAAAAACGCGGGAAACAATTGTTTTGTATGCAAAAAAGAGGAATATTTTCACCAACATCTGGCAAGACTATTTATATGTAAGTGAGGTTTATGAAATTAATATTAAAAAAAATCAATTATCAAATCTATGAAAACACGAAGAGCTTCTCTTCTTTAGAGTGTCCATCCGCGCACTCGTGTTTTTTCATACACTCATTTACATATATGCTATACTACCTCCAAGTTTACATTTTAATTGCTTTTTTAGTAGTTTGAAAAATTCAGCTTATATGATTCCCATCTCTTAAATGAAATAGAACCACATTATCACGATCTATTCGTGTATATTTTTGACTGGGACGCAGGCATATTGATTCAAAACTCCAGAATAATATAAAAAAACTCATCGACCGTTGCAAAAGGATATTATCACAATATATATATATATTTCACATTTCTTTATTCAATGAAAATTTGTCTCAAAATACTTTGAGGTTAATTTCGCACTTGTCGTACTCATGGTCTTTAGTGAAATTCTGTGTATAATTTCAATTCAATATTTAAGGAAAAAAATTGATAAACTGTTGCATAAGCGGATAAACTCATATTTTACAAAATAAATTTTATTTAAATAACAAATTTAGGAATTATTACATACAATTATTATATTATATACAATACAAATAAAAAATTTCAAGATACCTTATATCAATGTCTCAGAAAATTGATGGTGAATAACAATGACGTCTTTAAAACTGGTTTTTTACAATACACATTTGGTAAAAAATTAATAAATAAAATGAATACCATCTCATATATTTCACAGAGCTTAAACTACACTTAAATTTATAAGATTAAAGATCTCTTACTTTGTTCTCCACAGAATACTTGACCGGCTAAGCTGCTGTACAATTATAAACTGTGTTTTCGATTTAAGACCGAGAACAAATTAACTTTGAAATCACGTCAATTTTTGACACACAAACGAACATCTTGCAAATACATACAATGGGATGATAAGCAACAAGCTGTCTCTTATAAACATCTTGTTTGAGGTTGAGGTGTTTAGAGTTGCCAGATATTTTTAGCTTGTAACGTTTTGGGTTTTCAATGAAAATACTTTGAAGGGCCTAGAAATTTCCGTAGAAAAACCTATTTTCGTATTTCGTATGATGCTTTTTGTTTCCCAAGCAGCTCTTAATCCTATTAAATGACGTTTTCGTGGTCCCTGATTTCAAATTTGGTGTAAAAAAAATGGTGGATCCAATATGGCAGCTAAAACTTCACAACCTCATTCAAAACATTATAATAAATAATTTGACCAAAAATAAATTCAAAAAGTTTTTTAAGATGCTGTATGGAAAATGTCCTAACATAAATTTTTGTTTTCTATGAAAAAAAAAATGTTAATTTTAATGACAAAATTTTGAATTAGGATCGAAAATTTTAACCTTCATTGTGATTTCAGGTGGAACTAAAAGTATAGTTTTCTTTGACAATTTTTTGTTTCCAGGGTTTGAATATAAGAAATAAAATATAAAAAATAAAGAGCACAAGAAATAAACATAAATTTAAGAGCTCAAACTAAGTGGGCCGACATTAAAATAATTAAGAAAAATTATCATCCGTGGCTCACATCTTATTTTATGTTTAGATTTGTTTATAACGCTATTACTTAAAAATTAAGAGAAATGCGCATTGAATAAATTGGAATGCAGTTTTTAAAATAAATATTTATAATTTGACTTAGTTATTGCATTTATTTCATATATAAAAAAAAACCAAATGGTCATTTCAGCCCTTGAAAGGACTTAAACCGAGTTCTTACGATCAATTGTGTTGTGTGTGTTATGAAATGTTTGAACACAAATGATCGAGAACTGGACCTACATATTTTATGCCGACTCCGAACAGCTGATGTTCTCAAAAAGCTTTTTATGGCAGTTTTTACTTTCTGAGGTTTGCCATTGCCTGCAGAGAGGTGACGACCGAACAGAAAAATTAATTCAATTGAAAAAACTTTCTGTGTCATATGGGGGACTCGAACCTGGGTTCTCTGGCGTATGAGCCACACACTCTACCCACTACGCCACTGCCGCCACTTTTTCAAATATATTTTGTTTAAAAACTTTAGAACAAAACAAAAAAAAAAAAAACCGGAGAGCAGTCGTCAGGATTGCCGACGGAAGCGTTAACTTCTTAGCATTGGATGTATAAAAAATTTTTTGACACTAGGGTGGGCCATTGCTTACTACTAAGCTCAACCTAGCTGAAACTAAGAGAAGTTTCATACACGCAGAGAAAAAATATGTTTATATTTGTTTGGTTTCAAAAACAAACTATTCAGAGGGAACCACCTAATGATTAAGAACTTTCCTTCAATAGCATTATTTTTCGATATAAGAAGATATTAGTTGTGTCCAACATTAATAGAATTGCCTTAGCTAAAAAACGAACGTCTGTGTGTTTTATGTGTTTAGCCTAGACAGATATATATTTGTTTCTTTTGCACTTGCACGAAAAACAGTGGTGCTAACCTTGGTGCTTTATACGCTTGCTTTTAACAGTTGCTTTTGCGAAGTTGTGAAAAGTCTTGTGAAAAGTGTTTTTGAAAATGTTTGTTTAAATTAAAAATGTTTGTGTTTTCAAATTAATAAAATAAAAAACAAAATAAAAGAAAAATAAGGCGGTTCAGCAGTAAAAATAAGTGAGTTTTGAAGCAACTTTTTTTGAAGCAACCAACTAGAAAATGTGTGCTTCTAAAAATTATTCTAATGTCGGATAAACATAATATGGTTACTTCTCAACATAATTAAATTCGAGAAAATCTTATTTACTGTTTTCTACACATATTTTGTTTGCTTCAAACCAACAATTACTTCTAAGCAAATATTTTGTAATCACAGTGAAAAACTTTTGGCATTTCCTTTGCTAAAATATGTTTCCAAGTAAATATAGTGTAATCATCGTTAAATATACTGTTGTTCTTAATTACCGTTTTGAAAATAATTGATCGACTGCAATTTAATTATGTATTCTCCAATTAATATATATTTGTCCATGAATATTTAATGTTATTCTTGACTAAATTATATTTCCAAGCAAACAAATAGTAACAGACTAAAAGTGTTCTCAGTACATTTCTAATTACAATATATTTATATGAAAACATATTTTCTTTAAAACAAATTATATTGTTTTTAAATTCAAACAACAATTGCTAAGGTACAATTAACTAGTGTTAAGATGCAAATATATATATAAAGAAAAATTGCATTAATTAATCGTATTATATGTGGAACCAATTATGATTACTTATTTGCAAGAAACATGCAGAAACATTTTATGCTTCCTGCAGATTATGTTTGGGAAGGCCTATTATTTTTCAGCGTGTATCTTTAATAATAGACATCGATTTCTTTCGCCTTTTAGTTGAAGCTCCAAGAGCAACAACCGGATTACTCAACTTTTTAAAATATTAAGAAAAATAAGAAAACATCGTAAAAATAAAGAAACCGAATTTTCACAAAAATTTAATTTATTTTTTAAAGGAAAACATAAAAACATATTCACTGAGTTGAAGAAAACTCAAAAATAAACTTGTTGTCATTAAACGAAAAAACGAAAATGGCCATCTCAGCCCTTGAAAGGGCTTTGGCCGAGCTTCTTATGATCAATTGTGTTGTGTGTGATGTGAAATGTTTGCACACAAGTGATCGAGAACTGGACCCACATGTTTTACGCCGACTCCGAACGGCTTATGTTCTCAAGAAGCTTTTCATGGCAGTTTTAACTCTCTGAGGTTTGCCATTGTCTGCATAGAGGTGACGGCCGAACAGAAAAATTAATTCAATTGAAAAAATTTTCTGTGTCGGGATGGAGGATACGAACCTGGGTCCTCTGGCGTAAGAATCACACACTCTAGCCACTACGCCACGGCCTCCACTTTTTATCATTAAAAAAAACTAATAATGAAGTTTTGGAATTAGCCGGTTTTTACACCGTTTTTGGTGAAAAATAATTCAGAGCATCGTTGTCATTTTGTGAATTTTGTGAATTCAATATTCAATTCTATGAAAATTGTGAATTTTCAAGCAACGCTTTTCAAACTCACCACAGTATATTCCGAACATGAATGTTTGCAGTTTAAGCTGTGCATTCTTTTCTCAGTAACGTTTTCAAACACATCACATATAAAGTGCAAGAACTCGATATGAAAACCCCACTTGAAACTTCAAAAGTTTTTGATTTACAATTACATATACTTACTTACTTAGGTGGCCATAACAACCCGTGTTCGGATTTTGGTCGGCCTCATTAGCTCTCGCCAGGCGCCTCTGCTTTGAACGCGCCTTCTCCAATCGGACACACCAAGTGCGGTTAGGGCTTCCTCGGCCTGGTCCATCCATCGGAGGCATGGTCTCCTTAGTCGTCGTTCAACAACGACCCTCGCCTCGAGCACTTTTTTCGTTGGAGCCTCGTCGTCCATACGATGGACCTGACCCAGCCAGCGTAGTCGCTGCACAGTTATACGCCGAACTACGTCAATGTCTTCGTAGAGCTCATACTGCTAGTAGTTCATTAGAATGCGATAGTCGTCGTCGACTCGAACAGGACCGAAGATTTTGCGAAGAACTTTTTTCTCGATCACCCTCAGAGAAGCTGCGTTAGTTTGCGAAACTACCCATGCCTCAGCACCATTAAGCAGCACAGGTAAAACGAGCGTCTTGTAGAGTGTTAGTTTTGTCGATCGAGAGAGGGCTCTGGAACTTAGTTGCTTACTGAACCCGTAGTAGCACCTATTAGCAATAGGTTGTTGTTGTTGTTAATGGCGGTGCCAAGATATACAAACTCCTTGACTACTTCAAAGTTATAGCTGCCGGATGAAACGTGGAAGTCTAGACTCTACGCTCCCTTGTTCGTAGACAGCATATACTTAGTTTTACCCCGATTTATCGTCAAACCGACTTTGGCTGATTCCTTTTTGATAGCGACGAAAGCAGCTTTAACGGTTCTGCCAACAATATCAATATCATCAGATACGCAAGGAGCTGGACACTTATAGAAAATGGTGCCATTATAATGCACACCGGCCTTACGTACGTTCCCCTCCATGATGATGTTGAAGAGATCGCAATGCAGTGGATCGCCTTGCCTGAAACCTCTTTCGGTATTGGAGGTTTTGGAGAGGTCATTTCCTACCTTGACGGAGCTGCGTGTGTTGCTCAACGTCATTCTGCAAAGTCTAATCAATTTTGCAGGTATACCGAACTCAGACATTGTTGCGTATAGGCAATCCCTTCTCGGGCTATCGAACGCAGCCCAAAAATCGACAAAGAGATGGTGTGTGTCAATTTGATTTTCGAGGGTTTTTTCAGGATTAATTACATATAATATCTATCAAATAACGTAAAAATGTATTTCTCTAAAATAGCCCTTACGAGGCAACGTAAGAAAATATTTTTTGAAAATAAACGTTATGAGCAACGTAAAAAATTTTTTTCATCTATAAGTGTTACGAGGCAACGTGAAAAATGGAAATTGAAAATATATGTTATCAAGCAACGTATAAAATATTCTTCAAAATATCGCCAATTTTTTCGATTAAAAAAAAAAAAAAGAAATAATAGTTATTTTGGATTTCTGTTTATATTTTAAATTTATATTGAAAAATATTAAAGAAAATTTAAGACAAAGAAAAATTCAAATAAATAGGTAAATTTATGAGGAGCATTACAGATATTGGCAGTTTTATTATTGGAAAAGTTAAATTAAAATTGTATAATACCAAATCGTTGTACATTAAACAGAACAGCGCTAAGAACCCTAAAGAGGATTTTAGACGAGGATAGTCAATTTTACATAAATTGAGAATGCTTAAAAATATGGAATCAGTGTGAAAATTATATTCTCAGTGCTCAGAAAATTTAAGAGATGATCTTATATAAATCAATAACTGTGAACAAGTTTCTTAGAGCTTAAAAGTTTGAAGAGGTAATCTTATATATCTGTGACATATGTTAGAGTTTCTTAAGTCGAAAAACTTTTTAAAAAGCATTTTAGATTTTTATAAGAAAAATGAGTGAAAGGCATTAGAAAAGTTGACATAACCTCCCTTTTATGTGACGGATAAACATAAGTAAAAGGCTCAGTTAAACATAATGAAATGATTGGTAGTTAGATATAAGTTAGAAATCAAGATTTCGTATAAGTTAATTTAACTTATTAAAACAGTTTTTCGTATTTTGTCAAACTTTTTTGCAATGAAAAAAAAAATGGGGAAATTGAGGCTAAACCAGACAATTTGAGCAAAAAACAGACTTAGTTTTTCCTCTAGCATGATATATCATTTGAAAACTATCATAGTTTCTTAAGCAACAAATTACAGTCCCACAAATTGCTTCAATAGATTGGAAGCAATATACTTCAAAAGTGATCACCTCGAAAACGAAAATCCAAAAAAGGTGAGGCTAAACCAGACACCCCATGTGGCTAAGCCACAAAGTTGCAATTTAGTTAATATTTAATATATATATATATATATATATATATATGTGTGGTATTAATGGTGTTCCTTTTATTTTTTCGACGTGATGATCTCACCGCCGACGTAAGGCTCAATCCGCTCCTTCCTTTCTTTCTTATTTTTTTATATCTAAAATAATTTTTCTCACTTTGAACTCAAAATTCAAAGTCAACTTCCCTTTTTCTTTTTTTTTTATAACATACAGCTACGAAGTGTTTTTACTTGGCGTTAGATTAGTAATTTCATACTACGTCACGGCCAACCTGACATGTCACACGACCTCGTGTGATAACTGTTTCTGTAACTGTACATTTAAAAAAATTTTTTCTTAACTACCTACCTACAGCGCTGCCTGTCTGTCAGCGGTGATTTCATCCAAGCAAAAGTATGCTTGCCGTCAACTAAGAATACTATTTCCACGACACAACTAAAATATTAATTACACTACACGGTCATTCTGACATTACACACGTCCTCGTGTGTGGAAAAATACAATAGCTGTCAAAATTAAAATAGGATCATACTATTCACATAACACGGTAATAATCCTTAACACTACATCATACTTCACACCACTTACCGTGGCAACAATATGAGCAATTCATCATGCTCCACACCACTCAGTGTGGCAACAATATGAGCAATTCATCATGCTCCACACCACTCACTGTGGCAACAATATGAACACTTCATCATGCTCCACACCACCTCTTGTGGTAATATTTTTAGCACATCATCATGCTCTCCACCACCTCCCGTGGTAATATTTTCAGCACATCATCATGCTTTCCACCACCTCCCGTGGTAATATTTTCAACACTGAATTCAATTACACAAAAGTTCTTTTTATTACAATATTTTTTGTTATTATTAATCGTAGTTGAAATTATTATTTTTTTTTAACAAAGTTCATTTCAAAAAAACAAAAATTACAAATTTTTTTTTTTTTTTACAAATTATTCACAAAGAGCAAAAGTAAATTATTATTTTGTAAGTCAAAATTAATTACAAGAAACAAAAAGTAGGTAATATAATTTTTAATGATGATCTTCTATTTCCCCTTCATAATCATCATCACCAACAGTGTTAACAGGTATTTTCTTTAAGAGATCATGGGCATATTTGTATTTTCTTTTAGAAACTAGAGCCGTTAGAGTATATCTATCTCCATCTAAAACATCAGTGATCTTAAAAGGTCCTCTAAATTTAGGTTCTAATTTTGTTTGGTTTCGTTCTTCATTCTTTAATAACACAAAATCACCTACCGCAAACAGTTTCGGCTTACGCTTAGAGCTGTCGATTTCTGACGACCATTTTTTCTGACGACAAATCTTTGCATCTCATCATAAGTGACGTCATCAAAGTTGAGGCATACGATGCCTAGCATTCGCCAAGTTTCGGTCTATCCTTTTGTCGTATTCATGGTGTTCCTTTTATTTTTTCGACGTGATGATCTCACCGCCGACGTTTTATAACATACAGCTACGAAGTGTTTTTACTTGGCGTTAGATTAGTAATTCCATACTACGTCAATATATATATATTTAAGTTAATTTAGTTATATTATATATATATATATATTTAATATAGTATAAATATATATACTTTATTTAAATATAGTATATATTTAATTATATATAATATTCAATAATAAATATAATAAAATAATAATAAATTACATATAATATACTCAGTATTGCCATCGTTTGAAGTTTCAAAACCTGGCTTGGGTTTATCAATTATTAGACCCATTTCATCTTTGAAGCGCGATTGAATAATTTTCTTCCGTCTTTCTACTACTAACTTATCGCTAGGTCTTACTGCCCATTTCTTTACATCTTGTCGGTATGCAATATGCAAAAAACATTCAAGTGATTTGATCCAGGCATGAAGAGTCGACAAGCCATATGAATAAAATTCGGATCTAGGTTGTTTGATGTTGTGTGAAGAGTTAATTTTAGTTGGTTTGGCGCCACAAATGTAACAAGATTGTATATATCTGTGAGATGTTAAGTAATTGGCAATTTTCCCATCGATCATAGTTAAAACGAATCCCAATTTAACTTTAATCTTTTTCGAGTTAATTGAATGCTCAATTTCTTGCAGTTTTATAATTTGATCACAAACAATATTAAATTCGGTAATTGACAACTTCAGTTTCTTTAGCAAACAAAAATTTAATTGGGCGGCAAATTCGGGTAGAGGACGGATATTTATTTTGCCACACAACTTGTTTTGGATTATTGGTTAAATGGAACTGAAAAGGCACAAATGAAATTACAAATAAATCATCAGTTACAATAACTCATCAGTTGTACCCTGTTCCTGGAATTTTTGTTTATAGTTACTGTGACCCGAACTGCCATCACAACTCACAAATTAATGTTAACGTGCTGTTATCGGGTATGTTTTCAGCGATAACATGTTCTTGCACTGTTAATAATCGTATACTTGTAAGATTGACAATGTCTTCAACATTGATGCAAGCACTATTTTCATTCACAACGATAGCACTGTGCGCTGGAAAACATTCCTTTTTAGCCTTTGTTAGCAACCAAAAAAGATGGGTAAAACTTTGTAACAATGAGTACTTAATTTAGCATCGACGTATGTAACAAACCTTTCTACGGCAGTGTATAAACGTTGGTGTTTATTTTCCATCTTATATATATATATATATATTATACAATGCATTAAATTTAAAGTATGAAATATATTTTAATAAAATATAAAAACACTTAGAAAATTACAGCAGTAGTTTACAATTCACACAAAACAATAGATTCTACAACATATTGTTAATTCATGGAACTATCAAATATCGTTAATTCAAAGGACGCACAGAGGGGTATTTTCGAAATCTGGCAGGTCAAAAGTAGGTTTTACAAATTTCAACTGGGTTAAAAAAAACTTTTGCAATACAAAAGTCAATATCGAAAGAATTGTATGTATCTCTTTCCCCGCCCCTCGCCTATTTCCCGATAAAACAGTTGAAACTTAACGCTTCCTGTAAGTAAAAAAAATACATTTTGAAGATCGTAGCATTATAAACAGTAGGCTTATAATGAAAAAATAGGTGGGTCATATATGACCCATTGTTCTAGCAGGGTTAATAATAAAAAAAATATTATTAAATAAACATCAACTAATAATATTGTTGCAACTACAACAATACGGTTTTAATGTTCACCTACAAAAGAATTTGGGGTGGGTGAATATGACCCAATGGTCGTACAGGGTTAAGAATATCAAAAATCGAAAAACATACATAATAAGAAACTGTTTAACCAATAAAATAATTTTGGCTAATAAAATAATTTTAGCCCCTATGTGGGACGGCACATAAAATACCTCTTGTATTCTTTTGTTTCTTCAAGATGTTCGGATACAATTTTCATTACATCTGCTGCTGAACGATAGCCAGTCGCACGTTTAGCCATTTGGGCAGCATATGATAACTTCGCATCGGACCTCGACTCCAAAAGATCACTCACCTTAACTCGCTTGGTTTGTTCGCCGCAACTCTCAAATGGTTTTTCTGGTCTACTGCGTTTGGAAGTACTAGGTAACTCCGCCTGATTTTCCTCATAGGGACTGTCATTTGTAAAAATAAAATCATCTCGTTGCAACCAATCCTTAAACATTTGTAAGAATCTACGGTAAAAGTAAATAAGAATACTGCCGAAGTTAACATTAAAGCTCATCATAGCCAGGTAGGCTTTATCTTTACCAGCTGACTGCCACTGTCTATTGATATCATTGCAATAAAGTGTAATTGTTCTTTTAATATTTCTTTGAACTCCCTGATCAACATTGCTTATATTTCCCTTTTCTTAAATGTGCACAAATAACTTTTCTGTTTGTTAATTTTTTATTGCGGAACACCAAACTTCAAAAAAGTCCATCCGAGTCAAAAATATACTATTCATTTTTAAATGTTTAAGTTAAATTAAAACAATTTATTAAAAAACAAAATATTATTTCTAATTGTATGTGCTAAGTCAAAGCAAAAATGACAATAATGATCAAAAACAAAACAAGTTCACTACTTATTTTACCATTAAAGAATAGTGATGGGAAAACTCGATACTTTTTGGTACTCGAGTTTATTCAATAGTTTTTTCCTGACACTCGAAACTTTTCAATTTTCTTTTAAAAAAATTATAATTTTTCAAATTGAAAAAGCAAAAAAATTAATGCTCGGTAAACAATACACAAGTAATTGAGACCGCACATCATTTTATATCAATTTTCATAGATGTCATTTAAGCCGTTTTTCCCTTCAATGACTCGGTTAACAATTGTTGCATTGATGCAAAATGTTTTTGTAAATAACTAATTTCATTAGTAAACTTAATAGTATCTCCTACTGACCATGGTAAATGCAGAACCAGTTTAATTTGCAATTTCCATAGAGGTTACAAATTGGTACTGCACAAAAAAATTAAAAAAAAATATGATGTACCGTCATGAACAACCTAATCACTTTTGATTTTACAAACAGACATAATAAGGTTATGTTAGTAAAAATTTCAAGATCTAGACAAAGTACAGACACTTTTCCGTTTTATATAAAAATAAAAAGAAATTTAGTTAAAAAATCTATATTTTTTTAAGTTTAGAGATAAACATGAATAAATAATGGATAAATTATTTTTTGGTATACTAACAAACTAAAAAACATAATGTATTATTTTCAAGAAGTGGTCTACGGTTTCTGTGGAACTCTTCGTTTAGGAGTTATGCCATTTTAAAGTAACTGGGGAAATCGTTATGTAGGGAAGCGAAAAGGCTACTTTTCTCATGCAAACTTTTGTAACTTTGGTTCCAGAAAGACTATCAATGTTTGAAATTTACACGTAAGGAAAATATGCTTCTCAAAAGCTAAGTCCAAAATTTCAAATCATTCCGTGCCCTACAACCCGAGTTACAGATTTAGCTCCGTCTAAATAGGCCAAACATAACACTGTGCGACGGGTTGGAAGTATTAATGCTCAAACTGTAATTATTTTTTGCCATTATTACAGTGCTTTTACAACATACTTTTCTGAAAAATGTTCAGCTTGAAAGTATGCACATATATAAAAGGCAAGCATATCACTGATTAGTATCAAATGAATTTCTTGTGCATACTTTGAGGCTGAAAATTCAGGGCAGTATATGTGGGAAAGAAACTGTACTAATCAAAAGAAATAATTACAGTGTAAGTGATATTGGGCGCAGAGTATTTTGCTTGCCTTTTAAATATTAGGATTATTTTTATTGTATTAATCTTGCTGAAGATTAACAAAACCAACAACAAACTACAAAACCGAAAGAAATATATAAATGCAAATATTTCATACATACGTATTAATAACAACAGCACAAGCAGTTACTAAAGGCCACTTTACATTGTCCTACTGTATGTTACGCCATGTGAGATAGAAAGTATAAGCGAATTTCATCACTCTGTCATTTTTAATTTTTGTATAAAGAAACACATTTATCCCTTTTAGACTATCTCACAGAATCACATCACACTTATACTTAACGCTGTACTAAAACTTGAAAATTTGTGAAATAAATCGGAACATAGTTACTACTGTAAGTATAATCAGTATAATTTGTATATTAAAAATTAAAACTAGCTTGTTTACTTACAAGAAAAAATAATTTCAAGCAGTTTTATGGTAAAATGCATCTCTGGTCTCATGCAATGTGTGATGGAATTAGAAACAAACCTAAAAATAAAACGTATTAGGACACGTCAAAAAAATCAAAACCGATCCGAACACACTTCGTTTTCCGTTGCTTACACATCTCACATTATATCACACATGAAAATTTTGACATGTCGTAACACACAGTAGGACAATGTAAAACGGCCTTAAAAAATATTCGTAAAACGATTCTTGATTTATGTAATGGGTTATATGTAGTAACTCTGTTTTTTTTTTAATATCAAATATAAACTAATATCATGAACTATGCATCGCTTATTCGTATTGCAAAGTCTTATTTTCTGTGTGTATCAGACGGACAAAACGACGCTACCCTCACTGATTGGAGTCTGCCAGTACACTGAACGCTTTTAAGGTGCGCAAGTATTTATATACGTATTCATAAACAAAAATATTTTTACTTTTTTAGAAAAATTACAGTCAGGGTTGTGTGGTCGTCCCAAAAAAAACTATGTTTCAGTGTTCTGCTTTTTTTTAGGATAAATAATAGAATAAAAGATAATTTGTGAAAATTTGTTTCAATTTTTGTAGCGTCATTTATCGCTAATTGCTTTGTGTCTTAGTATGTGATATTTTAAATTACGAACTAGTGTTAAACAATTTAAAATAAAAAAATGCCTTCAACATGTGTGATATGTAAGATATCGTATGGTTTGACAGTGAGCAAGTGCAAAAGTATGCAGTGCTGTTGAATTAAGTATGCCGTCAGTGGTGGGGAAAATATGTGAGTTGCAGTTCTCAACGTACACATAATTATGCGAAAAACATTTTTCACCCAGCAATATTTCGGAAACATTTGTAGTGTTTACAACCGCTCTGACAAGTAATGAGAAGTAATTACCGTTGACAAAACCATACTTATTAAACCCCTATAAGCCAAAATACTTAAAACGCAAATTTGCAATATTAGGACAACCATCAATCGTAAAATATAGCCCAATTTTTAGATTTTTAACGTTTTTGAATTTTTTAGCGTTGTGTGAACAAAGCTAGCTCCTTTTTATCAAAAGAAAGAAAAGTAAGTGTTTTTGATATTCCCAAATATACATACATGTAAAACTCACTATATATAAAATTTTGGTTAAATAAACGATTTCAAAACTCTGTATCACAGATTAAAAAACCTATTTTTTCAATAAATTTGACGTCTAAACTGACTATTTATCTCAAATTTCAAAAACATAACACAAATATTCATGCAAGTTCTTTATGAAATGTACTTGAAATAAATGAAATGAAAATATAAACAAATTTTATATTTTTAGCATTATTTTACATCAAAAATGTGACCATTACATTTTTAAAGCTCATATATAATTTAAGTTCGAAACAAACAAGTAGTAGAAACGTAGTTGTTGCTTATGAATGTAAACTTATATTTGTTGGTCAACTTAGGACAGCCCTGTACCATCTGTACAGCGGCTGATTTGCATTAGTTTTTTTTTTATGTAGGAGTGCTTCTCACTCCCTCTCTTTTGAAATGTAATTTTTATATATGTATTGATCCTAAAGTTCGGCCTCAGCTAACTCCGCCAGGTTTGCGCCTGCCTGTCCCAAGCCAGGATAAAGGAGGAGGGTTGGTTATGGGGTACGTCCAATACCGTAAAAGGTTAGAGCCAACCAAGAGCTCGGGGTGGCGCCCATCTTGGTAGCAGGTCACTATGTATATCATTGTGAGAAAAGCCTGCGTTGGAATAGCAGTGGTCCATATATCTTGTTAGCACGGGGATAGTCTAACCCGTCGAATGAGGTGAGCTTATCTATCCACGGCATTGATACATGGTCTATATGGCCAATAAAAAGATAATTGGTGTCTTAGGACACGGGCAAATGGCAAGGTCTTTAACAAGACCTTGTGAGGACCTTCTGCAAGTCAGCTGGTCTAAAATCATAGGCACTTCGTATAAGGTATGATGAGGGTACCATGCCTTGAATAGAAGTGCCAGCCAAATACGAAATTGTGCTATGTGCACAGTCAAAAACAAAAAAAAAAATTGGCATCTGAGAATGGATGCCAAAGAAAAACTAACAGTTGTCCGCAAACACAACTTTTGCATCAACTGCTTATCCAGCGCGCATCAGGTCAAAGATTGCAAGAGTCAGTACACATGCGTGACGTGCAAGCAACGTCACAATACTCTCTTGTATCGCGATTAGAATTTAGCTTCACTTCCTGCTTCGAGTATTGACTCAAGCAATTCGAATTTGCGTTCAAACGTTACGGGCTCAAATACCCAATCATATACAGCTCAAGTACAGTCCACTTCCAATGATATGCAGTCAGGCTACAAGTACAAAAAATGTTTTACTTGGAACTGCAATGACGGTGTGTCACCTAGGAACAGCGTCCACGAAGAGAGCTCTAATTGATTTCAGCTCAGAAGGTACGTTTATCTCAGAAAGATTGCAGAAACTTTTAAAGCTACCCACCAGAGCTGTGAATGCACAGGTTTCGGGGCTTAACAATACAGTGTCAACGCAAGTCTCAAGGGCTTGCGATATAATTCTTAGCTCACCTAAGAATAGGCAATTCTAAGTAGAAGCTTCAGCTTTTTTGCTGTCACTCTTAACTGGAAATCTGCCCTTATGCTGCATCGATCCTGCTTTAAGCAAAAATTTACCGGATTTGCAATTGGCTGATCCGAATTTCTTTAGAAGCGATCAAATAGATGTACTCATCGGTGGTGATGTGTACCCTGCCATCATTCTTGATGGAATTCAACGAAATGTTCTTAGGTCACTCTTAGCCCCAGAAACGGTATTTGGCTGGTTATTTACAGGCTCTATTCCATATAGCGGCATATCCACTTTAACGACATGCCTCTCGTTTTATAACGAAATTGCGATCGCTCAGCAGATCGCACGTTTTTGGGAGTTGAAGGAACTTCCAAAGAAGCAATTTATAACGGATTCTGATCAGTTGTGTGAGGACAACTACCAAAAAACTACCGAACGTGATGGTCAAGGAAGGTATATAGTTACCTTACCTTTCAAGAATATTTTTCTAGATAAAACTAGATTAGGATTCTCTCGAAGCATCGGTTTTAAGCAATTCATTAGAGGTGAACTTCATTTGACAAAAAATCCTGACCTCAAGTCACAGTATGATAAAGTGCTTCAAGAGTATTTAAAGCTGGATCATATGAAGAAAGTTCGAGAGCTCGCCATCACACTACTATTTACCGCACCACGCGGTATTTAAAAAAGAGTACTACAGCGAGGCTTCGTGTCGTATATAATGCATCGAGTGCATCCTCAAATGGGGCCAGTTTAAGCAACGTCTTGCACGCAGGACCAGTTCTCCAAGCATTTTCGAGTTTCATGCATTTCTGACGCCTCAGAAAAGGCCTATGCAGCGTCGATATACATCCGCGTGAAGCAAAATGATTGTATTCTTACTCACTTGCTATATGCAAAAACGAAGGCTGCACCAGTCAAGACAATTTCTCTACCTCGTCTTGAGTTATGTGGTGCCGTTCTACTCAGTGATATGGTCGATACTCTCTTATCACATATCGAGATAGACAGACATAAATTGTTTTGCTGGACAGACTCAACCTGGTCCTCGCCTGGCTTTGCAAGCTGGCTTTGCAAGTTCTTGGATTACCTTTGTGGCCAATCGGGTCACAAAAATATCTGAAAGGATCGGTGTCACAAACTTTTTTCATGTATAATCTAATGAAAATCCAGCTGACTTAGCTACACGCGGCGTTACGCCCCAAGATCTTGCGAAAAATGCTTTCTGGTGGCATGGCACATCTTGGCTTTTCCGTGAGCGCTCCTCCTGGCAAACATCTTCTTTGCCTACTGATGTGGATTCTCCGCTCGAACGTTAATCCGTCAGCGTTAATTTCGCCTACTTCTTAGAATATGACGATGTATTAGCGTTTCTCCTCTTTGTCGCGTGCGTTAAGAGTGCTAAGTTACGTTTTTCGTTTCTTCTACCGCACCCATCCACTGTTTCGTACGTCTTTTTGCAAAAAATTGTCATGTCTTGATAATGCGGAAATAAAAGCAGTTAAGACTCTTCTAATGCTGTTGTGTCAAAAAATCAGTTTTCCAGCTGATTACCATCATTAGGACACCAAGCAACTAATCAGCTCGAAGAGCTCCTTACTCGCTTTAAATCCATTTTTACATTCCGATAATTTATTGCGTGTTGGCAGGCGGCTTGCCTCCTCACTAAACTTATCGTTTGATGAAAGGCATCCAATTATATTACCATACAATTGTAATTTTTCTCGCCTCTTGGTACGGTTTATTTATGAAATGTCACTTCATGGTGAGAATCAACTAATGCTTCGGTTGATCCGAACGCAATATTGGATTTCCCGTGCTAGAAACTTGATTAAGACCACCATATATAGTCGCAAAATCTGTGTTATTTACAAAAAAAAAAACAGTTGAGGACACAAATCATGGCGGATCTTCCGCCAGAAAGAACCGTTATATCTCGGCCATTCTCATCAACTGGCATTGACTTTGCTGGCCCATTCGACATAAAGAGCTACATTGGTAGATCTTGTCGAATAAGCAAAGGCTATGTGTGCCTATTTGTTTGCTTTTCAACTAAAGCAGTTAACTTGGAAGCCACAAGTGATTTATCAACCGCTACCTTCTATGCAGCGTTCTGGCGATTCGTCGTCCAACGCGGCTGCCCAGCAAATATATATTCCGATAACGGAACCAGTTTTGTTGGCGCCTCCAACATTTTGAAAAAAGATTTTACTACCTTTATGAAGGCTTCGAGCGAATTAGCTCTTGCTCAGCACGCATGCCAAGACCTTGCTTGGCACTTTATTCCAGCTGGTGCTCCCCATATGGGTGGCCTGTGGGAAGATGGAGTCAAGAGTTTCAAAACACATTTTAAAAAGATTGCCGGAAATATGAAATACTCTTTTGAAGAATTTACAATTTTGAGCATAAAGTCGAATCGTGCCTTCATTTGCGGCCACTCACCGCTATGTCTGAGAATCCTTGCGATCTTCAATCTCTTACTTCCGGTCATTTCCTGACCGGCAGCCCTCTACTAGCCCCAGCCGAACCAGAGATAGCTGATCAACCCTTGACTATTGTCAATCGATAGCAACGAGTCAAGGCTATGCATCAACACTTTTGTGGCAGATGGAAGAATGAGTACCTAAAAGAGATGCATAAACGAGTTAAGTGGAAAACTCCTCAGAATGACTTCTCTGTCGACGACCTTGTTGTTGTCAAAGAAGATAATCTGCCTGCGAGTGAATGGCGATTAGGCAGGGTCATACGTATTTAGCAGGGTAGTGATAAGCGAATTCGGGTTGCCGACATTCGAACCGAGAGAGGTTGCATCATGCGACCCATAGTTAAGCTCATCGCACTTCCAACCACATAGCACCAATGACGTTTTCTTTTAATTATACCCCCTTTTTTTTTGTTTTTTTTCTTTTGTCTGCTGAAGAGATCACTGCCGCACTTTTTGAGATCTCCTGCTTCAAACCGACATGGAGATGGTTCTCAGTGAAGTTAAGACTGCGCGTGAGCGCACACCTGTCCCCAGCCCTATCGCTACCATCGCTGTCGAGCCTGAAGAAGTCGTCGCTATCGCTCCACCGAGGGTTGAACCGATATCCAGTGCAGGCAGGAGCACTCCGCAGAGTGCGGCCTGCGTTGATAATGGATACATGGATGTGCCGTGTATGCTCGTTGGAGCATAATCTGTCAGCGTGCGAAAAGTTTCTGGCAATAAATCTCGAGGAGCGGTTGAGAGCAGTACTGATGTATTTCTGCTGCTCAAACTGCCTCTCAGCGTCCCACATGCAGAAGGAGTGCCGCAGCCCTCGTCGGTGTCGCCATTGTGGAGACGACCATCATAGTCTGCTGCATTCGCGTTCACAAGTGCGAACCAGCAGATCGCATTCTTGCGATCTTCTTCTCCTCGCGTTAAGCGCTCTAAAGCCAAGCGACCACGGGCGATTGGCCAGCTAGCGTCATCGCCTAGGGACTCTTTCCCGAAGTGGTCCAACTCCTGCAAGCGACCACAGTCGATTGACCAACTAGCGTCATCGGCTAGGGTCTTTTTCCCGAAGTGGTCCACCTCCTCCAGAAGACCGCAGTCGCATGCACCAATAGCGTCTGTGACGAGTGACCGTTTCCCGAAGCGGTCTCCAGCTCAACCACGATCGCAGTCGATAGCACCACATACGTCTTCGGCTAGGGACTACTTCCCGAAGCGATCGCCATATGAACGACCGCCCGTGGTGCCCTATCAACAGCTCGTTTCGCTGCTCCCCACTGTCTTGGTGCGTACGGTCTCCAGAGGGATGTCCGTCTCGGGACGAGCGATCTTGGATGCATGTCTTCCGCAGACGCTTATCGCCCAAGAGCTCGTCACCAGGTGGAAGCTGCCCATTCATCGTCGACGGCTGCGACATGTGCACCTTGGTCCTGCATGGCCAGTACGGCACTAATCAAAGAATTGAGACGACAGCTGGGTCCAGCGGCGGTTGAAGGTCGTCACTCCATCGAAGAATTTGGACGAGCGGATTCAGCAGAGTTTCCCAAACATCAACTTAGCCGATCCGCTCTTCTACCGATCATCGCCCGTTTATATACGCCTGGGTACCGACGTTTACTCTAGCATCATGCATCCTGGCAGCCTACCGACAGCCGTAGGCATGCCGTTTGCCCAAAGCTCCATCTTGGGATGGATTTTGACCGGACAAAGAGTCTGGTAGTTGCAGTCATGAAAGTCAGGCGGCAAGTTTAGGAATGTAAACTTATATTGGTTGGTATAAAAGCTGCTGATTTGCATTTGTTTTTTTTTTTGAGTGGGAGTGCTTCTCACTCCCTCTCTTTTGAAATATAATTTTTATATATGTATTGATCCTTAAGTTCGGCCTCAGCCAAATAAAGATTTTGTCTTTAATCGTTTTTGTACAAGCGAAGATCAACCTTGTTTTCAGTTTCGTCGGAAGTATTATTATTAGCCGTTTTCCATTTTCTTTGTAATTTTATATATGTATTGATCCCTAAGTTCGGCCTCAGCCAAATAAAGATTTTGTCTTTAATCGTTTTTGTACAAGCGAAGATCAACCTTGTTTTCAATTTCGTCGGAAGTATTATTTTCAGCCGTTTTCCAAATAAAGATTTTGTCTTTAATCGTTTTTGTACAAGCGAAGATCAACCTTGTTTTCAATTTCGTCGGAAGTATTATTTTCAGCCGTTTTCCATTTTCTTTGTACAACAGTTTTAAATAAAGTATTTGTTGCAAAACGACCTTTAGTATTCACAATTATTTTACTCTTTATTTGAATTTATAATCACCCTGTGTTCTCACCACAACTCGTTAACTTTGACGTTTGCCGAGTGAAAGGCCATTCGTAATCTGTAACAAGGAGGGTGAGAACACTGCGGTAAGAACCATTTTGTAACATTAAAATATGATGAATTTTGTAACTTTATTTGTTTTAGAAATAAACACCGCAAGAAGTCCACTTTGGATATTTGAAATATCTTGTGTATTTTACTTGCTGTTAAAGGCAAACCCTCCGACAGATACAACTTTATTTCGCATTTCTGTGTAATGCAAATCTGTGCAACATAACTTTAATTACAAGGTTATTTGCCGCCAGACCTTTTTGCCGCAAGTCTACATCAGCCCGAGCTCCCTTGCCGTGAGCATTCGCCTGGAGAGACTCCCTTGCCGCGAGTCTGCATTTTTAGCGCTCCCTTGCCGTGAGCATCAGCCACCGAGACTCCTTTTGCTGCAAATGATGAATCGCACACCACCACGCCGTAGCCCAAGGCTTTATCAAAATGAGTCTGGAACACCACCTGGCACTGAGTCCACTCCTGCCGAGTTTGAGACAGCCGCTACGTCTGGATCAGTGTCACATGCTACCGTTCCCGGCGCCATAGTCACGAACGCCGCCACGAATGTGTCAAAGTTAGCTGACTCTGCCTCTACTGTATCCAGCGACACTATCTTTCAGGCAATCTCTTCTTCCGCAAACGCTGCCTCAACGAAAGCTTCCTCTACTGGTGCCTATGCCGTTGCGTCAGAAGTGGAGATCACCTTTCAAAACATGCAGAAGCAGATTGCATCATTGGAGCGCCAGCTAGAACATGCAGAACAAAGGTTACGTGAAGGTGATATTGAGCGCCAAAGGTCGGCGCAGTTGCCGCCAAAAAGTACTTCAGCTGCTATCTCTTTCACGCAACCAACATCAGAGGCGCCCGACGTTACAAATTTCCATTCAGCAGACAGCAACGTAACGAGCATGAGCAGGGAACATGTTGCCAACATACCGCCAAGCAACATGACGTCTGGTAACATTCTGCCAAGCAACATGACGTCTAGTTACATGCTGCCAAACAACATGACATCTAGTTACATGCCGCCAAGCAACATGATGTCAAGTAACATGCCGTCAAGCTACACGATGTCTAGTCACATGCCGCCGTGCATAATGACATCCAGTAATATGCTGCCAAGTAACATGCTGCCTGCCAATATGATTATACCCGCCAACATGCAAAACAACATGTTGCCAGTTGCCCTTATGCCAACAAATACTCACCGCTTATATTTTCAGAATTCTAGCATGCCAAATGCTTCGCGCACAACTGGCCAAACGATTAGTGATATTCAGTCGCCCTTTTCTAACATAACTGATACTGCAGCTCGTGGTCAAAGGGAACCCATTACAATGAATGCTTCCAATTTTCCGAATTCATGGAACGTGTCACGAAAGATTCAGGATCTGCCAGATTTCAGCGGTCAGCCAGAAGATTGGCCTATATTTTATACAGCCTTTTTTGAGTCCAACGCTGTGTATAATTACAGCAACTTTGAGAACAACCAGCGCTTGAACAAATGTCTCAAAGACGATGCGAAGGAATTGGTCAAGTCGTTGCTGATACACCCGGATAATGTCACTGCAGTTATTCAGCAGCTTCAGTTTCGCTTCGGCCGTCCCGAGCAACTTATTCGAAGCCAACTTAAAGTCATTCGTGACGTCACACCGATTTCCGAAGCTGCAGTGATGAGGATAATTCCGTTCGCAACCATGACAAAAAATTTAGCTGTATTTCTAAAGGCCGTAAATGGAGAGCAGCATCTGGCAAACCCAACTTTGCTTGATGAACTAGTTGGCAAGCTGCCAATGAGCAAAAGGATGGAATGGGCCAGATGTGCTGCCAACATAAAGCCATATCCAACCGTGCAGCATTTTAGCGATTGGTTAAATGATATAACCAACATCATATGTATCGTGCAAGATAGCGAGCCAAAGGAGTCACGACGTCGTCCAGTGTTACACGTCACCGAAGGGCAAAATACGAGTCGGATCAAATGTTCAGTTTGTCAGGGACAGCACAAAGTTGTTGAATGTCAGCGAATTTTAAACGCCTCAGTATCTGAAAAGTTGTCAGAAGTTAAACGCCGCCGACTTTGTTTTACATGTGTTAATGTTGGACATTTAACGCGCGATTGCCGACAAGGTAAGCCTTGCTCCATAGCTGGGTGTCAAAAAAGACATCACAAACTACTGCACGAGCCGCAAGTGCCAATAGGTTCTGCAGAGGCGGTATTAAGCTGCACAACTAATGCTGCCGAAAGCAAAAGGCTTCTGTTCCGAGTGCTGCCAGTCACGTTATATAGCCCTAACAAGCGTGTGGACACCTATGCGCTGCTCGATGAGGGTTCATCGGTGACCATGATGAACAGCGCGCTTATGCAAGAGCTCGGCTTGAAGGGAAGGCAACAACAACTGAACATACAGTGGTTTGGTGGCAGGGCGGCAGAGGAGATGACAGTCGTGGTTAATGCTTACATCAGCGGAGTAGGTAAAGGTAAAAGGCATATGTTGCGCAATGTTTATTCAGTTCCTGATCTGAAGCTACCCATGCAAAGCCTGCATGAGAGTGATCTGCGTTACGACTGCCACTCGCCAGAGTTGCCAACTCAACCATATTCGAACGTCACCCCACAGCTACTCATAGGTCTTGACCACTGTCATTTGGGCTTACCCTCAACAACTGTGAGCTTAACGAAAGATGGTCCCTATGCTGCAAATACTGAGCTGGGCTGGGTAATATTCGGACCGACGAATGGCAGTCAACTTAAATATGCATCGTGCCTTCACTTGGGTTCGCAGAATGAGCCGCAACTTCATGATTTGGTAGCTGACTATTTCGAAATTGAAAATTTTGGCGTAAAAGCGTCGCCACCGGTTGAAAGCACTGCTGACGTGCGTGCCAAGGAAATTCCTGAAGCAACTACGAAAAGAGTTGCCAATAGATTTCAAATTGGGTTATTGTGGAAAAATGACGCTGTTAATCTTCCTAATAGCTACGCCATGGCCTTGAGGCGTTTAACCAGCATCGAAAAAAAGATAAAACAAGATAGCGAATTTGGTGCTGCTTACAATGGTATCATAGAAGGATACGTACAGCGGAACTATGCTCGCAAGTTGGAGCCAGTTGAAGCGGCCATCACCGGACCGAAAACTTGGTATCTGCCACACTTCGCCGTAGTAAACCCCTACAAGCCAGCAAAGATCCGTTTGGTTTTTGACGCAGCAGCAGAAGTCAACGGCATATCCCTCAACTCTCAACTGTTGAAAGGCCCGCAGCAATATCGTCCGTTGGCGGCTATCTTATTTCACTTTCGTGAAGGTGCTGTGGCAGTCTGTGGGGACATACGAGAAATGTTCCATCAGGTCCTCATCCAACCAGACGATAGATTATCACAGCGTTTTTTGTGGCGTGGTGCTGATGTGGGAAGGCCACCTGACACCTACGAAATGATGCTGATGACCTTTGGGGCCGCCTGCTCACCATGCTCGGCTCACCATATCAAAACAGTTAATGCACTGGAACATCAAAGTCGTGCTCAGCGAGCCGTGAAGGCAATTTTGGAATATCACTACGTTGACGATTTTGTCGATAGCTTCGAATCGACGGCGAAGGCAATCGAAACATCAAAACAGGTACGTGATATTCATTCTGCAGCAGGGTTTGAGCTACGCAACTTTGCCTCGAATTCGCCAGAAGTCATCAGTGAATTAGGTGGCAGCGATTCCAATCTGTCTATTAAATGCAAAGACAGCCTGGCTTCGGAGAAGGTGCTAGGTATGTTCTGGCAGCCAAAAAGTGACGAATTTAAGTACGAACTCAAGTTCAACTACGTCGATAAAAGCGTTTTAGAAGGATTGCGCATCCCAACGAAGCGAGAACTATTGAGAATCGTGATGTCGATCTTCGACCCAATTGGTTTTTTGTGCCACTTAACCATAAATGCGAAGCTTCTTTTAAGGGAGGTATGGAGAAGAAGCGTAAATTGGGACGAGCCACTTCCAAATGATGTCAACGTCGGTTGGCAAAGTTTTCGTCAGCACATGACCGAAGTAATCCATTGTCGAGTTCCACGATTTTATTTTAGAGTAGGTGCGCCACGAAAGCTGCAGCTTCACGTATTCGTCGATGCTAGCGAGCAAGCATTTGCTGCCGTTGCTTATTGGAGAGTTATCAATGCAGAGGAAGAAGCGGAGCTATCCTTGGTATCTGCTAAAGCAAAAGGTGCTCCCTTGAAACCGTTAACCATTCCACGCCTCGAGCTACAAGCTGCCGTGCGCGGTACGCGCTTAATGTTGACGATCATCAAGGAGCACTCAGTCACCATCGACTCCTGCGTGCTATGGAGTGACTCGAGAACCGTAATAAATTGGATCAACAGTGAACACCATCAATAAGCCTTTTGTAGCGCACCGCATTGCTGAAATCTTATCTGCTTCTGCGCCAGCACAATGGAGGTGGTTGCCTACCCACGAAAACATCGCCGACGAAGCTACACGCGCCAAACGTCACATCGACTTAAGCCCAACGTCACGCTGGTTCTCGGGTCCCGAATTTTTACTGAACGATGAGAAGCATTGGCCAAATTCTCTCGCAAGGACACAGGATCCAGATGATGACGAAGAAATTATCCGTCCGAAGATTTCATTATTAGCTGTGAGTAAAAATATTATCGATTTTTCTAAATTTTCGTCATTTGCTAGACTTAAAAGAGCAGTTGGCTGGGTCATTAGATTTGTTGAACGATGTCAAAAACGCCCAAGGGATAATCAACAATACGGCTTGATAGCAGCCGAACTGGATGCAGCAGAACGTTTATTATGCCGCCTTGTACAACGAGAAACGTACGCTGATGAGCTGATGATGCTTAAAGTCGATAAGCCACCGCCATTAAAAGGCTCACTCGCCAATTTATGTCCATTTATTGATGAGTATGGGATACTTCGAGTCTCTGGTCGCGTTGATGCCGCCAGCTGGCTTCCATATGATTCGAAGCGACCAATCATCTTGCCGCCTGGTCATTATTTTACCAAATTGTTGGTTCACCACGAACATCAGAGGATGCATCATCAAAATATGGAGGCAACCATACATGCGGTTCGATGTATCCCGAGCCTCAGGCAAGTTTTGCGCTCGGTGATCTCAAATTGTTTTGTTTGCAAAGCGGCCAAAGCCATGCCGGTCACACCACTCATGGGTTCCTTGCCTAAGGACCGCCTTACGCGGTATGTAAGGCCCTTCACATATACTGGTGTAGACTACTTCGGACCGTTGTCAGTAGCTGTTGGACGGCGCACCGAAAAGCGTTGGGTGGCGTTATTCACCTGCCTAACAGTTCGCTCCATCCACCTAGACTAAGCTCACGATCTGTCCACCGACTCCTGCATCATAGCAATTTGCAACTTCATTAATCGACGTGGCGTCTTAGCAAGAATGCGCTCCGACAACGGAAAAAACTTTATTGGTGTGGATAACGAAGCCAAGCGATTCTCAGAAGTTTTCGATTGCGAGCGGATACAAAGTGAGGTGTCGTCCAAGGGTGTTGAGTGGATCTTTAACTGGCCATGCAATCCATCGGAGGGAGGAATCTGGGAAATAATGGTGAAGTGCGTCAAACGTGTGCTACGGCATACAGTCAAGGAAACCGTCCCGCGCGAGCACACATTAACGAGTTTCATCATCGAAGCTGAGAACGTGGTGAATTCTCGTCCACTCACGCACATGCCCATAACAACCGAACAAGAGGAGCCGCTTACGCCCAACCACTTCCTGCTTGGGCCAGCAAATACAGCCAACACGCCAGTCACAAAGGAGCCACCAATTAAATTCAATACTCTTCGCAAACAGTGGCGCATCGCGCGACAACTAAGGGACCGGTTTTGGAAGCGATGGATAGCGGAATATTTGCCAACTTTAACGCGTCGAACAAAATGGTGTCAGCGAGCTAAGGCGCTTAAGGAAGGAGATTTGGTGTTCATCTGCGACGTCAATATGCCGAGAAGAGAATGGTGCCGAGGTCGCGTTGAAAAGGTTTACGCAGCTGCCGATGGAGTCATCCGGCGAGCTGATGTGCGTACAGCTAGTGGTTTGCTGCGTCGAGCCACATCTAAGTTGGCCGTTTTGGATCTGGATGATAGTGAAGCGGGTCGCTCCACGGGGGAGGGGATGTTGCAAAACGACCTTTTGTATTCACAATTATTTTACTCTTAATTTGAATTTATAATCACCCTGTGTTCTCACCACAACTCGATAACTTTGACGTTTGCCGAGTGAAAGGCCATTCGTAATCTGTAACAAGGAGGGTGAGAACACTGCGGTAAGAACCATTTTGTAACATTAAAATATGATGAATTTTGTAACTTTATCTGTTTTAGAAATAAACACCGCAAGAAGTCCACTTTGGATATTTGAAATATCTTGTGTATTTTACTTGCTGTTAAAGGCAAACCCTCCGACAGATACAGTATTAAAATAAAATTTCATTAGTGATTTTTACAGTAGTCAGATGTATTTTTAGTCTTTTCTACTACGAAAAAGTATGATATTTATGCAACTGTGTGATTTTTATGTTATTAAAAATTGCTCTTTTGGTCCCCTCTTCAAGTCAGGGAATACATTCTTATTCTTGTGAGTATACACAACCTACTTTGTGACATAATTGTTTTCAGTGAAACTTGGCTTAAGCCTAACACCCTAAATACTGAAATTCTATCTTATAATTTTAATATTTGCCGTAAAGATAGAAACGCTATTGCTGGTAATTATTTTAATGGCGGTGGAGGTTTAATTGCCGTTTAATCTTCTTAATTCTCACAAGAAATAATAATTCCTGAGGCATCTGATATTGAATTTTGTTGTGTTCTTGTAAAGTATGGTGCGTTAAGTCTTTATGTAACATATTCATATATTCCTCCTGTTTCCAACGCAGAGGTATATTTGAAACATTTGGTTTCGATTAATAAAGTGTGTTTAAAACTTCAGCCTCATGATCACATTCTAATAACGGGTGACTTTAATCTTCCAAGTGTCGCTTGGAACTGCTGCACCGAAAACCCAGCAATATTATTGCCTTCGTCTGAATGCTCATCTGCTAATTCATTTTTAAACGAGCTTTCAAGTCAAGCACTTTTTTAATTAAACAGCCACTTTAACAAGAATAGCCGTTTGTTAGATCTTTTATATTTTGACGACAGCAATATTATTTCAGTTTCAAGGACAGATCCACTCGTGCTCTCTGAATACCCGTACCATCCAAATTTGCTCTTAGTTTTTCTAAAGAATCTGTAAGGAATCGTATTGCTCAACCTCCTGCTGAGTTAAATATATATCTAATATAACCTGGACATCCGTCCTAAATATCGTTAATACAAAAACATCGCCAGAAAACCTTGATTCGGCTGTCTCTGCTTTTAATAGAACTCTCAATGACCTATGACCTCAATCGACCTATTCTTCTTCATCCTATGATAATCTAAGCTATCCATTTAGTGTTCAATCTGCGAATATTTGTCTCTCAATAATTGGTACTAACATAATTTTATCATACTTTAAAGCTCTTAAAACGTCATATAAAAGTGGTCCCGACAATATGCCGTCATGTATATTAAAATATTGCAGTGATGAATTAGTAACTCCAATCACTTAGCTTTTTTCTTCATAATTAAAATGTTGGTGTTTTCCAGTTGCCAGGAAGTCGTCTTTTATTATTCCGTTGCACAAGTCTGGTAACAGGTCTTTAATCGATAACTATCGTGGAATTGCAAAATTAAGCACTTTTCCCAAGCCTTCGACGCAATCATTACTTCACAATTATCACATAGTGTTAAATCTTTATTGTCTCCACTCCAACATGGATTCATTTCTGGAAAATCTACGGTTACAAACCTACTTGAATTAATCTCCAAAACCATTCAGAGTTTTGGAAAAGGCTTACAGACTGATGTTATATACACAGATTTTAGTCAAGCTTTTGAAGTTGTTAATCATACACTCTTAGTCTTAAAACTATCTCGTGCTGGATTTCCCACAACTCTTGTAATATGGATTGAATCTTTTTTATGGAAAAGAACACAACGTGTTCTTTTTAATCTTGTGAAATCTCCTGAGTTTCCCGTCACTTCCGGTGTACCTCAAGGAAGCCACCTAGGGTCTCTTCTTTTTTTACTGTTTGTAAATGGTTTGCCATCTGTCATAAAGCATTCGAGTATTTTAATGAACGTAGACGACGTGAAACTATTTCTTCCTTTCAAAAATGCTAATGATGCCATTCTCTTGCGAGCTGACATAGACCATCTTTATAGCTGGTGCAACGTGAATCGTATGAATCTTAACCTGAAGAAATGCAAGCACATGACCTTCACTCGAAAATCTCCTGTCACATGTATTTATAAAATTTGTGACCATACATTAGAATCTTTAGATATCTTTGATGATCTTGGAGTAACTATGGATACTAAACTTTGCTTTCAAACTTTGCTAGTACTTTAGGTTTTATTAAACGATGGGCAAAAGAGTTTAATGATAACAACCCCTATATAACAAAAACCTTATTGTTATTGTTATTGTTTGGTGCCCTCGATATAGTTGTTGTATTGACGACATAGAATCAGTTCAGAAAAGTTTATTTTTTTTCTGATTAAGCCATCTCTACTGCAATTTTAATTACCACCTACCACCTTATGAATATAATCTCCAACTTTTAAATCTTCCTACTTTAAATAATCGGAGAATTATGCTAAATGCTACTCGGATTTTCAAACCTTTGCATGGATATGAAGACAATCAATATTTACTGAACAAAATTTACTTTAATATTCCCCTCCGACTTAGAAGATCCTTTGAGTTACTTTACATGAACTTTTATAGAACTAATTACTTGCAAAACGAACCACTCAGAAGTGCTTGTGGAGACTTTAATTTTGTTTCAGATGCAATTTCTTTAAATGAATCTGTTTACTCAATTAAATTTAATATTTTAGATTATTTACAGTACCACCACTAATCTGGATCATGCTTTCCACGGATACTTAATATTTTCCTGTGATGTTTGGTAACAACTTATACAATCTAGCTTTGTAGTCTAATATGATTATCCAGAGCAAAACCACGTCCGTCTCGCCTAGCATATGCCAGTTTGACGCCGAACGAGTATCTTTGTGTAGCATGTGTGAGCTGTGCTCTGATCCATATTTATATAGATATTTATTTATTTATTTATTTATTTAGCCAAACAAGGCAATATACTTATTCTAACTTATTTTTCTAACAGGTTGTTGTTGTATTTATTTTTTTCTTTATTTTTTGTTTTCCTCTCCTTTTTCCTTGTTTTAGGTGTAGAAGATATACAATTCTCAGTGGGCGTAATCCGCCCACATGAATCGACACATTTTCAAAAACACGTCAAAAAGAAGTCAAACGAAAAGAAAAGAAAAGAAAGGGGGAACTTATATACTAAACTTACATACTAACAGATTTTATACACATAGTAAAAATATGTACTAATTTTCAATACTATGCTAAAATATTATTAAGATGGAAAGCTAAATGGGAGAACAACTAAATTTTGTTTAGGTATGGGTGGTAGACGGCAATGTAAGAAGAGGCATTTGGATATGGGAGAATAGAGTTAATATTACAATGCGGTGTTTTACTTATTTAACATTAAAATTTTTGATTTACAATTTTTCTACAAATGCTAGATCAAGGAAATAGAAAAGGGATAAGAATGGTGAAAAGGAATTGGAGAAGATTCACTTATATGTACCATTGGGCATAGAACGTGAATTGGTGTTTAATAAGGGGGTAGTAATGTAAAGGAAAGTAATTTGGAAAGGGAACGCTTGAATCTGAATTTCGATATTTGCGGTGTATAATGCTCTCTGATATTATTAAATATTTTACATCTATTCTAGGGCTCGTTCAATGCGTAAAAAGTGTTGTGATGCGATTCATTTAACAATTTTGTATACCTTGTTCGCCTTATTGGTTCATTAAATAGTACCTTGCGCGAGATGTATTCGCTATCGATGTTACCAGTAATAACATCGAATGTAAAGCATGAGCAAAGTAATATTCTCCTTGAGACAGCGACATTAAATTGAGGATTTTAAGTCTACTCTCGTATGGTGGTAAATTTGTATAGTCACGAGGATCATATAGGTCTCTCAATGCAAAAAGCAAGAATTGTCTTTGAATAGATTCTAGCCTTTCACTATGCACTACAAAAGCTGGGTTCCAAATTATGCAACAGTATTCTAAGATTGGTCGTACTAATGTGCAGTATAAGGTTTTAGTTACCTAAAGGTTTTTGAATTCTTTTGCACGTCTTTTTATAAATCCGAGCATTTTGTTTGCCCTGGATATGATATGATCGTAGTTAAGGTTAAAGCGCATCTTACTATCAAGAATTATTCCAAGATCTGCTATGTGGTTGACCCTTTTAAGTTCTACCTTATTTAGCATGTATCTGCTATATGTGATTACGTTTTTACGGGCAAAACTTATAACGTAGCACTTATTTATATTTAAATAAAGTTTATTTTTACTACACCACTGTTCCAGAGAATAAAGCTTATTCTGTAAGAATACTGAATCCACTTCTGATCTAATGTTATAGTATAATTTTAAGTCATCTGCATATAAGAGATGGGGGACATCATGCAAAACTTTAGATATGTCTGCAATAAATATGTTGAAGAGAAGTGGGCCAAGATGGCCACCTTGAGGTACACCCGACGAGACAACAATCTTTTTAGACAAAGTACCCTGAAATTTTACATATTGGGATCTTTCACAGAGATAAGACTTGAGCCATTTCAGCACAGTACCTGATATACCAAATTTTTCTAGTTTCTTAGCTAGGATTTCGTGATCGCCACGATCAAAGGCTTTACTAAAATCTGTATAGACTGCATCTATTTGGTGGCCCTTTTCCATTTTAGTAAGAATGTTCGATGCCATGATTGCAAGATTTGTGGTTGTTGATCGTCTTTTACGAAAACCATGTTGCTGCTCGTTTAAACACGGATTAATTATGCTCGTGAGTTTGGAACATATAATTTTTTCAAATAGCTTTGGAATTGTTGACAATATTGCAATGCCCCTATAATTTTCAACTGATCTCTTGTCGCCATTTTTATAAATTGGCGTAAGATGACAAGATTTCCAAAAAGTTGGGAATATCCTGTATGCAAGGATTTGTTAAAAATCATATGTAACGACGTAATTAATTGGTCTAAACATTGAACAATTGAAATTGGTGGTATAAGGTCTGGACCTGGAGATTTATTTGAATCTAATTCTTTAATGGAATTGGTTATGTCACTCCGTGTAATATTAATTTCACAAACCAATGTCGGTCTACTAGTTATACTGGCAAATGTAGGTTGATTTTGGGAAGTAGTTGAACAAAAGACTTCTTTAAAATGATCCGCAAAGAGATTACAAATTTCCTGTGAGTTAGATGAAGTAACATTGCCTTTAAACATGAAGTTTGGGTATCCGGTCGATTTCCGTTTTACATTTACAAAATCAAAGAATTTTTTCGGGTCTTCAATAATCCTTTCTCCAATTAAATTGGTGTAAAGCCTATAAGCCTCTTCGGACTTAATGGAGAACTCCTTAGACAGCTCTTCGTATCTAACCTTTACCTCATCACTTACAATGACGCAATTTTTAATGACTCTGTAAAGTTTATTTCTTTGATTTCTCAAATTTCTAAGATTTGAATCAAGCCACGGTTCCGATAGTTTATTTTTTTTCTTTATTTTTGGAACATGAGTATCAAATACAGAAAAGCCTTTTTGATAGAAAGACGATACAGCATCGTCCAATTCTAGTGCAGACAAGTGGTTCCAGTCCAAGCAATTTAAGTCATTTTTAATGTTATTGTAATCGGCATTGAGGAAATCGTATACAATAGAGTTATTGAATGACTGTATAAACGTTATGTTGTTAGTACATAACTCAGTAGTAAAAGCAGTATGGTGAAGGGTATTGGAAAATATCTGCTCAGCCTCACAGGTTGGACTAACCTTTACTTCGTCATATGAGTTAGTAAAAATCAAATCTAGCCAGTGATTGTTTCGGTTTGGAGCAGGAGCAACTTGCTGACAATCATTTCTATAAAAAGTACTTAATAAATCGAAGTCGACCGCATTGGACAGGTTAACTGGAAGGAGATGGTTGTCATCATCATCGTGCACAAAAGTTATATTGGGACGGTTGAAGTCTCCAAAAATAATAATTCTATCATCTTCGTTTATACACACTATAGATATATTTTGATTATCCAGAGCAAGACCTCGTCTGTCTTGCCTAGCACATGTATGAGCTCGACCTCGTCCGTCTAGCCTGGCATATGGGAGCACCGCTCTAATCAATCATTCTATTTACTACTAAGAAGCTAACCGGATTGCAACTGTATATTCCTGAAAGCCTGAAAATTTTACATTTTTATAAAAACTTAATTGTACATATATAAACTGTATTAATTTTGTCTAATATTAATTGCTATAAAGCCATATGTGCTTAGAATTCAAATAAATAATAATAATTAAGGGAAATCGTGTGCAGTGTTACCGCTGACATACTTTATTATACACATAATATATATAAATTTATTATTATATACATATAATACTAGCGGACTCGGCAAATGTATGAAAATAAATCTTAAAATAGTATTACAAAAATATTTAAATGCTTAATAAAAAAAATAATTAAAATTTTATTGATAGAAATTAGTGAACAATGGTGAAAATATTGGGTTGGTAAATAAGTAATTGCGGATTTTTTTTAGAAAAAAAAAGACAATTTTTTCATGTAACGAAATAAATTTTGAACAATTTTGAACAATGACCTTTTGCCATCTTTCAAGCAGCATCCTAATTCCACGTTCAAAAAACTTCTGGTTTTTATCTGCAAAAAACTAAACCAGGTACGATTTTTTTGCAAAGATCGAAATAAAAAGTAATCAGATGGTGCAGGTCAGGACTATATGGTGCTATATGCTTTTCTTCACCTGCATTGTTCAATTTTGTTAATTGTTCAATAAAGATATCTGAATTGATCGTTCAGTTGGGTGGTAAAAGTTCAAAGTAGACAACTCCTTTGTAATCCCACCAAACTGACTGATCGTTTGCTCCACGATCTTTTCCGATTGACATTGTTGTAAACAACCCATTTTTCATCACCAGTTATCAATCGTTTTAAAAATGGATCATTTTCATTACGTTTCTTTAATAAATCGCAGATGTTAATGCTTTGTGTTCGAGTTTTCGTACATAGCAAAGTTGTTTTAAGCGATTTTCAATGCATGTATGTGATATATAAAGCTTCTCTGCAATCTCACGTGTTGTTCTGTGACGATCCGAAAAAAAAGGATTTTCTTATTGCTTATTCAGATTAAAATAGATTCGTTTGCTTAGTAAGAAAATGCATTAATTTTTTCCGTTTTAAATAATAATATTTAATACAAATAATTATTAAATAAATATATAAGCTTTAAGAACTATGGCCCATAATCATAAATAAATAAAAGTCAGCGCTAAATTGTGCAAGCTACTTAAACACTAATTATATTGAAAAACTCTCAAAAATGCTTTTACTAAATTTAACGCCGCCTTTATTTTGTTTATGTTTATGGGCATATTTGTTTTAAGAGGACGTGCACATTCAAACAATTTTTTTTTAATTTATTAAAATGCGTACAAGTTCCATAAAAATTAAGATATCATTTTGAAAAATTACACATATATATATAAATATACTACAGAAAAAAATTTCTGAATTTTTTAATCACATATATGGCTTCTGGAGTTTCCAAAAATACAAAAATCACTGCGGGCGTGATTGCGGCTCACTGGAACATCTGAAAAAAAGATGTCTGTGGCCGCCACGCACGGTAGAAGTGGAACTTTTACTCAAAAATGGAATTTCTGAGAAGATTTCTAATTTATTTTATTAACATTCCCTCCTTCAGTGCAACCCAATGGCTAACAAGCAGTCTGCCTTCATACCAGAGAACTGCAACGAGTCGATGATTTTAATGAATGCCTATAAATGATCCATCAAAAACCGAATGCGAGAGCGTGCGGTTGCGTACAACAACCACCACTTCCACGCGAAGCATCCTCATAACAGCGATGAGCGACGAGTGCCGCCGCTTTCACTCATCGCTCATAAGAATGGCGCTAATTGATTCTACTGATTCTATAGTCATTTCTGATGACTCTAGAGTCATTAAGGGAAATAGCGTGAGTTAGCGCAACTGGATAAGCAACAACAATAACATCAAAAAGCAGCACAACAATAACATCATCTGTAGCATCAGAACCAAGAGCTGCAAGATCAACAAAAACATCAGCAAAAACTTCCACATAAAACAACGATACAGTAAGCGCAACCTGATAAGCAAAAACAGGCAACAACAAGAACAACAGGACGCAGCGCAATGATTACATCATCTAGGGCACCATAACCAAGATCTGCGAGATCAGCAAAACTCCCACACAAAACAACAAGAGCAGCGATAACAGCGAGAAGCTTTATTTTAAGTTAGTTTTAAGTCAGTTTAAGTTGGAAGCTATTACAATAAAGAGCGTTTGCTCATAATTAAAATATATTTTGTGTTGTTCATAATTTAATTGGCGCCCAACGTGGGGCCCGTGGATTAAAAAAAAGTCGTCAAACTTCCTGTTCCCGGGACTCAACTCAACTCAGTTCAGCTAAAGTACTCCGATATAGAGGAAAAGCATCACTTCGTTGGAATTATACATAGGAATTATACAGTAAGAATAAATGAAAAAATTTTTTGTTTTGTACGTGCTTAACACGGTCAGAAAAAAAATATTTGTAAAACCAACAAAATTACTTTATATAAGCTTGTGTGTGACTAAGCTTTGACTTGTTAGTTTATTAACTGAAAATTTTAATGATAAAGTGTTTATAAGAAGAAATTTTGAAAAGAAATAGTTATTGAATTGATTTAAGATACTCAGTTTTGTAAAGTTTAGCGATAGGAACTGTGAATGCAAAATTGTGAAGTAAAATATAAAAAAAAATTTGTTTAATTAACAAGTGAGAATTTTATGACTCTAAGGAAGATTCAAAAAAGGTTTGACGAACTAAGACATAATCTTTCGGTCGTAAACAGTGAAGATTCCGACATGGCAATCCAGACAACGCCGGAACAATTGGCCGATTTGACAGATAGAATAGCGGCGCAGGTACAAGCTAATTTAGCACCACCGACTAAGCCAGTAAGGGTCGCGGCGCAATTTACGCCCACTGAAGAGGGTATTCCCGCTTTAATAAAAGCTCTACCTGAATTTAGCGGGGTTTTGATTGAATACGCATCGTGGAGAACTGAGGCCTGTGACGCCATGAGAACATTTTCAGGGGCGAATACGTTAAACGGGCAAAATGAATATTATGAAGCCTTAGGTTTACAACGCAGTAAAATAACAGGACAAGCAAAGGCTATGCTTGCTAGTTATGGCACAATTTTCAATTTTGAAGAAATTATTGAGAGACTTGACTTTACATACCAGGACAAACGATCCAAGCGAACCTTACAAAGGGAATTAGAAGCTCTCAGACAAGGGAAGTCAACTCCGAGGGAGTTTTACGACAGGGTAAATGTTATACTAACCCTAATACCTAATAAAAATCTCATGACATATGGTTCAGATTGTAGGACAACCCAAGAACTAAACGAAGAAGCAAGGTACGATGCGTTAAAAGTTTTCGTGAATGGTCTCCAACCATCATTAAGTAATGTGGTTTACTCTTTAGGCCCAGCAAATCTCCCAGCCGCCATAATTCTTGCGGAAGAAGCTTTAATGGAGAAACCTTATCTGACCTCCAGACAAAACGACAGCTTTCAACGTTTTAACCGTAATCAGAGACCAATTAACAATTACAATAGACCACATAATGCGGAACAAACAAATGATTATCGCAACCCAATTGAACCTATGGACGTTGACACCGCGGTGACTAAATACCAAGAAAGAACAAACTATAATAATCCATTTAGAAATAATAAACCAAATTTTACTAATTGGCAGAACAATAAACAACCACGGGTAAATAAATTATACGAAGGAAATGATTTTTTAGATCGAAACCAGGTCTACCCTTCATTTACCGGGTAGATCAAGAAACAAATAAGAAATTAAAGATTCTAATAGATACTGGGGCTACACATAGTTACGTAAAACCAGGACTATTAAATAACCCCTTAAAACTAAAAGTTAAAAAAACAATTCATTCAATCCATGGTAATAGTGTTATAGAGACTTACCAAATAGCGGAGATATTTAATATCCAAATAGAGTTATTAGAATTGTCGCAACTAAAGGACAATGATATAATCATAGGAATGCGAACACTTCATTCAATTGGGGGAAACATAGATTTACGCTCCAATCTGCTAACTCACCGAAACGGGTGCGAAAAATTAAGTTTTGATAAAACTTGTTTAATCAGTAATCTCAAAGTAGATGAAAGTCTCGAAGATGATATTAAAACTAAGCTAAGCAATTTAATTGAAAAATACCAAGGTATTTTTAATAATGGTACGAGTAAAACCAAAGAATTCTTACCATATAACACTAATATTAAATGTTCTATTGCTACCACTTCGGAGTCACCAGTGTGGTCAAAACAATATCCAATTCCCTTCAGTTCAATGGAATTTGTCAATAAAGAAGTCGATTCTTTGTTAAAAAATAACATAATACGACGTTAATTTATCCCTTATAACTCACCGGTCATGGTGGTTTCTAAATCAAAGGGGTTGGATGAGAATGGTAAGCCAAAGCAAACAATGGTGGTCGATTATAGAAAGCTAAATACTTTCACTACTGCGGACAGATATCCGATACCGGACTCATCTGTCATTTTATCCAATTTGGGAAAATCAAGGTACTTTTCTACGCTAGATTTGCAAAGTGGATTCCATCAGATCCTCATAGAGGAAAAGGATATCCCGAAAACGGCTTTTAGCGTAAGCAATGGTAAATACGAATTTTTACGTATGCAATTTGGCCTTAAAAACGCACCTAGTGTCTTTCAGAGGGCCATGGATGACGTACTGAGATCTTGTATTCAGGAGGGTTTCTGTCATGTTTATATAGATGATATAATCATCTTTTCAGAAACGAAAGAGGATCATCTGAGGCACATAGATTGTACTAAGAAAACTTGCGAATGCCAATATGAAAGTATCAAATGAAAAGAGTAAATATTTTCACCAAGAAGTCGAGTTTCTGGGTTACCTGGTAGGATATAATTCCCTTAAAGTCGATCCAGAAAAGATCAAAACTATTCAAGAATATCCTATGTCTCATACTTTAAAACAGCTAAGATCCTTCCTAGGCCTAGCAGGGTATTATAGGAAATTCGTTAAAAACTACTCGCATATAACTAAACCAATGACGGAATACTTGAAAGGTGAAACGTAAGAATCTCACAGTATAAGTCAAAGAATGTAGAAATCAAATTTAATGAAAAAGCGAAGGAAGCTTTTGAAACGATAAAAAACCATTTGAAGGAAACAATATCCTTATCACAACCAGATTACACAAAAAATTTTGAATTAACCACAGATGCTAGCAATAGTGCCATAGGCGCGGTGCTTAGTCAGGAGGGTAAGCCAATTACCTTCATATCGAGAACATTATCCGCAACCGAGAGAAATTACGCTACTAACGAGCGTGAAATGTTAGCGATTGTATGGGCTTTTAAAAAATTAAATAACTATTTGCAAAACATTCAAGGTGTCAAGATATATACAGATCACCAACCACTTACTTTTGCGATTAACGACAAAAATTACAACGCGAAATTACGCCGTTGGCGATCCTTTATCGACCAATTTACCCCTGAAATAATATACAAACCAGGAAAGGAAAATGTGGTGGCAGACGCTTTGTCAAGACAGTACATTAACACTCTTTCAAGCCACGAAACCCTTTCAGAAAGTAGTAATCCGAATATTAGTAAACGCATTCCCAAACACAAAATTCATTCATACATTCATACAGACGAACAGATTACGTTAGTCGAAAAAGCTCATAACAGAGCTCATAGGCAACCAAGGGAGGTCGTTCAGCAGATAACCGAAACACATTGGTGGCCCAGGGTTATGCATGACGTTAAACAAATAAATAACCAATGTGACGTATGTAAGCTATCAAAGTATGAAAGATGTCCAAAGAAGCAAAACATTGCCAAAGCTCCAATTCCTAAAGATGGAGGTGAAGTGTTACACTGCGATTTATATTTTACAGATAAGAAAAAATTCGTCGTTATTATAGACGCATTGACCAAGTTTTTAGTGGTAAATCACATTAGTGTTGGATCTGAAATGAGGCAAAAAATTTTAGAAGCCATAAATTTGTTTCCAAACACCCGCGTAGTTATGACAGATAATCAAAGCTCAGTAATTGGGAAGCCTTTCGAACAAACTTTGAAAAACCTAGGCATACAGCACAAACTAACACCAGTAGCACATTCCACAACAAATGGCCAAGTAGAGAGAGTTAACTCTACGATTGGGGAATTGCTTAGAATCTCTAAACTTCAGAAACCTTTTATAGACACTGAGGTTGCCATGATACATATAGTTCAACAATATAATAATACCATACACTCTACGATAAAAATGAAACCAATAACAGCATATCATAATTTAGACCAGTACAAACAGATTTTAATTGAAAGGAATACGGACGCCCAAACTAGAATGCTTAGTTACATGAATAAAGACAAAATAGACAAAAATCCAACAGAAGGGGAAATAATATTTACAAAAAATGATAGACGAGGAAAATTAACGCCTCGTTATAAAAAGAGGAAAGTTATAAAAAATAATAGAAATACGGTAACTGTTCAGGACGACAAAACTAAAAAAATACTAGTAGTTCACAAAGACCAGATTAGAAATTAACAGACATTACTTTTTACAGTAATGATAATCTTACTTATTGTGTTACCTTTCGCTATGGCGGATATAATTGACTACTCAAAGGAACCTTATGTACTAGCAGAGAATGGGGAGGTTGCTTTATATGAGCACTTTGGAGAAATCTTCCACGTTATTAATTTAACGTACTACGAGAGCATTGTGCAGGAAACGAAGGATTTTGTACAAGAAAATAAATTTTTTGATGAGGACTTTGAAGTCAATGCAGCTGAAACACTTTTACAGCAGCTTAGAGAGAGTAAACGACAGAAGAGAGCAATAGATGAATTGGGAACGGTCTGGAAGTGGTTATCAGGCAGTCCAGACCACAACGACTTAATCAATATTGAAAGAAAAATGAATGAAATAATTTCAAATCACAATAAACAATACTCAACAAACTCTAAGATATTTAAAGCCATAAAGGCAATAACAGATATGAGCAATCTCCCGGTAAAATCTAAAGCAAAAAAATTTTTTATTAAAAGAAATAAATTAATGATAACGGAATTAGAAAATACTATTCAAACGATTATATTCGGTAGGCTCGGTGTCTTAAATCCTTCAATCTTGCACTTAGACGAAATACATGATGTCATAGGTCATGAAAATGAGAAAATTTTGTTAACCGATTTAATTGATGCATCAACTTTACAAATTGTTAAGAACCAAAACCTTATTATTATATATATCAAATATCCAATTGTTAAGCAAAAGTGTAGATTATTTAAAAGTAGAACCATAAGTCACTCTGACGGAAAACTTGTTAGAGACGAAAATATCGCAAAATGTAATGAAACCTATGTAAACTTAAGCAATTGTAAACTCGAGTTAAGCAACACCTTCTGTGAAGCTAACTATAATCAAACATGTTTGTCTAAGTTACTTAATAGAAAAAACAGTAATTGTACAAAGATTAGGGAACGAAACTTGGAGCTTGAGCAACTTAACGATGGAGTAATACTTCTATACGGAAACCACACTGTAAACAAGGAATCTATTAACGGCATTTACCTAGTAACGTTCAAAACTTCCGTCGTGATCGACAACAACACTTACCAAAATCCAACTGAGAAAATACGGGAATTTATGCGACATACCTATGTTAACACATATACAATTGAGAAATACGTAGAATCCTCAAATATAGAATTAAAATTTGAAAATATCGAAACAATCTCGCCATTTTACATAGAAGCACAATCCCATCCGATGTTATGGACCTGTATTATACTGGGTATAATTGGATTCATAAGTTTTTTGATTTGGAAAGCATTTCAAATGTGGCAGCAGTGCCGTTCCGAGGCACGTAAATCCACACAAGAACAACTCTTTGCAGCAGCTTTATCTCAATTGAAATTGTAACTTCGGGACGAAGAAATTAAGACAGGGGGGAGTTAGCTCAACCGGATAAGCAACAACAATAACATCAAAAAGCAGCACAACAATAACATCATCTGTAGCATCAGAACCAAGAGCTGCAAGATCAACAAAAACATCAGCAAAAACTTCCACATAAAACAACGATACAGTAAGCGCATCCTGATAAGCAAAAACAGGCAACAACAAGAACAACAGGACGCAGCGCAATGATTACATCATCTAGGGCACCATAACCAAGATCTGCGAGATCGACAAAACTCCCACACAAAACAACAAGAGCAGCGATAACAGCGAGAAGCTTTATTTTAAGTTAGTTTTAAGTCAGTTTAAGTTGGAAGCTATTACAATACGAGTAAAGAGCGTTTGCTCATAATTAAAATATATTTTGTGTTGTTAATAATTTAATTCGTGCAGTGTTACTGCTGACATATTTTATTATACTATAATATATAAATTTATTATTATTTACATATAATACTAACGGACTCGGCAAATGTATGAAAATAAATCTTAAAAAAGTGTTAAAAAAATATTTAAATGCATATACTTAATAAAAAAAAATTTAAATATTATTGATAGAAATTAGTGAAAAATTGTGAAAATATTATTGAAAAAAAAATATAAAAAATTTTTGGAAAACTTTTGTAAGTATTATTAAAATTATTATAATTAAAGAATTAAGAATTATTATAATTAAAATATTAAATAAACTCATTTTATAATATCAATCCTGTTTATTTGGATTGCCGCTTTCCTTATGTAATCCCTAAACATAAAGATTCTCAGCAATTCATCAAGTGCGAAAGTGATTTAAAAAATTGATTAAAGACAATACAATAACAACATGGAACAAATAGACAACGTCCAAGTATAAATTAAGTTTGCTACAATTTAGTTCTTTGAACTAGCGATTCCCAACGTAGAAGCTGACTATTTATCTTAATCAACACGTAAAACACAAAACAAAAGTAAAAAACGCACGCCAATACTGAAGTGCACGTGAGTCATTCAACGACTCCAGAGTCATTGAGGGTGCTTAGAATCATATGCTTAGAATTCAGCAGTCTTTCTAATGAGCGATGAGTGAAAGCAGCGACACTCGTTGTTCTTCGCTGTTATGAGAATGCTTCGCGTGGAAGTGGTTGTTGTTGTGCGCAACCGCACGCACTTGCACTCGGTTTTTGACGAGTGATTAAGAATCATAAAAGAACGGTTCGCTGCAGGTCTCTGGTCAGCAGCAACTGAAGCATCAATGCAGGGGTTTTCATACAGAAATATGAATTTTTCTTCTCTTATTTTGCTATGTTGTGACTTTATTAAATAAGCAACAAAATCCAAAGTTAGATATTTCTTTTATTGACGATATAACTGTTATTTAAGCATAAATTTTATTCTTGTTCGATGAATATTAAAGGCTGTATGTATACCCTAAAGCGTCCCCCAAAAACATTAGCATGACCCTGAAAAATGGAACCCAATTGTAAAAACCAGCCCATAGAACTAAAAAGAAATTAATTTCACTTATCTGGGAGCTCTACTAAGGCATTTTTTATTCCTTGCCTTGTACGGCTCATGAACCGTTCCATGAGCATAAAGGTCTCTGCCCACTTACGGTACGTAACGAAACGAAACGACAAGCCGTTTGGAATTGTTTTATTTTATAGCCACCGGCTTTTGCGTCGGTCGTTGCCGTTTCGTCGACGGTTAGTGTGCATAAATACAAAAGAACACAGGGTAGTTATATTTTGTAGTTTCGTTACGTACCGTAAGTGGGCAGAGGCCTAAAATCGTCTAAACAGTTTTTGTCGTTCAAGTAAAGGGTGGTTAAATTTTAAGGTCTAGGATTTTGATTTTGAATAAAACACAAATTATTTAGGAAATTATTGTCATTTCTTTTTATTATGATAATATTGGTATGGTTCAATTATGTATGGAAAAAATATCGGTAGCTGCCTGACCGGCCTCATTTTGGAAAAAATACGGCCCGATGATGCCGCCAGCCCATAAATCTTACCAAACAGTCACTCTTTGTGGGTGCATTGGTTTTTCGACAATCACTCTTGGATTATCATTCCCCCAAATGCGACAATTCTGCTTATTGACGACTCCACTGAGGTGAAAATTTGCCTCATCACTGAAGATGATTTTCTTCGAAAATTGATCATCCACGGTTGCCATTTAGGCTTTAGTTCTTGAGTAAATTGCACCCTGTAAGCGTGTAAATGCAAGTCTTTATGCATAATGTTCATCAACGACGAGCGTGAGAGGTGCAATTGTTGGGCACGACGACGAGTTGAGGTGGACGGCTCTTCAGCCACACTATCGTGAACAGCAGCAATATTTTCTGCAGTACGAGCTGTACGAGCATGCACTGGTGTTTTCACATCTCCTACAGACCCGGTTTGCTCAAATTTTTGCACGATTTTTCCGATTGTACGCACATTTGCATGTTAAATTGACCCAAAAAATCACGAAGTGCACGATATGCATTTTGATTTGAACGCCCATTTTCATAATAAGCCTGAATAACTTTAACTAGTTGCTCGATTGTGTATCTTTAAATGGTTCAAATTGAGTTAGTCTGAAATTGAGAAATGTCAAATGAAATGCAGAAAAAAAACTTGGCGTTTAGGTGTGGTTCACATTCAACATCGGCCCTTAAAATTTAACCACCCTTTACATGAGCTAGTTCTATTGCTTTGAAAATTGCCTTACGTTTTCGGACATGAGACTTTATAAAAGGTACAAATTGTAACGTTATTTATTTTCGTGTGTTTTTGAATACTTCAATGATAAATAATTGAATCACTTAACAAAAGGTCATGACGTTACACAATTTCATCGACGCTTTTAAACAACAACAAAACCATGTGCAATTCATAAAAATGTTTTAAGTCCTTTTTCAAGCCGATCAGTAGCTCGGTGGAAGAGCGTTGGACTGCAATTTTTGATGTCATGGCTTGAGTCTCAGTTTGAATTTTTTCTAATTTTACGAATTCAGTGCTGGAGCGAAATTCTGACAACGGATTCGGATTCAGCAACCCATTTTTACCTAATGTTTGCTCCAGCACCGAAATAATTTCATAAAAATAAAAAAATTTAGGTGGTATATATGTCATTAAATTTTAAAATTCTGCTACCTCCTAAAGCTGTTAGATGATGTTTAAGACTCTTAAAAATACATTTTGTTATGTGGCAAAGCGATTGTAAAAAACAACATCATTTTGAAATCCTGACAACGGAATCGGATTCAGCAACAAATTTTTACCTATAGGACCAATACGGTTCACAACTCAACATTTATTTCTGTCTTCAATGTGTTAATTGCTATTACGGTAGACAACAATACAACTGAATACATTCCATTATTGTCTGTCAACAATGCTCCAGTTCCATGCGAACAATGCGGTGTTCCATGTCTGTCAACAATGATATGTCTTCAATACACGTGTTATGAAACACAGCAGTTGTGCTTGATTGTCTTGTTATCTGTCAAATGTTGAAGACATCTAATTCGGTATTGTCTTGTGTTGTATTGAAGCAGCAAAATGGATACAGCAATTCGATTTGAATGAAAACTTAATTTAAAATTGTATTTTTCTTAATAGTAATGTTGAAAATATTTACAGGAAATTGACAATATCCAACATATCTTTTATAAAAAAACGAAAATTGTTTGTTTTCTTTTTCTTTTTTGACAGTGACCAAACCATAGCAGTATTGGAACGTACTTTCGTACCTAATAATTAGAGTACCGTTTTTGTTTTGAGAGTACAAAAAATTTCTGTGATGGGAACTTTTAATTATTTTAGAAATACTTTTTATGGCAGAGAGAACTACAATTTTATTAGTTGAGAAGTACACTAAATGGTCAAATAAAGTACTGTTTTGAGAGAAGAAGGAAGTACGTTTGGCTGAATAATTTTTGATATTTAGACAAATATCTTGTTTAATGAAATCTCTGGAATTCGAAATATTGTTTGGTACTAGGTAACATTTTTTTGTGAATTATAATGCTGTTGAAAAAAACACGTGCTATCACGTATTTGTATAAAAGTGTATTTTAATTGGCCATAATTCCTAAATAACTCTTATTATACGGGCTTAAAGTTATTAGCATACTTTTAAAAATCCCATTTTTGAGTTTTTCTCATATAACAGATTTTTATTGGAGTACCTCAAGAAAATTCAAGCACTGTTAGTTTTATAAAAATGCTATAATAAGTGTGTATTTTTATGACCTTTTGGTGTAATTATTAAAGAAATAAGCGGGCTTTAGGTCAGTTTTTGAATTATTTATTCTTTCCAATATTTTGAACTCCGTCGGAGTTCATTAGGAAGGATAGGAAAAGGAAAATTTAAGGAATCAAGGATAATTGTAATAAAATTAATGTTTAATTTAAACAAACAAATTTGAAAATACAAATTTTTTTTTGTACAATAAAATAAAACAATAGTAAAAGCACATTTGCTTTTATTTAACAGTTCAAAAGGCTCCTTAAAAATTTCCTCATAAAGATTCCTGTTCCTAGGGTTAAAACATTTTTTCTTTGCAACTGCAGGACTGGCCCATTGTTAGCTACGATGACATTTCATTTGCGACTTGTATACTTCTTGCCTGACGCTCTCCTCCTTTTTGCTCTTACTTTTTTCCACATGTTCTTATTTTGTTCTTTTGTTGGCAGAACCAAGAACGATGTTACCGCTGCTTTCGCCGCTATCTAAAAGGAATCAGCCAAAGTGGGTTTGACGATAAATGAGGGTAAAACAAAGTATATGCTGTCTACAAACAAGGGAGCGCGGCGTTTAGACTCCCACGTTTCATCCGGCAGCTATAACTTTGAAGTAGTCAAGGAGTTCGTTTACCTAGGCACCGCCATTAATACCAGCAACGAAATCAGCCTGGAGATAAAGCGAAGAACAATAATTGGGAATAGGTGCTACTACGGGCTCAGTAAGCAACTAAGTTCCAGAGCCCTCTCTCGATCGACAAAACTAACACTCTACAAGACACTCGTTCTACCTGTGCTGCTTTATGGCGCTGAGACATGGGTAGTTTCGCAAACTGACGCAGCCGCTCTGGGGGTGTTCGAGAGAAAAGTTCTTCGCAAAATCTTCGGTCCTGTTCGAGTCGGCGAAGACATTGACGTAGCTCGGCGTATAACTGTGCAGCGACTACGCTGGCTGGGTCATGTCCATCGTCATGGTCATGGACGACGAAGCTCCAGCGAAAAAGGTGCTCGAGGCGAGGGTCGCTGGTCAACGACGACGATGGAGACCATGCCTCCGATGGATGGACCAGGCTGAGGAAGCCCTAACCCCACTTGGTGTATCCGATTGGATAAGGCGCGCGCAAAGCAGAGGCGCCTGGCGAGAGCTGATGATTTTTCTGTTCGGCCGTCACCTCTGTGCAGACAATGGCAAACCACAGACAGTAAAAACTGCCATGAAAAGCTTCTTGAGAACATAATCCGTTCGGAATCGGCGTAAGACATGTAGATCCAGTTCTCGATCATTTGTGTGCAAGCATTTCACATCACACACAACACAATTGATCATAAGTAGCTCGGTCAAAGTCCTTTCAAGGGCTGAGATGGCCATTTCGTTTTTTTTTTTTTTAGGAGGCAAACCAATAATTCCTGGTGAAAATCGAAAAAATAATAAATTAGCTTTTTGAGCAAGTAAAGTTTCGACGCTTGATGTGTCTTTTTTGTCAGATTCATTAACATATTCTGAACCTGATACTGAAAAATCTGATTCAGTTTTACTCGTTTTCACTTTTATTCAAACCAAATTACAGGTTACAGCGACGTCAACAACTGTTGCACTTCAATACATTAAGCTTAACCTAAACTAAAAATTGCATCGCATTCTCTTATCTAAAAGCACCGTTTGTTTGACTATGAGAAGATTATTTAGTGCGGTGAAAAAACAAGACAACTCCAGGCAGTCGCGTAGCGTGGGGGGACGCCGGGGGGGAGAGGGCCTCTAGGCGGACTAGAAAAGTGACTAGATACTTTTATACCTGTCTTGAATACTAAAGTAATGTTTGTGTCTAGGTTAAATTTTTTTTTTTTTACGGTGTGTACAAATGCTGTATGAAGAAATCACAGGATTTTCGAGATTGGTTTTATCAATGTGCTCTTCCTCCTTGACTCTACTCTACGTTATATCGTTCTTCTTCATTATTTAACGAAACATGCTTAAACCTGCTCGTACTTGAATTGAACTGAACTGCCCCCTAAGAAGTTTCCTTACATCTATTACAACTATTAAAAAGCAACAATTTCAAGTGGACAATAAACGCGCAGACGTGTAAGGTTATTAACAGTCAAATAAAGTGTTTTTTTAATTTTGTTATCACTCACCAAGAGATTCAAGATAATTGTGAATACTTAAATAAACTATGTATGTGAGCAGCTTGTATGGCATTTTTTTAATAACATTTATTGAGGTCTAGATTTTAAAAAATGTGGTATGCAATTCGCTGTAAGTTTAATTTAATACAGTTTTAAAAATCTGTTTTAAAAATTTCGAGTTTGAGTATTTTTACGAAAAAAATTATATAAAAAACTATAAAAAAACAACGTTGCGGGTACAGGAACAAAATAACAGGAACCAAATTTTGCAAGCGAAAATAAGATGTTCAAAGTTGCCTTTTTTTAAAAAATCTTTAAAGTGTCCTCTTCTGGCATATGGAACAAAAAAAAAAAAAAATCATAAAAAATCGAAGAACATATATATTCCTCATTTCAAATGACAAAACTCGTCTTATCCACTCTTTGATACGAACTGAGTTGATAGTGAGAAATCATTGTTAATTATACACCGTAAGCCCTTCAAATCTGATATATAAAACCTTACCAGTTTTATATCAAAGTATTTTCTTATCTTATCTGTAGTGACGTAACATAACTTGAATTGTCCACACTATTTCCTATTATATGAGTATGTCTTATTTTATAATTTTGGTTAATAGGTGTTGGCAATAAAAAACAATAGGCAACTTAGCAGCAGTTTAATCTTCACTTTATATCAATACTTCCACGACTAATACATATTAAAACAAAAGAGAATTAATATCTTTATTAACATTTAAATAGAGGGATAAGATAACTTTTGTAAAGGAATGTATGAATTTTAAAAAAATATTTCTCATTTTTTTTCAAAAAAATGTTGGTTTCCCAGATTTGCCAAGTTATCAGTACCTGGGTTTAGGGTAAAATATGTATTCAAATTTGCAATGCGAAACAATTAACGACAAAGATTTTTCTTTCAATTTGGGAATTTCAGGACTGTCAAGAAACAATTTTCTTGTCTTAAGGTAAGAAAAAATGAAAAAAAACTATATTCAGATCTTCTTCGATTGAATTTGTTAAGTTTTTAACTTTTGTTATTATTTTGCAACCTCAAGACAAGAAAATGTTATCTTGGCAGCCCTGGAATTCCGAAATAAAAACAAATATTCTTTGTTTTAACTTATTTTGCAGTGTTTAACTTATTTTAACTTAGTTTGAAAAGTTTCGTAAAAATACTCAAACTCAAACTTTTCAAATTGCATTTTATATTCAATGCACTTTATATTCAATTCGAAAAGTGCATTTTATATTCAATTAACTAAAATTTTAATCTTCTCGATCGGTAATGGACAATCATCACTGAATGTACCTGTTATATCTATGTAAATAGCATACGTCTAAGAATTTTTTTTATAAATATTACTACATTGTAAAAATTTATACATTAAGGCGCCTTGACCTCCATAGAAAAAAAAGGTGTCAATGCCATCGACTATAAATGAACTGTGGTCTATAACTATTACTGTGGTCTTAACTGGTGGTCTTAACTATTTTTAAATAACCTCCAAAAATCATATTTTGAAAAAATTTCGACTGGTGTGATTGTTAAAAATAACATACTGTCAAAATTAATAGTTTTAAAAAAGTTTTTTTAAAGATAATGCTGATTTTTATGAATTTTTTGATATTTTTAGTTATTTTTTTATAAAAATTCGAATAACTTCGTTATTTTATATGTTATCCTCGTTTTGAAGATATCGTTGCAAATGTTTTGACTACTTCTATTTATTCCTGGACAGAGTTAATAAATTTAATTACCATATTAGCTTAAATATTGAAAACAGAACATTATATTTTGCAACAAACACTAGCGCAAAAATAATGTAAGGAATGATAAATCATTTATTTTAAAGTTGGGCAAAATCAGTACTTTGGCACTGTGCGACAGAGCGTGCTGACTGCGTGCGCTAAGCGTGCTTGATGAAAGGGGTTTCCATTGCACGGGCAAAAGAGAGAAAAATTAAGCGCGTGCCAAGCGTGCATGATGAGGGGGCTTGCTATAGCACGGATAAAGAAAAGAAGAATTGCGTTCTCGGCGTTCTTCATATGAAGAGAGAGAGATATAAGAGATATAAGAGAGAGAGAGTGCCGCAGAAGTAACTCTCTCACATACCCTCAACGAAATGTGTGAGTAATTGCTTAATCTCAAAGTAAGGACCGTGCGAAAAATCGAGTAATTAATTTTTCAGATTTTAGATTTTATGAATTTAAAACAAGTGAATAACAAACTGCAAGAACAATACTAAAATTGTTTTGCACTTAACATATTTGATTAATCATATTACTGAATAATCAAATAATAAGTCAAAGAATTAATCATAATTCCTATTGATCGACCCATCAGGGATTTGGTTAATCCGAAGAAATGATTAATCGATGAATCAAATACTTTGGAATCTGATTTATCAATAAAAGAATTACTCAATTAATTGCACGGCCCTAGTAATAACGCAATATATTAACAAATTTCTTCTATTGTCATTACACTTAGGGAAATGTTGATGGCTATTTTTAAGAATATTTAATTTATACAATTTCCTTACTCTCTACTGCAAAGGTTCTAAGGTTCTTGCAGTGTTGATGAAAAAAATATGGTCTCATTATAAAAGCTTGTTTTAAAATACTTTTTGAAAAAAATGCATTTTTATATTGAGTTACAGCACTTAACCATCATACAATATCGCTATAATGTAAGTACTTTTTTCTACTAGGCTATTGAACAATACCATCTTATTCCTCTCTTCAATACTGGAGAGTGATAATTAACCCTACGTTTCTAATGAAGATTAAAATGAGCTCACGCCGTTTAGTGTAGTAAGTAAATAATGTTTAGTGTAGTAAATGTGTTGATAAATAATTTTAACACCATTTTTATTACATGCATTATATGCTATGCACTGCACAAATGACACCTGTATTTGTAGTAATATAAATACATTTGCTCTTTGTAGGCTTTCCAATTTTGCAGTAATTGATTAAATGTTTTGCTTGTTAAGGGTTTAACCACTATTCAACGCAAAGTCAGCCGCCTTTCCTCTTAGTTTGTAGGCAAGAGGTACTTAAAATAACTTTGCACTCTCTGCTGCGAAAGTGCACCGCTGCTGCCCGTTCCTAACTTAGTTTAAATGGAAATTAAATTGAAGAACTCTGTCAAGGAATGATAAGAAGCAGTCAAAACCTTTCAAACGATATCTTTAAAACGAGGATAGCATAAAAAATAATGAAGTTATTTTAATTTTATTGAAAAAAACATAAAAAAATACCAAAAAGAAATGCATGAAAATTAGCATAATTGAAATGGTTTAGGTCACTTGCGGTTATCGTGACAGCTAAATTGTTTGGGAGTCGTCATAAACTAGAACAAGGTTCACTTTTAGTCCGTGGCAATGGTAACTTTTTTTTGAGGAATTATAGTGTGCTCTCTCATTGTCATTTGCTTTTGAAAATTCGTTTTATAATAACTAAAATAAAGGGGCCGGTTGCGGGATTCCCAAACGCCTTAGCGACGATTGTCGCTGTAGTTAACTAGTGAAAACTGTCATTTTCTATGAAACTGTGCATGTTCAATGAACGATAACGACAACTATTACTATCGTTAGCTTTTTGGGAATCCTGATACAGTCTCGGTTAAGCATTCAAGCTACACACACGTATTTTATTTTACACTGCTAAGAGCAAACCTTTAAATGGCGGCCGTGACATGTGTTGTGAACAATGAAAACTCATTAATACTGTTTAATCTACAATAACTTATTCAAAAAAAAATTCACTATCTACAATAACTCAAACTTATTCAAAAAATCAAAGCAATACCTAATGCTTTGATTTAATAAAACGTGTTGAAATTGACATAAACATAAATACAGCGAAAGAATAAGTGTCTCGTAAAGTGTGACTATATTTTACAAAGCTCAAGCAAATTAAAAGTTTTTTAATTTAAAAAAAAAAAAAAAATATAGGAGCTAAATTGTCAAAAATAAAAAAAAAGAAACGATTTCATAGTGAAGACAATTTTAACGGCAACAATTGTAATTGCCTACGCGTGTATGTGTGTGTACGATGCTATGCCCAACCAAAGTCTCGACGCCAGGGTGTGTGTGCGCTGGCAATAAAAGCAGAAGAAAACAAAGCAGAAAGGGGTGCGGGAGTCTCGTGCTTTCGTTTCTTGCAGGTACAGTTCAGTTTTCATTTTTGGCTCTGACTGCTATGCGCCTGGATAGCCGTGATTACTAGTCCCAATACTCCACATGACAGTGACAAAAAAACAAAAAATATATACTTTTCTTATAAAATATAACTGAAAGAAAAGAAACATAAATTAAAAAGTCGAAAAAAAAGGTATGGGACGAAATAAAAGTTAAACAAGTTTAAAGTAATCACGGCTATCCAGACGCATAGCAGTCAGAGCCAAAAATGAAAACTGAACTGTACCTGCAAGAAACGAAAGCACGAGACTCCCGCACCCCTTTCTGCTTTGTTTTCTTCTGCTTTTATTGCCAGCGCACACACACCCTGGCGTCGAGACTTTGGTTGGGCAAAGCATCGTACACACACATACACGCGTAGGCAATTACAATTGTTGCCGTTAAAATTGTCTTCACTATGAACTCGTTTTTTTTTTTTTTTGACAATTTAGCTCCTATATTTTTTTATTTTTTTTAAATTAAAAAACTTTTAATTTGCTTGACAGTAAAATTGTCACCTCATGCTAACAAAACAAAAACAAAAGTTCAAAGATAAACAACTAAGAACAGTTTCAAAAATACAACATAGCAACCAACTACATATAAATCATGATAGCAACTAGTTTCGAAAGCAACATCAAAGAGGTTTCAACACGGACAGAATAATTGGAGAGAGTGGGAACACATACCAGAAACAAACCTTTATATGGCCGAAACAACATATAGAAGTTGAACAGAAACATCAAACAAGTTCCAGCAGTAAGAAACCAGTTTTTATGAACTTAAAGCGAATTGGTGGACATTTTTTTTAAGTTGAAATTAGATTTGTGAATAGTTAACTTGTTTAAAGTAACATATATTAGTAGTGAGAAAATATTTGTATACATAAATATATAAAATTAGATATTTATCTGGCTTAAGCAATTAACGTTTTCATAAAATATTCATGACAAGTAAATAATATTAAGCATATTTTGAAATTAAGAAACGCAAAACTAAATACAAAATGCTTTTGCATTCAAATTTATCACGTGTTTCTGAAATATTTTTTTTTACAAAAAGAAAAAAAAACACTGTTAAGAATATACATTAATCTTTGAACATATTTTTGTAAGCTAGTTTAAATAATTTGTAATCTTTTATGTCTGTTGTGTCAGAATTTGAAAAATTAAATTTAAAGAGATTTCTAAAAACTTCATTAAAGTTACAAAACGCATTCTCCAAAACAAATGAAGCTAAACATAGAGAATACATCTCATTGCTCATTGCTGCATATAACGATATAATAACATTTTATAAGCAACATATTACAAACTTATCAAGCAGAACTAGAATTGTAAAGTAAAGAGAAATTTTGATTAAATGTTTCAAAAAATTAAAGAGTAGAATAAAAGTTCATGATATCTCACTATTTGCTTTTAATACAAACTGATGTTTTTACTGATTCGGAGTCTGATAACACTGTGGAACAAATTCAGGTTAGCAAAAGTTAGGTCGATTCTGAGAGTGAGTGGTGAAAATAGAGGCTAAATTAGAAGACCTGTATCGCGGCGTTTGTTTATGTTAGTTCGAATTTTTTTTTAATCGACTAATTGATTTTTTTTCAATCTGTAAAAGCCAAATTATTGCTAGAGCCTGTGCAACAATTAAAATTTTTTAAAAAATTGATTTAGAAAATTTTTGTGGTGCTTATGAAGCAAAATGTTGGAAAAATTATTTTTTTCATGCTTTTTGAAAGTATTTTCCACAAAACTAAGTCTTTTTTTTTTGCTTTCTGTTTGATCTATAACATGCTTCTCAGTTTCTTCAGTTAATTTCATTTGAAAAGAAAACAATCATAACACAACACTTGCGTTTTCCAGCTGAATATTAATTTACTTCTCTTCTTGTATGTACCAATTTTGTTCAGTGTTGGTTTTGAAGAAACATTGAAAAAGAAATTATAAAATTGTGGAAAAAATATAATTTTGAAATGTTTAAAGTTTTAAGTAAAAAAATTAAATAAATTAAATTAATGATTTGGCCAGTTGCCGTTTAGCAGGCGGCTATGGATCAACATCACTGCTCTCTCTAATATCTTGGTCATCGTCATCATCAGAAGGTGGATAATTTCGTCCAACAGATATTCTGGAATTTCATCTTTGTCTTCCCCTTCTTCCTCTTTCTCCTCGTCTTCCTCTTCTTCAAAGGTGTTTTTATACCAACAAGAAATTTCAGCGAGTATTTCATCTGGAGATTTCTTTCCTCTGTACCTGAAAATAGTTTTCAATCGTTAACATGTTCAAATTGTGCACTCTGACAAAGATATTAGAAAAATCTAGGAATTCAAAATATGCACACTCTATAGTTAACTTATTTCAAATGGAAGCGCAGTTTGGTGATAACGTTCGCCTTGCTCATCAGATTCAGTTGGCAACTGTTGAGCGAGTTGATCAAGATGCTGATGCAAGAGATGAATTTTGTACGACATATTAACCGTAATTTCCTCAAGCTGCCAACATGTTTGCAACAGATTGCCTGTAGTTGTCTTTGCGTTCTTTACCCAAAAGTCCTTTAATGACTACTTTCAATGCGAGTCATGCATTTAATTCTTGGTCTTTCAGAATTTGGTAAAAATCTTGACGACTCATTAGTTTCCGTATGTCGAGACCATTAACAACCCCTTCTCTTCTTGAATTTTGGCGTTACTTAGTCTTGGAAAAATGTCTTTTAAGCGGTTGAATACTGCTGGTCTTTTTGCGATACATTTCAAAAAATTTTTAGCAATGCCAAGTTTAATGTGGAGCAACGGCAACAAAATTTTCATTTCAGGAACAAGACTTTCGTGTAGCCTATTGTCTTTGAGCCATTTCCGTCCAATGCGACTATTCCAGTTATATTGTTTGTACTGGTTTCTTCCTTTAATACCTTCTCCGTATCGTGAATCCCAATCGCACAAAAACTACGGATATTTTGGACGGCGAGATGCTGTTAAGCCTGTAATCAATGAAACTATTTTGAGGTCGCAGCAAATGCGCCACTGGTGTTCGTTATATTTGACTACTCCCAGAATGTGTTTCAAATTATCGAAATTTTCACTAGTGTCAGTGCAGAACAAAAGGCATTCTATTTGTCTTGCGCAAAAGCACAACTTTTAAGCTGATTAGTGAACTATCGATGAACAAACGCTAATCATCTTTTTTATAGGTTAACCCTATCCTCTCCATTAACTTTTCAATATCGTTGCAATAAGCGAAATTTTTTGCATCATTCACATTGAAGAACTTTTTTAACTTTTTTTGGCGTTTTCGATATGCTGTTACTTTGGTACCTTTCGCCAGCAAATTATTTTCTTTTAAAAATGAAGCCATTAGTTCTGATCTTTTCTGAGTCAAACACAAATTTGCAACAATTCCATCCAATTGGTTTTGTGTGACTAGGATTGGGTCCTTTGAAGTTTCATAGGATGTACCTTCACCAGGGTCGTATTCTGAGAAGAAATCCATGGATGTAGCAGCGGCGGATATTGTAGTACTGATATCTGTTTGAAGATCAATACTTCGGTATGTTGGTATTGGAACGAATTCTGAGTGCGGTAATGGTAATTGGGCACTTGGCACTGCTACATAAAATTTATTCTTTGCTTACCTTCTATTCAAAGTTTTATGGTAGTTGATACATCCATAACAATTTTCTTCTTGATGTGGGCTGTTGTCTAACCACATCATTGGTATACCATATAACAATATACCATATAACATTGGCACCATATAACATTGGCATAAGAGTTGAATAGCAATTAAAGCAAACTTTTTTAGGGGCATAGTTTACGTCAGTGATAAACTCTTGCGAGAAATATTGTTTATAGGCTTCCAAAAAAAAAATCACTCGCATTGCCACATTTTTCATCGCTTGCTATGAAACGTCCACAAACATTACAAAAATAGTCCATTTTACATTTTGGTTCTGATATTTTTAATACAATATATATTATACAATGTTTTCTTTGTTATTTTTATGAAATTGATGCACTTAACTTAAATCACTCACAAAATGAAATAAGTTCCAAAAAAATTAATAGCGAATTTTATCACGACCGAGCGATAAAATTAAATTAAATTAAAAGACATCAGCTTCGGCTAAGTTTCGAGTCTTGTACGCTTGTACGAAATAAAAAAAATCGCTACCTGTGCGGTGGTTGAAAACAAAAAAGTTGTTTTTCTAATTCCTAATTCTAGGAACTTCCCTTTTTAATTACTTCTACCTAAATCGCTATTTATTTAATGGTTTTGGGATTTTTAACGAAAATTATCGACTAAGACCATTTACTTTTCAAATGAAATTTATTGAAGAAACTGAGAAGCATATTATAGATCAAACAGAAAGCAAAAAAGACTTAGTTTTGTGGAAAATATTTTCAAAAAGAATGAAAAAAAAAATTTTTCTAACATTTTGCTTCATAAGCACCACAAAAATTTAATTGTTGCACAGATCTCTAGCAATAATTTGGCTTTTACAGATTGAAAAAATATCAATTAGTCGACGAGTTATAGCCAAAAAACCATATAAACAATATGCTGAAAATCGGCATTTGACTCCAAAGTTCAAAGGTCGATTAAAAAAAAATTCGAACTAGCATAAACAAACGCCGCGATACGGGTCTTCTAATTTAGCCTCTATTTTCACCCCTCACTCTCAGAATCGACCTAACTTTTGCTAACCTGAATTTGTTCCACAGTGTAATGATACTCAATTTTTAAATAGCTCATATAAAAGAAGTATAGAGTCGATACTATTTGCAGATAGTTGCGATTTGCCTAATGCCGGCTTATCAAATGCTAGTTTTTGTCGTAAATATTTAAAAGAATTTGAGTACAAAATGTCAAGTATTGAACAAAAAAGTCTTTTATTAGTATGTGTGATAACATCATACGTAAAAATTATAATGGTGACCCGCTCACTTTAGAATGGTTTATCGATAAGATTAATCTAATATTGGAATTAGCTGACGAGGGCTTAACGACAACTTTTATAGCATTCAACAAATCGAAATTGGAAGGAAAGGCTCGAAAGGTATTGCCAGATAAAGTAGGTAAAATAAATAATATAGTAATGGTATTGCGTGCGAGAATTACGCATGATAATTCTAAGGTAGTAGCAGGGAAAATGACGGCTCTTAAAGTAAAAAATGATAATTTTTCAGATTTTTTCCAAACAATTAGAAGATCTTTCTGACGCCCTAGAACGATCGTTAATAGTTGAGGGGATGACACAAGCAAAAGCCCATGAAATGGCAGTCGAGCAGACTATCAATACTTGCAGGATTAACGCTAGGCCCGACTTAGTCAAATCAATCCTCGCTTCATCTACGTTCCAAAATTCTAAAGACGTCGTGGCAAAACTCATAGTCGAATAATCAAACGAACAAAAAGAAAACCGTTAAAACTCAATACGATGGTCAGTATCGGGGTAAAACCTATCATAACAATAATTATCGTGGTAATCCAGGAGTAAATAATAATCAATATCAAGGAAACAGACGAGGCTATCTCGGCAATGGACGTTTCGGATATCGAAATAATCAGCAATATTTCAATTCATTTAGTAATTGGAGAAACAATGGTTCAAGAAATAATCGAAATTATTGTATTCGAAGCGAATATATTCATGCCTTAAGCGCGGATGCCCCTCAGCAGCGATCGCTGGGGGAAGAAAATCCGAACAACTAGATACAAAAAATCTTAGCAAGTCTATTTACAGTCTGAATCTGTCATACTCAGATTTTATTGAAATAGCGTGTAAAGACTCGAAAAGAGTATGCACTTTTTTAGTAGATATGCAGGCAGATATTTCGCTAATTAAAGTATCTAAAATTCATGATGCTACAAAAATAGATAAATCCAACAAAATTAATTTAACTGGCATTACTTCAAATACACTTCTTACTTTAGGCTCAATTGTTACTAACAGAATAATTTAAAATTATTATATTCCAATAGTTTTACACGTAGTCGGAAAAGAGTCCTAGGAAAAGATTGTTTAAAATCAAATAAATGCAATATTAGTTACGAAACTAATACAATTTCATTCTTTTTCAAAAATATCGAGCTTGTACTACCAATAATTCATGGAACTAGGTGGGATGAGTGTATTATTCCACGATGGTGTGAAGTTTATCGTTGTTTTGAAGTAGGAAAATTTTCAGAACCCGTTTTGGTCGATTCGCAAGAGGTATTAACGATAGGGTATTTACATAGGGTATTTACATAGGGTATTTATTTCGCGATAGGGTATTTACAGCAAGATGTATAATCGATTCAAGTCATCCCATTTTACGCGTGTCAAACACTACAAATGTATATAAATCTATTGTTATTTCGAATATAAAAACGGAAAAGTTGCAAAATAATTTTATTTACAAAATAAATGAAGGTAATGGTGTATCACCTACTCAATTAGTAGAACTGCATGCAATACTACAAAAACAAATGCCAAATCATATATCTAAGAAACTAATGCCATTGTGTGAAAAATATGCCGATATTTTTGCGCTGAAAAACGGCCAAATGTCTACAAACAATTTTTATGAATAAAAATTGCGTTTGAATGACAACTCATCAGTCGAGTTTATTCTAAGAATTATCGCTTGCCATACTCGCAGAGAGAAGTGATTAATAAGCAAGTTGAAAACTTGATAAAAAATAATTTAATTGAATCTGTTCCAACTTCAAAAGTCCTCTTATATTGTTGCCAAAAAAGAGTACAAATGGGCAGAAGAAGTATAGAATGTGCGTTCATTTTAGAGCAGTTAAGGTGGAACAAGACATTCGCGGCAGAGAAAACAGACCTTTTTTAAAAAATTCATAACTCAGTCAAAAACAAACATTTTTCTAAAATTTATACTATTGTAGAGAATTGAACAAATTACAAGAAAAAAAATTAAAAAAAAAATATTTTTCACTCCAACATGGTTTTATAGAGATCAAAACTGGCGGCAATATATGGCGATATACGGCGATATGTAAAAAATGACTTTTTTAAATCTTAACAAAATTGGTTATCGTATGACACGAGCTTTTTTTTTAATTTTTTTTTAATTTTTGGTGATGTTCAAAATTTGAAAGTGTGTTTTTTCCAAAAAAATATTGACTTTAAAAATTCATAAAAAATCGAAAAAAAAACATCGTGTCATACGATAGCGAATCAAGTTTAAAAAATAAAAAAAAATTCTTCAAAAAATGAACCCGCTAGTGCCGCAACCAGTACGAAAAACATGGTTTCGAGATTAACGCGTTGAAAGTTTGTGAACAAAGAAAAAAGGTTACCTTCAATCTGCCATGCCTGCTTCGTACTGTATGCCTTCGTTATCTTGTGTTGTGTCTGTTTCTTATAGTTATTTGCAATCGCATAGCACTTCGGGCTTCACCCTTCACCCTTCAAGTAGGTACGAAATAACAACTACCAAAAGTCAGGTAGCAAGTAAAACAAGTATATACCAGTACGTAGGTAGCGCAAAAATTAAACATGCGCTCTCATTAATCCGGAGCGCATTTTTCATCTGTAACTTTTGAAACCGTAGGAATTTTTCCATGAAATTTTTTTCTAGGAATCTTAAGAATATTTACTAAGATACAAAATTATTAAAAATTCATTTCAAAAAACTGCCAATGTCATGTCACCCCTTAACAAGAAATTAATCGCTGATAAATTTCCTCTGCCACAAGTCGATGATATTCTTTGTAATCTTGGTCGTGCTTAATTTTTTTCCACTATTGATCTATTTTCTGGTTTCCACCAAACCCACTGCACGGTGATTCACGTGACAGCACATCGTTTATTACAGATCGAGGAGCTTTCCGTTGGATAGTGCTGCCTTTCGGACTGAATGTTGATCCCAATTCCTTCTCGCGGATGATGTCGATTGCTTTCGCAGGAATTGCGCCAATCAAGCATTTTTATACATTGATGGCATCATTGTCATTGGCTGCAGCGAAGATCACCATCTAAAAAATCTCTCCAGTGTTTTTGAAATTTGTAGGTAATTTAACCTTAAACAAATATAATTTTTTCTGCCCATAAGTGACCTTTCTATTACCAGATTGTTCTAAAATCCAGTCTATTGAAAATTACACAATCCCTTCAAACAAAGATAAAGTAAAGCGGTTTGTGGCTTTTGCGAATTACTATCGCAGATTTATTCCTGACTTTGCGTCGCTAGCTGCACCTCTTAACCGCCTAGATAGCAAAAATGTTCAGTTTGTTTGGAACAAATACTTCCAAAGCGCATTTGCAAGCCTTAAGCTTTCACTGACTTCACCGAGACTATTACAGTATCACTGTAAAAAGTAAATCTTACAATCAGCTGAAAAACTGTCTTAATGTAAGCTGCAACAGCATTAAGACAGCTACAGGGACAGCGTTATTATCCTAAAAGCCAACATCTGTTGTCTTAATTTAAACCGTGGGATGGCAGTTTCGAACCCTACAGGTTGGTGTTATTTTTATAATTGCGTTTTTATTTTATTTTAAAATTTATTTTAAAAACATAAAATTAATTTGATTTGAAGAAATTTACACTTTCTCATTTCCAATCATTGGAACTCGAACCCGGACCGCTTAAGGTGGCTTTTTTGGTTTTGGTTTGGTTTACTGCATTCTCTGCTTAACCTATTGCACCACCGTCAGTTGTATTTTCAGTCGGCTAATATTTGTATTGTGCTGCTAATGCTGCTGCGTAGCATTTAATTGTGTACATCAAATTTTTGTGATGGCCTTGAGATACTGGTTAACGTGCTTGATTTGTGTGCGATGCAGCTAAGGTCCGAGTTCCACTTTGTATAAAGTAAACAAGATCAATTGAAATTAAGATTGATGTTGCCTAAAATTTTAAAAGCTAGCTCTTCAATAAAAAATTAAGATTTCCTGCTGACTTCATTTAAGTCAGCAGAATATTGGAAACAAGCTGTGGCTTACATTAAGGTTAAAGTTGACTTTCAGGTAGGGTTTAAAATAAGATTTACTTTTTAGAGTGATCCAGATTTCAGCAAACGTTTTATAATAACAGTTGATGCTTCCAAAATTGGAATTGGTGCTGTATTAAGTCAAAATTTGAATGGCAATGACCTACCAATATACTTTGCATCTAAAACTTTCAATAGTGCAGAACAAAAGAAGCCTGTGATTGAGTTAGAACTCCTAGCTATTCATTTTGCTGTCAAGCATTTTAAGCCTTATGTCTATGGTACTGATTTTATTGTGAGATCAGACCATAGACCATAAGTTTATTTATTCAACTTGAAAGATCCAACATCAAAATTGTCCTGAATACGGCTTGAACTTTCCGAAAATCAATTTGTTGTAGAGTATATTAAAGGCAACAACAATGTTGCAGCTGACGCATTGTCACGTATTTCTATTGCAGATTTAAAAACAACAAATAATATTTTTGCAGCGACAACTCGAGTAATGTCAAAGCAAATAAATAAAAACAAAGAGTGTGGAAAACTAGCCCAGACAGAATCCAACCAAAACATTAATGTTCCTATATATGACAAATGAATTCAATGAAAAGGTACCAAAAATCAGATCTGAAATAACAATTAATAATAGTATAAAAAGTTTGATTTAAATCAAATGCTTTTGAGGCTGCAATCTACAGCCAACAATCACAATATTCGTATGATAGAATGGCCAAAAAAGGCATAGTTTTTGCGTATTATAGCATACAAACCATTAAAAATTATGGTATAAATATATTGACCACTTTGAAAATCATATTAACAGACTCAGTAGAGATAAAGACAAAAACTTATGACTATTTACCATTGCGATCCCATTTCAGGAGGCCACTGTGGCATTAAAAAACTATACGCAAAATAAAGTACAAAATTTTATTGGAAAAATATGACCAAAGATATTGCAAAATATGTTAGACAGTGAAAAATGCACAGTTAATAAAGTTCGAACCGGAAACAAGGAACAGTTAGTTTTAACACCTACACCAGTTAAACCATTTGACATCGTTGTCTTGGACACTATAGCCCCATTACCAGTAACTAACTCGGGAAAAAAATTTACACTAACTTTGATCTGCGATTTGACTAAATAGTTAATAACCATTTCCGTCCCAGATAAAAGTGCAAACACAATTGCTAGAGCAATTTTAGAAGATTTCGTATTAATTTATGGTACAATGAATTGCATTAAATCCGATTTAGGTACAGAGTTAAAAAATTACATTTTTTCGGAATTAGAAAATGTACTAAATATAAAACATAATTTTACTACGGCTTACCATCATGAAAGCGTTGGAACTGTAGAACGCAATCATAGGGTATGCAACGAATACTTACGTGCATATCTTAATGATAAATATCTCAAATATTTTACTTTTCTTCATAATACAACAACGAATACAGCCTTTGATAAATTATTAACGTCATACGAATTGGTATTTGGTAAATTTGCAATTCTAGCTCAAAAATTAAAAAAGAATCAAATCGATCCGCTTTATAATTCTGATAGTTATGCTAAGGAAGTAAAATATCGGTTACAGAATTCACATAATTTAGCAAAATAATTAATTAATAAACATAAACTACGTAATAAAATCGTATATGATAAATACGCGAAACCATTAGTTTTAAAGTTAAATGATAAGGTACTTGTTGAAAAGCAACCTTATGACAAGCATAAAAGTATCTACGAAGGCCCATTGCTTGTTAAATGGATAGATGGAGTTAATGGTACTATTGTAAACTATATAAACATATATTGCTAATGAAAAAACCAAAAAAGAAAAACAAATCATAAAAATAGACTAAGAAAGATCCTTTGGAAAATAATTTCCATATTTTGCTCATACTATTTTGAAACTTGTTATAATGACTAACTACATTATATTGAAAAAATAACATATAATGTTATAATTAAATGTTTAATGTTAAATAAAAAAATAATTTAAATGTCAATGTAATTTCTTCAATTCAGAAAAAAGACCCAAAAAGCTTTTATATTGTCCAACAAAATATTAGAAGTTTAAGAAAAAATTTTGATAACTTTCTTTTACATGTGGAAACATTTGAAAATAAGCCTGATTTCATTTTTTTCACAGAGATATGGATATATGACTATGAACTTTCTTTGTTTAATATTCCTGGTTATAAGTGTTTTGCTAACTGTAATAATGACTATGCAGCTGGAGGAGTAGCGGTTTTTGTAAAAGAGGAATTTAAGTGTGAGTCTTGTTGTTTTAAGTTAAAGAGTTGTGATGCGATAAAAGTATGTTGTGTAATTGATGATTATAAATATTCTTTCATTTGCTTATATAGGTTTCATGACAATTCGAATATTGACACGTTTTTGAGTGATTTGGACATACTCTTGTTAAATGACAGATCTGATAATACAATTTTTCTGGGGGACATAAACTTAAATTTATTAGAAAATTCATTCATTATTGATAAATATTTACTCCAACTCTTAGATTGGATTATGGATTAGAATCATGTATTAATGTACCAACTAGAATTTCAGATATTTCTTCTACATGTATTGATCATGTTTTTGTTAAGTTAAAGCGTTCTGTAAATATATCACTGTATAGTTCTGTGGCCAATTTGTATATATCTGATCACTGTATGATGTGCCTGTATTTTGGAAATGTTAAAAGACCTACAAACACTAAATCACAGCTTGATGAATTTTATAATTAAACTAACTTTTCATTATTAAATGAAAAGCTTAAATTTGAATCGTGGAATAATGTATATGTTGAACCTGATCCTTCTAAAGCGTACAGCAAGTTTTTAGATACTTTAAATCATCATGTTACTGTGTGTTCTGTAAAAGTTTGTAAACGTGCTTTGTTGAAAAGACTTAAACCTTGGATGTCGGTAGAGTTATTGAAAAAAATACGATATAAAAATAAACTTTTTAAAAAATTTTCTAAGTACCCAAACAATTTGTATGCTAAAGCAAGTTACAAAAAACTTTGCAAAGAAATTTCTGGCCAAGTAGCTAAGAGTAAAACGAATTACTACGCAAATGAGTTCAATAAAATCAGTGGAAATTCTAAGAAAGAATGGCAACTTGTTAATAATATATTAAGTAATTCTAATAGCAATGAACAAAGAGTAAGGTCTTTTGATGAAGGAATGAGTTCCTCTGAGTCTGTGGCTAAAGCTGAAGATTTTAACAGGTACTTTGCTGAAATTGGCAAAAATGTGGTTGCTGATGCTGGTGCTAACGACGATTCTTGTAAATGTTTAGATAAGGAACCTTCTCATCCAAACAGTGCATTTTTTGCACCTATCTCCTCTTTTGAACTATATAAAATAATTATGGCTCTTAAAAACACTAATTCATGTCCTGATGATGTTTTTTCTAATACATTCATCAAAAAGTTGTTTTCAATATTGTCGATGTTCTATTCAAGATTTTGAACAAAAGCCTTGACTGTGGAGTTTTTCCTGATGAACTCAAAAAAGCTGTGGTAATTCCATTGTTTAAAAAGGGAGACAATAGTATTTTGAATAATTACAGACCAATCTCATTATTGCCAGCTTTTTCGAAAGTTTTTGAGAAAACAGTAAAAATCAGAATGTTAAATTTTTTAAAATCAACAAATGGCTTTAGAGAGGGTCTGTCTACTGAAGACGTTCTCTTGAAATTTTGTACTGATATATACAATGGCCAAAACAATAAAAAAGTATGTGCTGCCTTATTTGTAGATATCACTAAAGCGTTCGATACTGTTGATCATGTGATACTACTCAATAAATTATATAAATGTGGCTTTAGAGGATCTATTTACTCGTGGTTTCAGTCCTATCTATCAAATAGAAAGCAAAAAGTTAAAATAAATAATAATTTTAGCAGCTATATTACTATTGATGTTGGTGTTCCGCAGGGATCTGTTCTCGGACCTATTCTGTTTCTTATATACATTAACTCTGTTTTTTGTCTTCCCTTTAACAGTAAAGTCATAGCGTTCGCAGACGATATGGCTTGCACCTTTGCTAGTAATTCCGCTCTAAGCTTAACTTGTGATATAAACCATGATTTAGTACTACTTAGGCATTGGTTTTCATCGCATAAATTAGTTTTGAGTGATAAAACGAGTATGATGTACTTTAGTGTTTCAGGTAATGACCTATGCCTTTCCAATTTTACCTTTCATTGCACAGGTTGTAAGAAATTTTTAGTTGGAAATGATATATGCAGTTCTTTCAACCACTTAAAAACATATGATGATTCAAGTCCTTGTTCCTCGAAATGTTTTTCTATTGATTGTGTTAAATCCTTTAAGTATCTTGGGTTATTATTGGATTGGAAACTATCATGGCTAGAGCATACTCTTGCTCTCAAAAGGTATCTTCTGGGTGCCACTAGACAGATATACATCTTAAAGTCGTTTTGCTCATCAAAATTGCTCACATGTATTTAATATGGTATTTTCCATTCAAAGCTACAATATGGAATACATGCTGGGGAGGTACACATTCTTCTAAAATTAATCCATTATTGTTCGCTCAAAAGCATGTCATTAGAATTATATGTCACCAGAAACGATTAGTAAGTAGCTTTCAGCTATTTAAAAACTTAAATGTTTTACCTATTAAACACTTATATTATTACAGAGTATTGAAAGAATATTTTGAAAAATCTAGTTATATATTAAACAGAAGTTATACAAGCCATTACTTAAGAATAAATGCCCAAAAGTACGCTAGAGTTCCTCCTCACAGGTTAAATCACTTTTTTTCATTCTACTCATGCACTGCTCCAAGACTTTTTAATATTCTACCTTATAATGTCCGCTGTATGTCTACTAATATTATTTTTCTAAAAAAGTGAAATCATGGTTATTTAACTAAAATTTTAATGATATTAATTACCTTATCTCCATTTCAATATAATATTATTCTTGTTTTAAAAAATTTCTTTTTTTTTCCCAGTTTGTATTAATTTTCTTTTGTTGTTGATAATTTAAATAAATTAAATGTCAAGCATAATCTGTTAAATTTGATGTAATAAAATGCTGAATTTCGATGTATTTAAATTTCGTTTAAGACCCCACTACATGTCTTATAAAACTTAAAATATTTGTAATGTATATTTCTGCCTTCGCCACTTGTTTGTATTGAACAACAGAATGCAGTTTTTTGTTAATTAATTTTGTATTTTTGTATCTTTGTGTTAGTTGTAAGATACATTGCACAACATTTAATTAATTAATAATAATAATAAATAATAAAAAAAAAAAAACAAATAAGCTACAAAATGACTAAATAGTTATACACATACCTATAACTATCATATATCGAACTATGAATACATTTTGAATTATATATAAAAATATGAATACATTTAAAAATTATAATTAGTTTTTCTTATATAAAAATATTTTATAGCGTATCAAATAATGATTTAAGATTAATATAATTATTATTATTAAAATGTTTCGAATAATTAATTAAAATTATTTATTCTTTTAAGGAGGGAAGGTATAGTGTGCTCTCTCATTGTCATTTACTTTCGAAATGGTCTAATAATAAAGAGGCCAGTCTCGGTTAAGCATTCAAACTACACACACGTAATTTATTTTATACTGCTAAGAGCAAACCTTTATAGAATCCCAATGTACACCCATACATGACTATTTTAATTTGTAATTTATACAAAACACAATAATGATGATTGTTCCCACCGAAAATATCTTTAGGATTACTGTATATTCCAGAGTCTTGAATTTGAAGATCTTAATAAGGGGGCGTCGAAATTGGCCTCTGACCCGGGCGGCTGAAGCCCACGCTACGCCACTGACTCCAGGAGTTCTCTTACTCTTGCTCCTTTTTCCAAATCAAAGAGAATTTCAAAACTGGTTTTGGTTCCTGTAGAGCAGTACCTGTCAGAAATAGTAATGAGCATGTGTTGGTGAGCAGACAAAATTGTGCACTAAAAAAAATCTATTCAAGTTCAAAAATTCAAGTAATTCAAAAATATTAATTTTATGCACTGTTTTTTTTTGTGTAACTAAGTCAAAGGTTTTTGAAAAATCGTATGTTCACTTGTTTAAAAAGTTATAGCTTGTAAAGAAACAAGAAAAATGTGATGGAATTAAGTTGTGTTCTATGCGTACTTTAATATTAATATTAATGCATTGATCGCAATTTCTTATAAGACCAATATTTTTTAAATTGTCTATCTTTACTTATTTTTTTAATTGCGCTGCTAAGAGCAGATGAACTTTAGATCGGAAAAAATTTGTCTATACACCGAATGCAAGCCAATTGATAAAGATCATTTATGTCCGTGCTCTAGTGCATGCATATAGAAAAAACTCAGCAATTGTTAATTTGTTTTTAATTTCAGAATCAATGTACATATTTGCAAATTTTTACAGTGCGATGGACAATGATATTGTGAGATAAAGGTAACGTTGCTATAGTTATCGCTGCTTCACTATCAAGTTTTTTGAGGAATCGACCTAACTTTTGCTAACCTGAATTTGTTCCACAGTGTAATGATACTCAATTTTTAAATAGCTCATATAAAAGAAGTATAGAGTCGATACTATTTGCAGATAGTTGCGATTTGCCTAATGCCGGCTTATCAAATGCTAGTTTTTGTCGTAAATATTTAAAAGAATTTGAGTACAAAATGTCAAGTATTGAACAAAAAAGTCTTTTATTAGTATGTGTGATAACATCATACGTAAAAATTATAATGGTGACCCGCTCACTTTAGAATGGTTTATCGATAAGATTAATCTAATATTGGAATTAGCTGACGAGGGCTTAACGACAACTTTTATAGCATTCAACAAATCGAAATTGGAAGGAAAGGCTCGAAAGGTATTGCCAGATAAAGTAGGTAAAATAAATAATATAGTAATGGTATTGCGTGCGAGAATTACGCATGATAATTCTAAGGTAGTAGCAGGGAAAATGACGGCTCTTAAAGTAAAAAATGATAATTTTTCAGATTTTTTCCAAACAATTAGAAGATCTTTCTGACGCCCTAGAACGATCGTTAATAGTTGAGGGGATGACACAAGCAAAAGCCCATGAAATGGCAGTCGAGCAGACTATCAATACTTGCAGGATTAACGCTAGGCCCGACTTAGTCAAATCAATCCTCGCTTCATCTACGTTCCAAAATTCTAAAGACGTCGTGGCAAAACTCATAGTCGAATAATCAAACGAACAAAAAGAAAACCGTTAAAACTCAATACGATGGTCAGTATCGGGGTAAAACCTATCATAACAATAATTATCGTGGTAATCCAGGAGTAAATAATAATCAATATCAAGGAAACAGACGAGGCTATCTCGGCAATGGACGTTTCGGATATCGAAATAATCAGCAATATTTCAATTCATTTAGTAATTGGAGAAACAATGGTTCAAGAAATAATCGAAATTATTGTATTCGAAGCGAATATATTCATGCCTTAAGCGCGGATGCCCCTCAGCAGCGATCGCTGGGGGAAGAAAATCCGAACAACTAGATACAAAAAATCTTAGCAAGTCTATTTACAGTCTGAATCTGTCATACTCAGATTTTATTGAAATAGCGTGTAAAGACTCGAAAAGAGTATGCACTTTTTTAGTAGATATGCAGGCAGATATTTCGCTAATTAAAGTATCTAAAATTCATGATGCTACAAAAATAGATAAATCCAACAAAATTAATTTAACTGGCATTACTTCAAATACACTTCTTACTTTAGGCTCAATTGTTACTAACAGAATAATTTAAAATTATTATATTCCAATAGTTTTACACGTAGTCGGAAAAGAGTCCTAGGAAAAGATTGTTTAAAATCAAATAAATGCAATATTAGTTACGAAACTAATACAATTTCATTCTTTTTCAAAAATATCGAGCTTGTACTACCAATAATTCATGGAACTAGGTGGGATGAGTGTATTATTCCACGATGGTGTGAAGTTTATCGTTGTTTTGAAGTAGGAAAATTTTCAGAACCCGTTTTGGTCGATTCGCAAGAGGTATTAACGATAGGGTATTTACATAGGGTATTTACATAGGGTATTTATTTCGCGATAGGGTATTTACAGCAAGATGTATAATCGATTCAAGTCATCCCATTTTACGCGTGTCAAACACTACAAATGTATATAAATCTATTGTTATTTCGAATATAAAAACGGAAAAGTTGCAAAATAATTTTATTTACAAAATAAATGAAGGTAATGGTGTATCACCTACTCAATTAGTAGAACTGCATGCAATACTACAAAAACAAATGCCAAATCATATATCTAAGAAACTAATGCCATTGTGTGAAAAATATGCCGATATTTTTGCGCTGAAAAACGGCCAAATGTCTACAAACAATTTTTATGAATAAAAATTGCGTTTGAATGACAACTCATCAGTCGAGTTTATTCTAAGAATTATCGCTTGCCATACTCGCAGAGAGAAGTGATTAATAAGCAAGTTGAAAACTTGATAAAAAATAATTTAATTGAATCTGTTCCAACTTCAAAAGTCCTCTTATATTGTTGCCAAAAAAGAGTACAAATGGGCAGAAGAAGTATAGAATGTGCGTTCATTTTAGAGCAGTTAAGGTGGAACAAGACATTCGCGGCAGAGAAAACAGACCTTTTTTAAAAAATTCATAACTCAGTCAAAAACAAACATTTTTCTAAAATTTATACTATTGTAGAGAATTGAACAAATTACAAGAAAAAAAATTAAAAAAAAAATATTTTTCACTCCAACATGGTTTTATAGAGATCAAAACTGGCGGCAATATATGGCGATATACGGCGATATGTAAAAAATGACTTTTTTAAATCTTAACAAAATTGGTTATCGTATGACACGAGCTTTTTTTTTAATTTTTTTTTAATTTTTGGTGATGTTCAAAATTTGAAAGTGTGTTTTTTCCAAAAAAATATTGACTTTAAAAATTCATAAAAAATCGAAAAAAAACATCGTGTCATACGATAGCGAATCAAGTTTAAAAAATAAAAAAAAATTCTTCAAAAAATGAACCCGCTAGTGCCGCAACCAGTACGAAAAACATGGTTTCGAGATTAACGCGTTGAAAGTTTGTGAACAAAGAAAAAAGGTTACCTTCAATCTGCCATGCCTGCTTCGTACTGTATGCCTTCGTTATCTTGTGTTGTGTCTGTTTCTTATAGTTATTTGCAATCGCATAGCACTTCGGGCTTCACCCTTCACCCTTCAAGTAGGTACGAAATAACAACTACCAAAAGTCAGGTAGCAAGTAAAACAAGTATATACCAGTACTTAGGTAGCGCAAAAATTAAACATGCGCTCTCATTAATCCGGAGCGCATTTTTCATCTGTAACTTTTGAAACCGTAGGAATTTTTCCATGAAATTTTTTTCTAGGAATCTTAAGAATATTTACTAAGATACAAAATTATTAAAAATTCATTTCAAAAAACTGCCAATGTCATGTCACCCCTTAACAAGAAATTAATCGCTGATAAATTTCCTCTGCCACAAGTCGATGATATTCTTTGTAATCTTGGTCGTGCTTAATTTTTTTCCACTATTGATCTATTTTCTGGTTTCCACCAAACCCACTGCACGGTGATTCACGTGACAGCACATCGTTTATTACAGATCGAGGAGCTTTCCGTTGGATAGTGCTGCCTTTCGGACTGAATGTTGATCCCAATTCCTTCTCGCGGATGATGTCGATTGCTTTCGCAGGAATTGCGCCAATCAAGCATTTTTATACATTGATGGCATCATTGTCATTGGCTGCAGCGAAGATCACCATCTAAAAAATCTCTCCAGTGTTTTTGAAATTTGTAGGTAATTTAACCTTAAACAAATATAATTTTTTCTGCCCATAAGTGACCTTTCTATTACCAGATTGTTCTAAAATCCAGTCTATTGAAAATTACACAATCCCTTCAAACAAAGATAAAGTAAAGCGGTTTGTGGCTTTTGCGAATTACTATCGCAGATTTATTCCTGACTTTGCGTCGCTAGCTGCACCTCTTAACCGCCTAGATAGCAAAAATGTTCAGTTTGTTTGGAACAAATACTTCCAAAGCGCATTTGCAAGCCTTAAGCTTTCACTGACTTCACCGAGACTATTACAGTATCACTGTAAAAAGTAAATCTTACAATCAGCTGAAAAACTGTCTTAATGTAAGCTGCAACAGCATTAAGACAGCTACAGGGACAGCGTTATTATCCTAAAAGCCAACATCTGTTGTCTTAATTTAAACCGTGGGATGGCAGTTTCGAACCCTACAGGTTGGTGTTATTTTTATAATTGCGTTTTTATTTTATTTTAAAATTTATTTTAAAAACATAAAATTAATTTGATTTGAAGAAATTTACACTTTCTCATTTCCAATCATTGGAACTCGAACCCGGACCGCTTAAGGTGGCTTTTTTGGTTTTGGTTTGGTTTACTGCATTCTCTGCTTAACCTATTGCACCACCGTCAGTTGTATTTTCAGTCGGCTAATATTTGTATTGTGCTGCTAATGCTGCTGCGTAGCATTTAATTGTGTACATCAAATTTTTGTGATGGCCTTGAGATACTGGTTAACGTGCTTGATTTGTGTGCGATGCAGCTAAGGTTCGAGTTCCACTTTGTATAAAGTAAACAAGATCAATTGAAATTAAGATTGATGTTGCCTAAAATTTTAAAAGCTAGCTCTTCAATAAAAAATTAAGATTTCCTGCTGACTTCATTTAAGTCAGCAGAATATTGGAAACAAGCTGTGGCTTACATTAAGGTTAAAGTTGACTTTCAGGTAGGGTTTAAAATAAGATTTACTTTTTAGAGTGATCCAGATTTCAGCAAACGTTTTATAATAACAGTTGATGCTTCCAAAATTGGAATTGGTGCTGTATTAAGTCAAAATTTGAATGGCAATGACCTACCAATATACTTTGCATCTAAAACTTTCAATAGTGCAGAACAAAAGAAGCCTGTGATTGAGTTAGAACTCCTAGCTATTCATTTTGCTATCAAGCATTTTAAGCCTTATGTCTATGGTACTGATTTTATTGTGAGATCAGACCATAGACCATAAGTTTATTTATTCAACTTGAAAGATCCAACATCAAAATTGTCCTGAATACGGCTTGAACTTTCCGAAAATCAATTTGTTGTAGAGTATATTAAAGGCAACAACAATGTTGCAGCTGACGCATTGTCACGTATTTCTATTGCAGATTTAAAAACAACAAATAATATTTTTGCAGCGACAACTCGAGTAATGTCAAAGCAAATAAATAAAAACAAAGAGTGTGGAAAACTAGCCCAGACAGAATCCAACCAAAACATTAATGTTCCTATATATGACAAATGAATTCAATGAAAAGGTACCAAAAATCAGATCTGAAATAACAATTAATAATAGTATAAAAAGTTTGATTTAAATCAAATGCTTTTGAGGCTGCAATCTACAGCCAACAATCACAATATTCGTATGATAGAATGGCCAAAAAAGGCATAGTTTTTGCGTATTATAGCATACAAACCATTAAAAATTATGGTATAAATATATTGACCACTTTGAAAATCATATTAACAGACTCAGTAGAGATAAAGACAAAAACTTATGACTATTTACCATTGCGATCCCATTTCAGGAGGCCACTGTGGCATTAAAAAACTATACGCAAAATAAAGTACAAAATTTTATTGGAAAAATATGACCAAAGATATTGCAAAATATGTTAGACAGTGAAAAATGCACAGTTAATAAAGTTCGAACCGGAAACAAGGAACAGTTAGTTTTAACACCTACACCAGTTAAACCATTTGACATCGTTGTCTTGGACACTATAGCCCCATTACCAGTAACTAACTCGGGAAAAAAATTTACACTAACTTTGATCTGCGATTTGACTAAATAGTTAATAACCATTTCCGTCCCAGATAAAAGTGCAAACACAATTGCTAGAGCAATTTTAGAAGATTTCGTATTAATTTATGGTACAATGAATTGCATTAAATCCGATTTAGGTACAGAGTTAAAAAATTACATTTTTTCGGAATTAGAAAATGTACTAAATATAAAACATAATTTTACTACGGCTTACCATCATGAAAGCGTTGGAACTGTAGAACGCAATCATAGGGTATGCAACGAATACTTACGTGCATATCTTAATGATAAATATCTCAAATATTTTACTTTTCTTCATAATACAACAACGAATACAGCCTTTGATAAATTATTAACGTCATACGAATTGGTATTTGGTAAATTTGCAATTCTAGCTCAAAAATTAAAAAAGAATCAAATCGATCCGCTTTATAATTCTGATAGTTATGCTAAGGAAGTAAAATATCGGTTACAGAATTCACATAATTTAGCAAAATAATTAATTAATAAACATAAACTACGTAATAAAATCGTATATGATAAATACGCGAAACCATTAGTTTTAAAGTTAAATGATAAGGTACTTGTTGAAAAGCAACCTTATGACAAGCATAAAAGTATCTACGAAGGCCCATTGCTTGTTAAATGGATAGATGGAGTTAATGGTACTATTGTAAACTATATAAACATATAATGCTAATGAAAAAACCAAAAAAGAAAAACAAATCATAAAAATAGACTAAGAAAGATCCTTTGGAAAATAATTTCCATATTTTGCTCATACTATTTTGAAACTTGTTATAATGACTAACTACATTATATTGAAAAAATAACATATAATGTTATAATTAAATGTTTAATGTTAAATAAAAAAATAATTTAAATGTCAATGTAATTTCTTCAATTCAGAAAAAAGACCCAAAAAGCTTTTATATTGTCCAACAAAATATTAGAAGTTTAAGAAAAAATTTTGATAACTTTCTTTTACATGTGGAAACATTTGAAAATAAGCCTGATTTCATTTTTTTCACAGAGATATGGATATATGACTATGAACTTTCTTTGTTTAATATTCCTGGTTATAAGTGTTTTGCTAACTGTAATAATGACTATGCAGCTGGAGGAGTAGCGGTTTTTGTAAAAGAGGAATTTAAGTGTGAGTCTTGTTGTTTTAAGTTAAAGAGTTGTGATGCGATAAAAGTATGTTGTGTAATTGATGATTATAAATATTCTTTCATTTGCTTATATAGGTTTCATGACAATTCGAATATTGACACGTTTTTGAGTGATTTGGACATACTCTTGTTAAATGACAGATCTGATAATACAATTTTTCTGGGGGACATAAACTTAAATTTATTAGAAAATTCATTCATTATTGATAAATATTTACTCCAACTCTTAGATTGGATTATGGATTAGAATCATGTATTAATGTACCAACTAGAATTTCAGATATTTCTTCTACATGTATTGATCATGTTTTTGTTAAGTTAAAGCGTTCTGTAAATATATCACTGTATAGTTCTGTGGCCAATTTGTATATATCTGATCACTGTATGATGTGCCTGTATTTTGGAAATGTTAAAAGACCTACAAACACTAAATCACAGCTTGATGAATTTTATAATTAAACTAACTTTTCATTATTAAATGAAAAGCTTAAATTTGAATCGTGGAATAATGTATATGTTGAACCTGATCCTTCTAAAGCGTACAGCAAGTTTTTAGATACTTTAAATCATCATGTTACTGTGTGTTCTGTAAAAGTTTGTAAACGTGCTTTGTTGAAAAGACTTAAACCTTGGATGTCGGTAGAGTTATTGAAAAAAATACGATATAAAAATAAACTTTTTAAAAAATTTTCTAAGTACCCAAACAATTTGTATGCTAAAGCAAGTTACAAAAAACTTTGCAAAGAAATTTCTGGCCAAGTAGCTAAGAGTAAAACGAATTACTACGCAAATGAGTTCAATAAAATCAGTGGAAATTCTAAGAAAGAATGGCAACTTGTTAATAATATATTAAGTAATTCTAATAGCAATGAACAAAGAGTAAGGTCTTTTGATGAAGGAATGAGTTCCTCTGAGTCTGTGGCTAAAGCTGAAGATTTTAACAGGTACTTTGCTGAAATTGGCAAAAATGTGGTTGCTGATGCTGGTGCTAACGACGATTCTTGTAAATGTTTAGATAAGGAACCTTCTCATCCAAACAGTGCATTTTTTGCACCTATCTCCTCTTTTGAACTATATAAAATAATTATGGCTCTTAAAAACACTAATTCATGTCCTGATGATGTTTTTTCTAATACATTCATCAAAAAGTTGTTTTCAATATTGTCGATGTTCTATTCAAGATTTTGAACAAAAGCCTTGACTGTGGAGTTTTTCCTGATGAACTCAAAAAAGCTGTGGTAATTCCATTGTTTAAAAAGGGAGACAATAGTATTTTGAATAATTACAGACCAATCTCATTATTGCCAGCTTTTTCGAAAGTTTTTGAGAAAACAGTAAAAATCAGAATGTTAAATTTTTTAAAATCAACAAATGGCTTTAGAGAGGGTCTGTCTACTGAAGACGTTCTCTTGAAATTTTGTACTGATATATACAATGGCCAAAACAATAAAAAAGTATGTGCTGCCTTATTTGTAGATATCACTAAAGCGTTCGATACTGTTGATCATGTGATACTACTCAATAAATTATATAAATGTGGCTTTAGAGGATCTATTTACTCGTGGTTTCAGTCCTATCTATCAAATAGAAAGCAAAAAGTTAAAATAAATAATAATTTTAGCAGCTATATTACTATTGATGTTGGTGTTCCGCAGGGATCTGTTCTCGGACCTATTCTGTTTCTTATATACATTAACTCTGTTTTTTGTCTTCCCTTTAACAGTAAAGTCATAGCGTTCGCAGACGATATGGCTTGCACCTTTGCTAGTAATTCCGCTCTAAGCTTAACTTGTGATATAAACCATGATTTAGTACTACTTAGGCATTGGTTTTCATCGCATAAATTAGTTTTGAGTGATAAAACGAGTATGATGTACTTTAGTGTTTCAGGTAATGACCTATGCCTTTCCAATTTTACCTTTCATTGCACAGGTTGTAAGAAATTTTTAGTTGGAAATGATATATGCAGTTCTTTCAACCACTTAAAAACATATGATGATTCAAGTCCTTGTTCCTCGAAATGTTTTTCTATTGATTGTGTTAAATCCTTTAAGTATCTTGGGTTATTATTGGATTGGAAACTATCATGGCTAGAGCATACTCTTGCTCTCAAAAGGTATCTTCTGGGTGCCACTAGACAGATATACATCTTAAAGTCGTTTTGCTCATCAAAATTGCTCACATGTATTTAATATGGTATTTTCCATTCAAAGCTACAATATGGAATACATGCTGGGGAGGTACACATTCTTCTAAAATTAATCCATTATTGTTCGCTCAAAAGCATGTCATTAGAATTATATGTCACCAGAAACGATTAGTAAGTAGCTTTCAGCTATTTAAAAACTTAAATGTTTTACCTATTAAACACTTATATTATTACAGAGTATTGAAAGAATATTTTGAAAAATCTAGTTATATATTAAACAGAAGTTATACAAGCCATTACTTAAGAATAAATGCCCAAAAGTACGCTAGAGTTCCTCCTCACAGGTTAAATCACTTTTTTTCATTCTACTCATGCACTGCTCCAAGACTTTTTAATATTCTACCTTATAATGTCCGCTGTATGTCTACTAATATTATTTTTCTAAAAAAGTGAAATCATGGTTATTTAACTAAAATTTTAATGATATTAATTACCTTATCTCCATTTCAATATAATATTATTCTTGTTTTAAAAAATTTCTTTTTTTTTCCCAGTTTGTATTAATTTTCTTTTGTTGTTGATAATTTAAATAAATTAAATGTCAAGCATAATCTGTTAAATTTGATGTAATAAAATGCTGAATTTCGATGTATTTAAATTTCGTTTAAGACCCCACTACATGTCTTATAAAACTTAAAATATTTGTAATGTATATTTCTGCCTTCGCCACTTGTTTGTATTGAACAACAGAATGCAGTTTTTTGTTAATTAATTTTGTATTTTTGTATCTTTGTGTTAGTTGTAAGATACATTGCACAACATTTAATTAATTAATAATAATAATAAATAATAAAAAAAAAAAAACAAATAAGCTACAAAATGACTAAATAGTTATACACATACCTATAACTATCATATATCGAACTATGAATACATTTTGAATTATATATAAAAATATGAATACATTTAAAAATTATAATTAGTTTTTCTTATATAAAAATATTTTATAGCGTATCAAATAATGATTTAAGATTAATATAATTATTATTATTAAAATGTTTCGAATAATTAATTAAAATTATTTATTCTTTTAAGGAGGGAAGGTATAGTGTGCTCTCTCATTGTCATTTACTTTCGAAATGGTCTAATAATAAAGAGGCCAGTCTCGGTTAAGCATTCAAACTACACACACGTAATTTATTTTATACTGCTAAGAGCAAACCTTTATAGAATCCCAATGTACACCCATACATGACTATTTTAATTTGTAATTTATACAAAACACAATAATGATGATTGTTCCCACCGAAAATATCTTTAGGATTACTGTACATTCCAGAGTCTTGAATTTGAAGATCTTAATAAGGGGGCGTCGAAATTGGCCTCTGACCCGGGCGGCTGAAGCCCACGCTACGCCACTGACTCCAGGAGTTCTCTTACTCTTGCTCCTTTTTCCAAATCAAAGAGAATTTCAAAACTGGTTTTGGTTCCTGTAGAGCAGTACCTGTCAGAAATAGTAATGAGCATGTGTTGGTGAGCAGACAAAATTGTGCACTAAAAAAAATCTATTCAAGTTCAAAAATTCAAGTAATTCAAAAATATTAATTTTATGCACTGTTTTTTTTTGTGTAACTAAGTCAAAGGTTTTTGAAAAATCGTATGTTCACTTGTTTAAAAAGTTATAGCTTGTAAAGAAACAAGAAAAATGTGATGGAATTAAGTTGTGTTCTATGCGTACTTTAATATTAATATTAATGCATTGATCGCAATTTCTTATAAGACCAATATTTTTTAAATTGTCTATCTTTACTTATTTTTTTAATTGCGCTGCTAAGAGCGAATGCAAGCCAATTGATAAAGATCATTTATGTCCGTGCTCTAGTGCATGCATATAGAAAAAACTCAGCAATTGTTAATTTGTTTTTAATTTCAGAATCAATGTACATATTTGCAAATTTTTACAGTGCGATGGACAATGATATTGTGAGATAAAGGTAACGTTGCTATAGTTATCGCTGCTTCACTATCAAGTTTTTGCAAAATTTGCTTTTAGCTTTAAGAATATCTAACAAAAAACAGCAACATCAGCAACTTATAGCTACATACACTGAGTGAATAGTCTGGGGTATTAGTCCCCCCTACTAAAACATTATATTTCGAGTTAATAGCACCCAGCTAAACTTACGCCGCTGGATTAACTTTGATGTTAGACCTCATTTTTTAATAAAATAAAGAGCTAATTAATTGTAGTGTAAAACTGAAACAACTTTTGCTGTCGACTGTAATGCTATATGAAAGACATAAAAAAAATGCTATTGCTACGTCCAAACCTGTTTATATATTCTAACCCTTAAGTCATCACCGTACCTAAATTGATTTAGCAATCATAAATAAAGATCTTCGTATTGAAACACTCAAATTGTTAAAGTCAAAGTCGTCAAGTAAAATTTGATGAATTGTTGCTGGGCATTTGAGGGTTAAGAAACAAATGCATGCAAATATGTTAACTTGTTTAACAATAATAAACCATATGTTGAAGTATGCTTCTATGCTTGCTTAACCCTGATAAGTATGTATGCATGTATATCAGCTTAACTTAGCTTAGAGTTCTGCTTTAAGAATATCTAAACAGAAAAACTACAACATCAGCGTTTTTATAGATGCACACACCGACTGATAATGTATATAATTAATTGAATTAGGGTTAAGGTGTCAGCTGGGGGCCTTCTGGGTTATTAATCCCCCTACTAAATCATACTAGCTCAAGGTAATAATGCCCCCTAAATCCCCGTTACTGTATTAAATTTGATAAGTTCTAAGTATGGTTATGTATGCATGTGGACTTGTTTATACAATAAATATAAACAAAATTATATATGTTTACTTGCTTAACAATAATAATATACACAAATACATGAATTATGACCGTCCGCTTGCTTAACATTCTATACATACACATTCATGCTCAAAATATGCTCGTCCACTTGTTAAAACAATAATAACATATACACAAATTATGTACATCCACTTCCTATAGGAAAACTAACTTGTTTTTAAAAACAACTAATTAAAACCCTAATTTAAAATAAACTAGTATATGAACTACTTTGAATTATATTAAGGTGGCATCCACTTCAATTCTAAAAAGTTTTTATTGCATTATTTATGAAGTAATTAAAATTTTGGCATGTTTTGGAATGATTTTGGCATGTTTTAATTGCAAATTTTTATTAGAATTCAAGTATAATCTAATATTTAATCTTAATGTATTAATAATGTATTATTATGTTATTGTATTTAACCATGTTATTTCATCAAATACTATTAACTTTAGGCTTCACTAACGTTTTGTTTCAAAAGGACATATTTTTTTATTCACGACATTGAGCTGCAAGACAGACGTGGTAAACACACTTTAAAGCTGATAGACTGCCTCAAAACTCTGTGAACCGATTAAATATTCTTTATTATTTAAGATATTCAAATTACAAACTGGAAGTGTTTAGCAAACATTGGAAAATTTGGACTTTGTGCGGAAATTGATGCATTGCTTAACCATTCAGCAAACACCTCATCACTTCAGTAGTAAAGACGCACGCCTTTCCCTACGTAGTGTCGAGTCTGCTCCATCACTTCATTGCGATTGACACTTAAAATAAGCACTAAGCAAAATATCGGTGTGTCCATCGACCATGATTGATGGTTGCAAAGCGTGGAAAATCGCGCCGACACGCTTTTTACCTCATATTTTGAAATGAAGCATCAAAAAGCTGTCTTGTGTTAAATAACAGGCGCAGTATCCACACAATTCCGATCAATTGGATCGGCACCTTCGCTCATGTACCCAGGCGGTAGCGTGCCCGTTTTTGGAAACTGCTTTAGTAAAGTGCACTCACGTAATGAATTTATGTATAAATTTTTTATATATATACACAGCCAAATAAATGATCTCTTTGATGTATAGAAATTTAAAATTTTTATGCTTTCATATTCATCTTCATTAAGTGGAATATTAACTAGATTTCGATTGATCTATTTTAAAGTAGTAAAAAAATAATTAAAATTTAACTAATATAAAAAGTAGTTAAAAATATATGCAGACGAAAGTCAATTGACTTATTTCGCGGACATCACCATACAAAATATGTTAGTTCGTTCTATGGCAAAAAGTCAGAATTTCAACTAGTTGTGGTTGACAAAAAACTACTTTTTCAACTACTTTTAAATTTGTTGATTTTCCTACAGGGTTGTTTATGCAAGTGTACATACATAATTTGTGTGTATGTATGTACTTAAGCAAGTATTTTATGTATGTATTTTATGTATGTTATGTGTGTTGTTGTTGTTTTTGGCTGCTGAAATGTTCTCGAAGCTTCTCGAAGCGTCTGTGTGTATTGTTATTGTTTAAGCAAGTGGACGTACATATTTTGTATATATGCATGTGTTTAAGCAAGGGGATGTGCATATTTTGTGTGTGTGTTATTATTTTTTACAGAAGGGGACGTGCATATTTTGTGTATATGAATGTATATGTTAGTTGGTAAGCAAGTTCAAATACATATACATACATATATACGTACAACTTATCAAAGTTAATCCAGCGGCGGAGATTTAGGGGGTTACATTAACTTGAGCTAGTGTGATTTAGTAGGGGTACTAACAACCCACATGACCCCACACTGGCACTTTCACCCTAATGCAAATAATTGTTTACATTATTACTCGGTGTGTGAATCTATAAAAAATGCTAATGTTGCAGTTTTTTTTTTGTTTAGATATTCTTAAAGCAGAACTCTAAGTTAAGCTAAGTGTGTTTAAGCAAGTGGATGTACATATTTTATGTATATGTGTTGTTGTTGTTTTCGGCTGATAAAATGTTCTCGAAGCTTCTCGAAGCTCTGTGTGTGTATGATTTTTTTTTGTTTGTTATTTTCAACTTCTAAAATGTTCTCGAAGCTTCTTTGTGTATTGTTATTGTTTAAGTGGACGTACATATTTTGTATTTATGCATGTGTTTAAGTAAGTGGATGTGCATATTTTGTGTGTGTGTTATTATTTTTTACAGAAGTGGACGTGCATATTTTGTCTATATGAATGTATATTAGGGCGGGTCGATTTAAAAATCGCTCAATGCTCTGTGAAAATCGTATTCTAGGGATCAAAATAAGAAACTTTGCCGAAGGAACCATACCTCTAAAATGAATTCTGATGTCCCCCAATTTGGGTCGAACTTTTGGCTAGGGGCAAATTTTGTAAAATCCCACTGTGACCCATTTAGAGTGCTCCAATCGAGTCCAAATGTATGACCGACCCCCACTAACTTTGGAGGCTTGGCCCACCCATGCCAGTGGCACACCCCCTGGAAGCCCCCTGTGGGGTTCCCCATACAAACATTTCAAAAAATCACCAGTTTTGGCACTTTACATGAAAAAATCAGCGAAATGGCTATGTTTTTTCTTTATTTTTATTTATTTATTTATAATAATATTTATTTATAATAATATCTATTTTTTCTCTTTTGAAATTTATTTAGTCAGAACATATGTAAATGAAAAAATTAATTTAAGTTAGTTATAGAAAAGAAACTAAAAAAATTATTGTTTGAAGTCTTTTTTACTTTCAAGTCTGGGGAATTTCTCACGGCTCTCTAATGTCGTCGCCATAACAGCCTCTACATTTTCCGGTATAACCCGTTTGGAAACGCTAGCAAGCAATTGAACATGTCATTCCGTTCCTTGTATGTGTGATGCAATTTTTGGATCATTAAACGGTGGATCATCTTGATTTAAATATTCTTTCAATGTATCGTACGGAATGCTTCGCGTGAATGGTGGTTCAAATACGTTATTTATGTCATTCATAACGATCATTTTCGTGTAACTTGTGCAATTAAACTTTATATCTGGTTTTTTATAAGCTCTAAGTTGCGTTGGGTCGTCAACATCTGTTCGATAGCGTAGAATTATGTTGATAGCACAGTCGCGCTTTTCTTTGCTATCATCAAACAACATTGATAACAAGATATTTTCCGAATGCGCATAATATGAATTATCTGTAATTACTTGATTGACAATTTTGCGTAAACGAGGTTCTAGAAATCGTGACCAACTAATGAAGCTGAAAAATAATGCACTGCCGTACACGACAGAGCTGTAATACTTGATATTGAAGTACATTGGCACATAACATTTAATTATAAATTCAACCAGAATTCTTAAATTTGCATCTGGATTTTCCGTTGTCACATATAATCGTAATAATCTAGCGGCCTTGGTGAGCCACCGAGAATGTACAATTTTCCCTGGTTTGATGTTAGCCAGATCCACCGAAACCACGCCGCTAGAAATTGCATGGGCCATGTCGTATAAGTACTTCGAATCGGTGGAAAATTCAATTTTTTTCTGGAGCGGGGGCATATTTTGCAACTCAATTTTCTGGAAGCCGTCCACCACCTGAAAATATATAATAATAAAATAATTAACAATGGTTGACAATTATAATAAATGAGTGATAGCAATAACTTACCGGAAGAGTTTCACAAGTTTCGATTTGACGGCTCAGTTTTCCGGTTGCCGATCTTGGTCCAGTGCTGGTTGATTTATCCAAAGCTTCAAACAAATGCCGAAACGGAAGTTCGTTGAAGTGTAGAAGGCAAACGAACCAATGCAATGGTCTTTTGAACAGCAATTCGAATCGTCGTATAATTCCACCGTGTGAGCCAGTGTTTGTTGGCTCACCGTCAGTGCATATTCGAATTAATGCATCCAGTGATATATTTTTATCGTTGAAAAAATCATTTAATTTGATTGTTTTGTATTCAGCGGTTTCATGTTCCAGTCTTATGTAACCAATCAATTCAGAATTGGGTTCTCTCAAAATAACAAGATGAGGGTCTTTTACCATCCTAGTATGATACTTCTCATCAACTTTAGCTGTCGTTAAAGTATCATGTTTTCTGCCATCGAATGAAAACGATATCAAATTGGTATGATCTAACCGTTTGCGAACCACTTCTTGTCTGCATTTCTCTTTTTCTCTGCGAACTTTCGATTTATCCATGATGAGAGGTTTGCCATGCTTATCTTTCATTTTAAAATCTTGGAAAAGAGCGGTTCCTAATGCCGATGCTACTCTATCAGGCACACCAAATCTGTCACATACCAAGGCAAAGTTAAAACAATCGTATCTCTCTGTGTATTGTGAAATTGTGCTTCTATCCATATCTTCTTGAACCGGTGGCGGTGCGTATGTTGAATCATCGGGATCGGGTATGTTGGCATTGATGACATAGACGTTGCTCCTTGCTCTTCAGTTTCCATCACAACTGCATCCATTGTTAGTCTTCTCTGATTATGTTGATCGTGCATGAACTCTTTGAGGCGTTCGGGAACCCAGCCGCATGCACATGGAGCTGCCTTCAAATCGCATTTACATGTTCCAATGTAAAAAATTGTTTCCAGAGATTTTACATACTCTGTAAATTGTTGGGTTTTGTTTCTTCTCTTGATTTGCTCTTGATACTTGTCAAGCAATTTATTCAATACCCTTTTTTTCAGCATTATTTCCATACCAAGTTTTTCCCAAATTCCATTCAACTTATCTTGTATTTGAATAGTGAATGATTTATGGGAAAACTCTTTTGTTCTGTTTTAGCACGTTCGCTTAAGTAAAAATAATATCTCAAGATATCCAGATGAGTTGGTAAATTAAGATCAGTCAAATCAGTAGACACACCAAAAACAGTAACATCGTGCTTGGGTATATGACTCATTGGGTTTTCGATAGTTGTTGTTGTTGCTTCATCTTGCGGTGTAGAGGATGGTGGATTCATTGTAACCTTTTTGATTTGGAATGGTCAACTTCACTTATTATTTTTTTTTTAAATATTTTTTTATCTGAAATTAGCACTTCACACTTTGAGTTCTTCACAACGACTTAATGCATTCACAAAAACTGTTGCGTTATATATGGTCTACGAGACTAGGTAATTCTACCTGCTGTGTCTTGTGGTGGCTTAAAAACTCACACAAGCAATTTTAGGATCTGCAATTGTGTCACAGTGATACCTTAAGTTTTTAAAAGGGTTGCGGTGCATTCCAGTGATACCTTAATTGTTAAAATGGTTGCATAAAACGCGCATTTCTTAAGAAGGTGCCATAAAATACCCACAAAAAGGGTTGTAAAAACAACCTTCATTTCTTAAGTAGGTGCTATAAAAAAACTACACAAATAAGTTTACGACATGCAGCTGTGTCTTGTGGTGCCTTAAAAAACGCACACAAGCAATTTTCCGATTTGCAATTGTGTCACAGTGATACCTTCATTTTTTAAAAGGGTTGAATAAATTTCTAAAGAGAAAAAAAACTCCAAAAAGACAAAAAACATAGGCATTTCGCTGATTTTTTCATGTAAAGTGCCAAAACTGGCGATTTTTTGAAATGTTTGTATGTGGAACCCCCAGGGGGGTTCCAGGGGGTGTGCCACTGGCATGGGTGGGTCGGGCCTCCAAAGTTAGTGGGGGTCGGTCATACATTTGGACTCGATTGGAGCACTCTAAATGGGTCAAAGTGGGATTTTTCAAAATTTTCCCCTACCCAAAAGTTCGACCCAAATTGGGGGACATCAGAATTCGTTTTAGAGGTATGGTTCCTTCGGCAAAGTTTCTTATTTTGATCCCTAGAATACGATTTTCACAGAGCAATGGGCGATTTTTTTGCCTCCCCACAAATCGACACGGCCTAATGTATATGTTAGTTGTTAAGCACGTTCACATACATATACATACACATATACGTAAAACTTATCAAAGTTAATCCAGCGGCGGAGATTTAGGGGGTATTATTAACTTGAGCTAGTGTGATTCAGTAGGTGGACTAGTAACCCAGATGACCCCCTACTGACACTTTCATCCTAATTCAAATAATTGTTTACATTATCACTCGGTGGGTGTATCTATAAAAATGATGATGTTGCAGTTTTTTTTTTTTTTTGTTTAGATGTTCTCAAAGCCGACATGTACATTAGGGCGGGTCGACCCCTATGGAAGAAAAAAAAATTTGATTTGTTACCGACTTTTTTGAAAGATCCTATTGAGAGGATTTCAGAACACAGAAAATTTTTTTTTTAAGTGGTCTACATTAACCACCAAAATGGTCTTTTTGTTATAACTCGGTTATTTGATGTCCGATTTTGAAAAAAAGTATATTTTTAGAAAGATCTTAAAAATGCTAACAATTCGCATTCAAAAATTATTGACCTTTGAGGTCATCTTCAATAAAATATTTCAGTTTTTAACTTTTTTTGCACTACGACCCCAAAAACTTTGCCCATTTTATATTTTGTAATTAAAGTTCATAAAAAATCAATAGCTTCGTGTGAAGAAATTTTTTAATTCCACTCATAGGAAAAAAAGTTACACGCGCTTAAACTTTAAATTTTGAGCTCAAAAATTAAGTTTTAAGCGCGTGTAACTTATTTTCCTATGAGTGGATTTTTTTCAAAATCGGACATCAAATAACCGAGTTATATCAAAAAGACCATTTTGGTTGTTAATGTAGACCACTTAAAAAAAAAATTTTTTTTGGTCTGAAATCCTCTCAATAGGATCTTTAAAAAAAGTCGGTAACAAACCAAACTTTTTTTTGTGACCCACCTTAATGTACATGCATACATATATAGATCTTATCAGCGTTAAGCAAGCATAGAAGCATGATCAACATATGGCTTAATTTTGTTAAGCAAGTTCACAAACATAAATAAATAAATATAGTATATGCTTAACATGTTTGCATGCATTTGTTTCTTAACCCTCAAATGCCTAGCAACAATTCATCAAATTCTACTTGACGACTTTGACTTTGACAATATGAGTGTTTCAATACGAAAATCTATATTTATGATGGCTATATCAATTTAGGTATGGTAAAGGCTTAAGGGTTAGAATATATGAACAGGCTTGGGTGTAGTTATAGCATTTTTGCTGCCTTTCATATAACATTACAATCGACAGCAAAAGTTGTCTCAGTTTTACACTAAAATTAACTAGATGTTTCTTTTATTTAAAAAATTAGGCCTACCAGCAAAGTTTATCCAGCGGCGGAGATTTAGCTGGGTGATATTAACTTGAACTGGGATGTTTTATTAGGGGGACTAATACCCCAGACGATCCCCCAACTGAAGCTCCCACTCTAATTCAGATAATTATGTATATCATCACTTGGTGTGTGTATCTATAAGTTGCTGATGTTGCAGTTTTTGTTTTACATATTTTTAAAGCAGAACTCTAAGCTAAGCTAAGCTAAGCTAAGCTAAGCTGATATACATGCATACATAGAGCTCATCGGCGTTAAGCCAGCGTGGAAGTCTCTTAAACATATGTTTATTATTGTTGTTGTTGGTGCATATTGACGTTAACGTCTAACGTAAGAAAGATGAATGAATGAATGAAGTTTTTTATAGTTGCTGAGTATAGAGTTCCATAAACAAACATTTTAATCAGAAACAAATATAAATTAATTAATTAAATTTTTTATTGAAGCTTATGGATGTTCAGGTTCGTATTTGTTTATAAGTGTTCGGTTCTTATTCGGAATTCTTCGTTGCCCTGTATGTTGATATTATTTAAGCAAGTATACGTACATAATTTATGTTTATATTTTCCCTGTAGGAAAATCAACTAATTTAAAAGTAGTTGATAAAGTAGTTTTTTGTCAACCAGAACTAGTTAAAATTCTGACTTTTTTCCATAGAACGAACTAACTTATTTTGTATGGTGATGTCCGCTAAATAAGTCAATTGACTGTCGTCTGCATATATTTTCAACTACTTGTTAAATTAGTTACATTTAAATTATTTTTTTAATTGCTTTAAAATAACCAATTGAAAACTATTACTGATGGCCAAAAGTTAATAATATTTGATGAAATAACATGGTTAGATATATATAAGCTTGTAATCTAATAAAAATTTTCAATTAAAACATGCCAACATCAGAGTAGTTGCCGCCTTAATATAAATCAAAGTAGTTTATCAATCACTGGTTTTTAAGTAGTATTTCAATTACTTCATATATTGAAGTGGATGCCGCCTTAATATAATTCAAAGTAGTTCATATACTGGTTTATTTTAAACTAGTTTTTTAATTAGTTGTTTTTAAAAACAAGTTAGTTTGTTCCTATAGGGTAATTCAAAGTACTTCATATACTAGTTTATTTTAAATTTGTTTTTTAATTAGTTGTTTTTAAAAACAAGTTAGCTTGTTCCTATAGGGTTATTATATAAACAAGTGCACATACATATACATACACTAAAATAAAATAATTACTTCGTATTATGAACGAAATATTTATTACATTTCAAAATTGTATGTTCTTTTGAGCCTTCGAAGGGTTTTATACATAGCACCTATGATCATTTATACATTATTCGAAAGAAAAACTGTATATTTTATGGAAAAATAAAATATATTATACGAATATATAAGCACTGCTACTGAAACTTTGGAAATGACATTGGTACGTTTCACCTATTTATATGTTATAGAATTTATATAGAATCGTACATTCGTAAAATACAGACGTATAAAGTATACGAATTCAAAAAGTTTTTTTTAAAACAGTACTAATGGTTTTACTATGTACCAAGCATTTATATATTCAAAATAGTTCCCGTTCGTATTTCTGGGAAGATTTTATTCGTATTTTTTTTATTCTAATTTTTTTGGGTGTACATAAAACGTATCAATGTTAATCCAGTGACAGGGATTTTGTTGGATGATATTGAGCTAGTATGATTGAGTATGAACTAATAACCCAGACGACCCCCAGTGGACGCTTCCACTATAATTTAAATAATTATTTACATTATCACTCGGTATGTATATCTATAAGCTGATGATGTTGCAATTTTTTTGTTTAGATATTCTTTAAGCAGAACTCCAAGCTATGATAATATATATGAATACATACATAGAGCTTATTAGCGTTTATAATTTGATTCTTAACCCTCAAATGCCTAGCAACAATTCATCAAGTTCTACTTGACGACTTTGACTTTGACAATATGAGTGTTTTAATACGATAATCTATATTTAGTATTATTATATCAAACTAGGTACGGCGAAGGTTTAAGGGTTAGAATATATTTTTTTATAAACTTCATCGGAAGTATGCTGGCAAAATCAAAAGTTGTAATTACTGTGTCGATGGGTAGAAATTGTAGGTACGATATAATGGATCAAAATAATAAAGGAGTATGATTTATTCTAGAATATTTGATAATAAAGTTTATATTAAATCTTATGAATTTCAAAGAACTAATCAGAGTTTACTCTCTAAATTTTATGATTTTATTGTATATAGCGATAAGATTTTTGTCAGATAAATTTTTAAAATATTTTTCTTTAGCCTCTCATATCTTGGCAAAATCAAATCTTTTTCAATCAAATCTGTAGATGTTTAGACATTATTCCTATATGTTGATGATTCATCGTTTATCTAGGAACTTTAATTTTTAATGTTTTTCTTAGCGTAGTGACTGTAGTGCAAGGTTGAGGTTGTAACGAACCTTCTTAGGCCGAGGTATAACTCGCCGGTGTCCAGGGTTCGTCTACAAAATTTTATATACCAAGTGTGAATTAATTACGCTTTCCGTTATTTCAGTTCATTTATTTTATTTCAGTTTTTTCCTTAATTTTACACTTACAATAATTTTATGGTCTTCATGACCCTGTATTATTAATTTAAACAAATGGAAAAGAAAAGATAAAACTTATTATATGGTGTCCACTGTCCTGCGTAGTCCTCGTTTCTTTTCCCGACGTACTGCGAACGTCCAGTCGGCATGTAAAAGAGACGCTTTGTTAGTATCAATTCTCACTTCAACGTCGAAAAGACTTAAAAAATATCAAGTGGGGCACTGCGATGCGACGTCGGAAAGACTTAGAAAATATACGGGAGTATAGCACTGGTCACTACGGCACAATGCTATGAAAAGACTTAGAAAAATATCTAGCTGAGCACTGCGATGCGACGTCGAAAAGACTTAGAAAATATACGCGAGTATAGACTGGTCACTACGGCACAATGCTATGAAAAGACTTAGAAAATATCAAGCTGACAAGTACTGCGATGCAACGTCGAAAAAGACTTAGAAAAATATACGCGAGTATAGCACTGGTCACTACGGCACAATACTATGAAAAGACTTAGAAAAATATCTAGCTGAGCCCTGCGAAGCAACGTCGAAAAGACTTAGAAAATATACGCGAGTATAGCACTGGTCACTACGGCACAATACTATGAAAAGACTTAGAAAAATATCTAGCTGAGCACTGCGAAGCAACGTCGAAAAGACTTAGAAAATATACGCGAGTATAGCACTGGTCACTACGGCACAATGCTATGAAAAGACTTAGAAAATATCAAGCTGACAAGTACTGCGATGCAACGTCGAAAAAGACTTAGAAAAATATACGCGAGTATAGCACTGGTCACTACGGCACAATACTATGAAAAGACTTAGAAAAATATCTAGCTGAGCACTGCGAAGCAACGTCGAAAAGACTTAGAAAATATACGCGAGTATAGCACTGGTCACTACGGCACAATGCTATGAAAAGACTTAGAAAATATCAAGCTGACAAGTACTGCGATGCAACGTCGAAAAAGACTTAGAAAAATATACGCGAGTATAGCACTGGTCACTACGGCACAATTCTATGAAAAGACTTAGAAAAATATCTAGCTGAGCACTGCGAAGCAACGTCGAAAAGACTTAGAAAATATACGCGAGTATAGCACTGGTCACTACGGCACAATGCTATGAAAAGACTTAGCAAATATCAAGCTGAGCATTGTGAAGCAACGTCGAAAAAGACTTAGAAAAATATACGCGAATATAGCACTGGTCACTACTGCACAATGCTATGAAAAGACTTAGAAAAATGTCAAGCTGAGCACTGCGATGCAACGTCGAAAAAGACTTAGAAAAATATACGCGAATATAGCACTGGTCACTACGGCACAATGCTATGAAAAGACTTAGAAAAATATCAAGCTGAGCACTGCGATGCAACGTCGAAAAAAGACTTCGAAAAATATACGCGAATATAGCACTGGTCACTTCGGCACAATGCTATGAAAAGACTTAGAAAAATATCAAGCTGAGCACTGCGATGCAACGTCGAAAAAGACTTAGAAAAATATACGCGAATATAGCACTGGTCACTACGGCACAATGCTATGAAAAGACTTAGAAAAATATCTAGCTGAGCACTGCGAAGCAACGTCGAAAAGACTTAGAAAATATAGCGCTAGTCACTACGGCATAACGCTATGAAAGATTTCAGGAGCTAAGAAATTTATTATGACTTACCGAGTTGGCTGCCGCCGCAAGAAGAAAAATTAATTTTCTGATCTTTGTCTAAGTTACCTTAGCTTAACAGCACAGCAGACTCGTGGTGGGTTTTTGTCTCAGCTGTCAGTCTTTTTGCCTACATTTATTTTTCACCACTGCCTAGTGATGTTAACCGGGTGACATGAGGTTATTTAGTTGATGTTTACATGAAGCTTTAGTCTAATGGTGGGATTAATGTTTGATGAAAAGTATATGATGTTTATGCGACTACTTTGATTATCCTGCTACTAACTGTTATTTCATATGTCTAACTAAAAAAAAAGAAATGAGAAAGTGTGATATGTGAGCTAGTGCTTTTAAATAATAATTAAATAATATTCTTGTACGATAATAATTCATAGTTGATAATGGAAATTGATGTAGGAATGTAGAAGTCACATGCGGAATTTTAATAAAGTGAACCAGTGCATACGGATGTTAGACGAAAACGAGGGTAGCGACTTTCGTCCTCACATTTCCCCTCTACTTCGGATGGGGAGAAAGATAATTCGTCCAGATCTTGCCTCCGCCGTTCCAGGAAAACCGTATCCACTGCCCCTCTATCGTTTTTATGAACGAACCCCGGTTGGCTCTTCGTTGAGGGTGTTGTCGAAGATTTTGGAGAATATCTTCTACTTCTTTCTGGAAACACTCCTGCCGAAATTCGTGGGGTAGGTCGGTCGGCTGATAGGTTGCGGCTTTGTTGCGACTTGGGTTCGCCCACTGCGGCGCGCTGTCGGGCGTCAGTCGGGGGTTCGTTCTCGCGCGGCGTGGACCGTGGTTTGCTCTGTGGGAGTTCTCGCTATAACTGGTGGAGCGACCACTGTTGCTGCTACTATTGCTTGTATCGCTGTTGAGGCTACTGACGCTACTGTCGCGTGTCCCCATCTTTTTGTCAGATGGTTGGTTTCATCAGATGGGTGGGGCCGATGATGCCCTGGACTGACTCCCGGGGTAAATACCCGTATGCGTCCCGTCACTGAAGGGACCTCCAGGAAATTTGAGTCCAATAATTGCGTGTGCCGGGTTTGCTCGGTGATTGTTTTTAAGAATTTCTCCGAGTTCTCTTGGAAGGGAAGAGAAGAGAAAAAGAAAAAAAAGAAGAGTGAGAGAAAAAAAGAATAAAGCTGTTATTAGTATAACTAGTAATGTCTGGCTGAATTATAAGATTATAATAAAAAAAATAAAAAATGTTAAGAGTAGAACGGTTTAAGTTCGCTTAAATGGACTGTTCGTTCGGTCGTCTTCCCGTCCTTTTTAACTCGTGCAGTAACTCCTGACGTGAACCCGGTGACGATAAACGGCCTGTCGTATTTTGGGGCAAGCTTCGCGTTTAAGTCATTGATTGCTTTCGATAATGGGTGTTGACGAATCATAACCTTCTGCCCGATTGTGGGTTTCCAATGCCTCCGGCGTAGATTGTAGTGGCGAGCCTGATCCTTAGATGCTTTTGTCAGGTTATGGCGTACAATTGTGAAAACCTCCTGTAGCTGCGTGACTCGGTCAGATCGTTCTTTATCTCGGGTTCCTGTACCGCAAACTGCTTCGTCGTAGAGTGCTCGTGGGAGACGTGGCTCTCGGCCTTGTGTTAAAAATGCTGGACTGTAACCCGTGGTTTCTGATACGCTGGTGTTGATTGCAAGTGAGATCTCCGGTAATTTTTCGTCCCATACCTTATGCTGGTCGTTTGCAAATTGGGCGATCATAGTCTTGACTGTCCGGTTCGCTCGCTCTGTCGGATTCTCCTGAGGAGTATACGGCGCTGTCAGCTGTTGTTGAACTCCAATTTCTTTTAAATACCGCTGGAAAGACCTGCTTTTGAACTGAGTCCCGTTGTCGGTGATGAGAATTCTCGGTACTCCGTAACGCGCTAGAATCCTCTCTCGAAATGCCTTCAGTAAACCCTCTGATGTGGCTTTTCGCAGTGGCACTAACTCCGTCCACTTCGAAAATTTGTCGAAAAATACCAGCAATATACTATTCCTATGTTTGGAGCGAGATAGTGGACCAACGAAGTCGGCACACAAGATGGACCATGGCTCGTCAGGGATTCTGGTTAACATTTCTCCGGCCGGTGGCTGCTGGCTAGCTTTGTACTGTTGACAGGACTGGCATTTTTGGACGTAACGACTAATGTCCCGGAACATTCCAGGCCAATAATATCGATTTGCGATTCGAGCGATAGTCTTCCGGATCCCTAGATGGCCAGCACTGGGACTATCGTGATTTTCATGTAAAACGCGGTCTCGCTGGAATTTGACTACGCACAGTTTCCAGGGAGCGCAGTCTTCGTCGCTCGCATGTCGGGGGAGATGTCGAAATAATTGACCATCAATGATGATGAAATCCGGGTACTTGCTTGGATCCTGGGTGACTTCCTCAAACTTCTTCCTTAGCCACGCGCACTCTGGCAAATTGTTTGTATTCAAAGTAATCCGTTGGAGAGCTTCATTTGGTTGCCGTGACAGTGCGTCCGCTACCACGTTGTGTTTGCCCTTACGGTATTGTACAGTGAAATTAAATTGTTGGAGTTCCAGCGCCCATCTAGCGATCCGTCCAGAAGGACTCTCAATAGAATTAAGCCATTTAAGCGATAAGTGGTCAGTGATTACAACGAATTTGTAACCTTCTAGGTAGGGCCGCATTTTACGAATCCTCCATATGATTGCCAAGCACTCCTTTTCTGTGGGCGAATAGTTTTTCTCTGCGTCGTTTAAATGTCGGCTTGCGTAGGCTATTACCCGTTCGGAGCCCTCGATGTTTTGTGTCAGAACCGCCCCAAGGCCCACGTCGCTAGCATCTGTCTGAAGAATAAATGTCTGCTCGAAGTCAGGACATGTTAAAACTGGAGCTTCCGTTAGTTTATCCTTAAGATCTTGGGAAGCCTTTTGTTGTGATTCGCCCCATTTCCAGTGCTTGCCTTTTTTCAGAAGAGAGGTCAACGGTTGTACGACAGCTGCGAAGTCAGGAATAAACCGCCGGTACCAGGAGGCTATGCCGAGAAAGCGTCGCACTCCTCGGACATTTTGAGGAGGTTCGAGATCTCGTATAGCGGCAATTTTATCCGGGTCGGTATGAATTCCTTCGGAGCTGACAACGTGCCCTAAGTACTTTATTTTCCTTTTAAAGAACTCGCATTTTTCGGCGTTTATTCGAAGATTTGCCGCTTGAAGCCGGTGAAAGACCTCTTTGAGATTATTCATGTGTTCGTCGAAAGTCCTGCCTGTGATCACTATGTCATCTAAATAGGCGAAAGCGAAAGGCTCAAGATCAGGTCCTATAACTCGGTCGAGGGCACGCTGAAACGTCGCGGGAGCGGAGTGAAGGCCAAACGGCATGACTCGCCACTGAAACAATCCTCGTCCGGGCACAGTAAAGGCTGTGTATTTCCGACTTTTAGCCTCCATCGGAATTTGCCAGTAGCCATCTTTAAGGTCAAGGCTACTGATGTACTTGGCGTCGCGTAGCCTATCTAAGATGTGGGTGATGCGTGGTAGTGGGTAGGCGTCGGGAACCGACTGACTGTTAAGAGCTCGATAGTCCACACACAGCCGCCAAGCACCCGTTTTCTTCTTAAACAGGACAATAGGTGCGCTGTGCGGGCTGTGCGATGGCTCGATGCACCCTTTGTCCAACAGCTTGTTAACTTCTTCATCGTTGATGGCCTGCATGGCCGGGTTTCTGGGGAAATATCGTTGTTTTAATGGTCTCTCGTCGACCATAACGATCCGGTGCTCGGTGATGTTCGTTACTCCCCGCAAGTTTTCGAACTTTTGGAGCTCCTCCTTCAAGAAATTTGAGACCTGTTCGGTCTCCTCAGAGTTGCAACCTGCGATTTGCCTACAACGATGTGGGAATACATTGGTGAGAGTTGACTTACCCAATGTTATGGTTTCGCCGCCACAGCTGAAGGTTGATCTCGTTTCTGCAAGGAAGTCCATCCCGAGGATGACCTCGTCCGTAGCGTCTGGCATAACTAAAAACGTGAATTTGCGGTCGATGTTACCCAATTGAATATTAACTTCTACGGCGTGGCGCAAGAGTTTCACTGATCCATCGGCGAGTGTGATTACCGCATCGGCTGGTATGAACCTGCAACCGTGCTGTATCTTATCGACAAAGAGTTGGCTAAGAAAGCTGCGCGTGGCTCCAGTGTCTATCGTGGCTAGGGCTGGTAATGTGTCGATGGTAACAGAGGCGGAAATGTGATTGTTGTTATGGTGAAGTTGTTTTACTGGGTTGATCGAGGATTTTCTCCTTGAGGATTCGCCCCTCCTCGGTCCGGACGATCCTCGCAGGCGTTTCCCGACGGTCTTCTACAGCACTGAATTGTCATAGTATTACGACGTCCACACACCCAGCAGAACAGCCTCTGGGAGTTTCTACATGTTTGTCGCAAGTGTCCCTCTTCTCCGCAATTTCGACATGCCACCCGTGGATTGATTTCCATTCCTTGACCTCTCGGTCCATCCACCGGAGGAGGAATGGCTGGTGCGTCATCGCGTCGGCTTCGTTGTTGCAACATACGGTGATGTTCTGTTCGCATGTTACCTTTCTGCATGCGGTCGGGCTCGTGGGTCTGTACAGTTTCTAGATCATCTGCCATGCTGACCAGTTCCTCTAGTGTCGAAAAGTCCTTTCGTCGGATGTACCATTGGTAGTCCGGATGCGCATTTCTAAAGATTCGCTCGAGTTTCTGCTCCTCGCTGTAGCCGGCGTGGCGCATCAGATTTTGGAGGTCTAGCACAAAAATCTTGAAGGGCTCTCGCGGCTTTTGAAATCTGGTTCTTATCTCGTCGTCGATTCGTTCCAAATATCTAGGAGGTAAGAAAAATTTTAAAAATGCCTGTTTAAATAATACCCAGTTAGTCCAGTGTTCATTGTTGTTGCGGTACCATGTGAGAGCGCGGTCGGTTAGGAGCTCGGGCATCGTGCGAGGTAGATAGGTCTTGCTGATCTGGTAGACCTCGGCCAATTCTTCCACTCTCTCTATGAAAGCTAGAGGATCTTTTGTCCCGTCAAATTTCACTGACCACTTCCGAATCCGTTCTATTACTGCTAGATAGGGGTCTTCTGACCGTACGGCTGTAGTTAGGTGGGTTGGTCCAGACATCTGAAGTGTCGGTAATGGGGTGGCATCTACAGTAACTGGGATGCCGAGCATTGCGGTAGTTGGGGGTGTGAATTTCTCGATAGGATCCACAGCCGGTGGTGCTGGTGACACTGCGCGGCGGTGCTTGGTTTGCAGGTCCAACAGCCTTTGCCCTTGTTCGTCTTTGTATTCCTTGTTGTTGATGAAACCACTGAAGCGCTTTCGGAGCTCCTCTACTGTACCTGTGGGATCGAAGTTAAATTCAAGTGCGTAGGTCACAAGGTCCTCCTTCTTCAAAGAATACACCCATGTTGTGGTCAACATCGTGTTGCCAAGAGTTTCGATTGCGATCACTGCGATTGTCAACTATCGAGTTTGGTTACGATTTCACAAAAATTGTTTATCTATTAGCGGTTGTTTTTTTTTTCTTCTAAAAATAAATCTTTTTTTTTCTTCTTCTAAAAAAAAAATTCTTGTAACTGTTTTCTTGTAACAGCAAAAATATTTTATTTTTTTTTTTTTTTTTTTTTTTATTCACTTCAATTGATTACCCCTATCGCGACGGACGAATCAATTTCTATTCTTTAAGTTAATATGGATAGATTTCTTTTCATCTCTTTTTTTTTATTCCGAGCACTGTTTAATTTTTACATCTAAAATATTCAGTGCGCGGCGAATGTCTTTATTGATTAGTTGGACACTTTTGTCCTAGACAAAAAAGTTAGTCACTGAGTTTATTTAGTCACTAATTGAATTTTTAGTTTCCGTACGCGGCGTATGACCTTATAAATTTTTTTTTTTTTTTTTTTTTGTTATACAAAAGTCTCTTAGTCCTGGGTTATTGATTTATTCACTTTTATTTAAGATTTATTTCCCGTACGCGGCGTATGACTGTAAACTTTTTTTTTTTTCTTTTTTTTTATACAAACAGTCTCTTATTCCTGGGTTATTGAATCACTTTTTGTTTAAGATTTATTTCCCGAACGCGGCGTATGATTTTGTAAACTGTTTTTGTTTTTTTTTAGACACGTAGTCCCTGCTCGGGCGCCATTGTAACGAACCTTCTTAGGCCGAGGTATCACTCGCCGGTGTCCAGGGTTCGTCTACAAAATTTTATATACCAAGTGTGAATTAATTACGCTTTCCGTTATTTCAGTTCATTTATTTTATTTCAGTTTTTTCCTTAATTTTACACTTACACTAATTTTATGGTCTTCATGACCCTGTATTATTAATTTAAACAAATGGAAAAGAAAAGATAAAACTTATTATATGGTGTCCACTGTCCTGCGTAGTCCTCGTTTCTTTTCCCGACGTACTGCGAACGTCCAGTCGGCATGTAAAAGAGACGCTTTGTTAGTATCAATTCTCACTTCAACGTCGAAAAGACTTAGAAAATATCAAGTAGGGCACTGCGATGCGACGTCGGAAAGACTTAGAAAATATACGGGAGTATAGCACTGGTCACTACGGCACAATGCTATGAAAAGACTTAGAAAAATATCTAGCTGAGCACTGCGATGCGACGTCGAAAAGACTTAGAAAATATACGCGAGTATAGCACTGGTCACTACGGCACAATGCTATGAAAAGACTTAGAAAATATCAAGCTGACAAGTACTGCGATGCAACGTCGAAAAAGACTTAGAAAAATATACGCGAGTATAGCACTGGTCACTACGGCACAATACTATGAAAAGACTTAGAAAAATATCTAGCTGAGCACTGCGAAGCAACGTCGAAAAGACTTAGAAAATATACGCGAGTATAGCACTGGTCACTACGGCACAATACTATGAAAAGACTTAGAAAAATATCTAGCTGAGCACTGCGAAGCAACGTCGAAAAGACTTAGAAAATATACGCGAGTATAGCACTGGTCACTACGGCACAATGCTATGAAAAGACTTAGAAAATATCAAGCTGACAAGTACTGCGATGCAACGTCGAAAAAGACTTAGAAAAATATACGCGAGTATAGCACTGGTCACTACGGCACAATACTATGAAAAGACTTAGAAAAATATCTAGCTGAGCACTGCGAAGCAACGTCGAAAAGACTTAGAAAATATACGCGAGTATAGCACTGGTCACTACGGCACAATACTATGAAAAGACTTAGAAAATATCAAGCTGACAAGTACTGCGATGCAACGTCGAAAAAGACTTAGAAAAATATACGCGAGTATAGCACTGGTCACTACGGCACAATACTATGAAAAGACTTAGAAAAATATCTAGCTGAGCACTGCGAAGCAACGTCGAAAAGACTTAGAAAATATACGCGAGTATAGCACTGGTCACTACGGCACAATGCTATGAAAAGACTTAGAAAATATCAAGCTGACAAGTACTGCGATGCAACGTCGAAAAAGACTTAGAAAAATATACGCGAGTATAGCACTGGTCACTACGGCACAATACTATGAAAAGACTTAGAAAAATATCTAGCTGAGCACTGCGAAGCAACGTCGAAAAGACTTAGAAAATATACGCGAGTATAGCACTGGTCACTACGGCACAATACTATGAAAAGACTTAGAAAAATATCTAGCTGAGCACTGCGAAGCAACGTCGAAAAGACTTAGAAAATATACGCGAGTATAGCACTGGTCACTACGGCACAATGCTATGAAAAGACTTAGAAAATATCAAGCTGACAAGTACTGCGATGCAACGTCGAAAAAGACTTAGAAAAATATACGCGAGTATAGCACTGGTCACTACGGCACAATACTATGAAAAGACTTAGAAAAATATCTAGCTGAGCACTGCGAAGCAACGTCGAAAAGACTTAGAAAATATACGCGAGTATAGCACTGGTCACTACGGCACAATACTATGAAAAGACTTAGAAAAATATCTAGCTGAGCACTGCGAAGCAACGTCGAAAAGACTTAGAAAATATACGCGAGTATAGCACTGGTCACTACGGCACAATGCTATGAAAAGACTTAGAAAATATCAAGCTGACAAGTACTGCGATGCAACGTCGAAAAAGACTTAGAAAAATATACGCGAGTATAGCACTGGTCACTACGGCACAATACTATGAAAAGACTTAGAAAAATATCTAGCTGAGCACTGCGAAGCAACGTCGAAAAGACTTAGAAAATATACGCGAGTATAGCACTGGTCACTACGGCACAATGCTATGAAAAGACTTAGAAAATATCAAGCTGACAATTACTGCGATGCAACGTCGAAAAAGACTTAGAAAAATATACGCGAGTATAGCACTGGTCACTACGGCACAATACTATGAAAAGACTTAGAAAAATATCTAGCTGAGCACTGCGAAGAAACGTCGAAAAGACTTAGAAAATATACGCGAGTATAGCACTGGTCACTACGGCACAATTCTATGAAAAGACTTAGAAAAATATCTAGCTGAGCACTGCGAAGCAACGTCGAAAAGACTTAGAAAATATACGCGAGTATAGCACTGGTCACTACGGCACAATGCTATGAAAAGACTTAGAAAATATCAAGCTGACAAGTACTGCGATGCAACGTCGAAAAAGACTTAGAAAAATATACGCGAGTATAGCACTGGTCACTACGGCACAATACTATGAAAAGACTTAGAAAAATATCTTGCTGAGCACTGCGAAGCAACGTCGAAAAGACTTAGTAAATATACGCGAGTATAGCACTGGTCACTACGGCACAATGCTATGAAAAGACTTAGAAAAATGTCAAGCTGAGCACTGCGATGCAACGTCGAAAAAGACTTAGAAAAATATACGCGAATATAGCACTGGTCACTACGGCACAATGCTATGAAAAGACTTAGAAAATATCAAGCTGACAATTACTGCGATGCAACGTCGAAAAAGACTTAGAAAAATATACGCGAGTATAGCACTGGTCACTACGGCACAATACTATGAAAAGACTTAGAAAAATATCTAGCTGAGCACTGCGAAGAAACGTCGAAAAGACTTAGAAAATATACGCGAGTATAGCACTGGTCACTACGGCACAATTCTATGAAAAGACTTAGAAAAATATCTAGCTGAGCACTGCGAAGCAACGTCGAAAAGACTTAGAAAATATACGCGAGTATAGCACTGGTCACTACGGCACAATGCTATGAAAAGACTTAGAAAATATCAAGCTGACAAGTACTGCGATGCAACGTCGAAAAAGACTTAGAAAAATATACGCGAGTATAGCACTGGTCACTACGGCACAATACTATGAAAAGACTTAGAAAAATATCTTGCTGAGCACTGCGAAGCAACGTCGAAAAGACTTAGTAAATATACGCGAGTATAGCACTGGTCACTACGGCACAATGCTATGAAAAGACTTAGCAAATATCAAGCTGAGCATTGCGAAGCAACGTCGAAAAAGACTTAGAAAAATATACGCGAATATAGCACTGGTCACTACGGCACAATGCTATGAAAAGACTTAGAAAAATGTCAAGCTGAGCACTGCGATGCAACGTCGAAAAAGACTTAGAAAAATATACGCGAATATAGCACTGGTCACTACGGCACAATGCTATGAAAAGACTTAGAAAAATATCAAGCTGAGCACTGCGATGCAACGTCGAAAAAAGACTTAGAAAAATATAGCGAATATAGCACTGGTCACTACGGCACAATGCTATGAAAAGACTTAGAAAAATATCAAGCTGAGCACTGCGATGCAACGTCGAAAAAGACTTAGGAAAAATATACGCGAATATAGCACTGGTCACTACGGCACAATGCTATGAAAAGACTTAGAAAAATATCTAGCTGAGCACTGCGAAGCAACGTCGAAAAGACTTAGAAAATATAGCGCTAGTCACTACGGCATAACGCTATGAAAGATTTCAGGAGCTAAGAAATTTATTATGACTTACCGAGTTGGCTGCCGCCGCAAGAAGAAAAATTAATTTTCTGATCTTTGTCTTAGTTACCTTAGCTTAACAGCACAGCAGACTCGTGGTGGGTTTTTGTCTCAGCTGTTCGTCTTTTTGCCTGCATTTATTTTTCACCACGGCCTAGTGATGTTAACCGGGTGACATGAGGTTATTTAGTTGATGTTTACATGAAGCTTTAGTCTAATGGTGGGATTAATGTTTGATGAAAAGTATATGATGTTTATGCGACTACTTTGATTATCCTGCTACTAACTGTTATTTCATATGTCTAACTAATAAATAAAAGATGAGAAAGTGTGATATGTGAGCTAGTGCTTTTAAATAATAATTAAATAATATTCTTGTACGATAATAATTCATAGTTGATAATGGAAATTGATGTAGGAATGTAGAAGTCACATGCGGAACTTTAATAAAGTGAACCAGTGAATACGGATGTTAGACGAAAACGAGGGTAGCGACTTTCGTCCAAACAAGGTGTAAGATAGAATGATGGATGGATGAAGGGGATGATGTGAGATAAAAGGGTTGTGGGGTGACTGGGGAAGTGGATGAGGAATTGGATCGGTGAATAATAGAAGACGAGTATTAGTACGAATGTTATAATGAAGTCGTAGAATAAACAAATCAAAATTCTATAAACATATGACTTGTTGTACAATATTTGATGATGCTATTTTTTTATTAGATTTATTTATTAATCAGGCGTAGAAGAAACAGATTTTGTATATGTTGTAAGCATACAAATGAATTTAATAATTTTACTATATATATTGCTAAGCCTTTTGTGAGACATCACGCTGAATCTGATGAAGAATTTATTTTAGAAGTAAATTTAGTAAATTTAGATTCTCATAATGATTTACCGTTTTGTCCGGAAAACAAAAAAAGTCCCGCAGGAAAACACCAAAATCTAATTACAGATTTAACTAATAAAAGAAACTAAGTTACACATTTTGTTTACTTAAAAACAATGTTTGAGAAATGACCTCAAGCTTAATAAAGTACATAGAATATTGAAATTCAAACAATCTCCCTGGATCAAGAAATACATCGATTTAAATACATTCCATAGAACTGACGCAAAAAACGATTTCCAAAAGAATTTTTTTAAATTACTAAACAATGCTGTCTATGGTAAAACCATGGAAAATGTAGAGAAAAGGAAAGATGTAAAAATTGTATGCCAGTGGGAAAGTCTTGGAAAAAGATTGGGAGCTAGAAGTCTTATAGCAAAACTGAATTTTCATAGCTCTGCAAGGTTTACCGATAATATGACAGTTATCCAACTGGATAGAGTACATATCGAGTTTAATAAACCTATATCTGTAGGGGTTGCAGTTCTCGACTTGTCAAAGAAAAAAAATGTATGATTTTCATTGTGAATATATGGTCCCAAAATATAAAGAAAACATGAGTTTGTTCTATATGGATACGGATTCATTCATCTATTCAATTAAAAACCGAAGATTTTTATAAAGATATAATCCACGATAATTATTTAATATTTGATACATCTGATTATATAGAAAATAATCCATATGTCATAGAACGGAAAAAAAAAAGGTTTTGGGATTGATGAAAGATAAAAATAACGGAGAGATAATGAGGGAATTCATTGGACTTATGTCTAAAATGTATTATATTAATGTTGCCGGAGATAACGATATAAAAAAGCCAAAGGAGTTAAAAAATCCGCATTAGCTAACCTTAGTATTGTTGATTATAGAAGGTGTTTACTAGAAAAAAAGATATATTCAGACAAAATGTATACATTTAAATCTAAAATTCATCAAATATATACTAGAGAAATTTATAAAATAGTGTTAAGCTATTATGATGATAAGAGATGTATATTACAACGTGGTGTTGACACACTTGCGTGGGGTCACTATAAAATTAGTTAGTTAATAAGAAAAACTTGTAAAAATTGTTATTAAGATATATATTTTGTATAAATAATAATAATAAAAAGAAAACAAATATCTATATATAAAATACAATACAAATGATTTTTTTTTTTATTATTTTTTCTTTTCAGGCTGACTTTTTTCAATTAGTAATTTCAAACAAAAATGTCCACAATTTATTGTGTTACACTTTTGATATTTATAATAATTATAACTAATGTTTTTTCCCGGATATTTTATTAGTTGTTTTGGTGGTTGCAAGTTTCCAAAGCTATCAAAATATTCAATTTGATTGTTAGTATTTTTCCAGTATGCTACCCAATGTGTGCCAGAACCCTTTGAAGTATCCAGATTAACTATTCCACATTCTTTTTTAAGCGGCTTACTTGGAAGATTGTCACACATAAACACATCTCTAAAATTTGGAATATGTTTTGAATATTTTCTCAAGTCGAAATCGAAAAGGGCTCTTTTAGGTAGCTTCATTGAAAATTTTGATGGTGTTGATGTCGTTGATGATGCGGTTTTAAATATAATCCGGATACTTTTGTTTAGGTTTTTAAAAACATTCCTTTTCCCATAGCAATAGATTCCATTTTACTATTATGTCGCTTTGCTTCAGTCAACTGATCCTTTCCATTTTTAACTGCATTAATTGCTTTAGTGACGCCAGATACTCCGCCAGCTATGCCACCAAGTGCACCTAGTGCTGCGAAGATAGGTGCAAGTGGTAGAAAACCTCCAGGTTTAGGTAATGGTATTAATCGAGGTGTTTTTATTTGAATTTTTTTCACTTTAAAAATCTTGTGTACAACTTTTCGTGAAATCTTTATGACATCATTTAAGTTTTTAGTTTTCTTAAAATTCTTTCTTGCACTTTTCAATGCATGTCTAAATAGTCGATATCCATTTATTTGAGGTGTTCTCTTAAATTGTTTACTATTAACGTTACCCATACCGAACTTTGTTTTCACTTTCATTGCGTTACAGATAAGCCAAGCGTTTGATTTTTCAGCAAAATTGCTATCACTTGCGTTAACTCTTTTCCAAGCCTTTTCAGACAATATTTTATCGGCAATATGCCTTTTCTCCAAATCTTTATGGTTTGAGTATGCTATATCGTGCCATGCCGAGGTAGATTGCACCGGTGGTGTAGGGTCTAGGGGTTTTAGATCGCGAATGGTGTCTTCCCAGGGCAGCCCACTCCCTGTTGTACTTTAGTAGGGTAGGGCGGATAATGGGGATCTCTGTCCGTTCGGTCCGTTTTTCTCCCCAACTCGTGGGATATTAATGAACACACAAAAACAAAAAAAACAAAAAAAAACAAAAAAAGGAAGGGTGCGCTGTGGGGACGAGTCCCGAAGCGGTGGAATCCCAAAAGGATTTAACCGTGGAAGGGTGCGGGAAGCCGCAAGGTAACCCGCTTGGCCTGGTGGACGATAAAGCTCCGAAAGGAGTGGAATTGTCAGCCAGACCCGTCGAAGCTGCAACACCAGCGAAAGAAGCTGAGTCCGAGGCTAAGCGGCTCCTTTATAGAGAGAAGCAAAGGCGGAGGAGGAAGCGTAAGAAGGCGGGCTGAACTGAGGGGGAGATTGCTTTGGAGTCCCCAGTCAATAATATGACGGATCAATTTCAAAGCATGTCATGCGATGAGTCCACCCCGGAAACGAACAAGGGTAAAAGATTCAGGGAACAACCTGGATCTTCCGGCGAAGTCGATAGCGGGGTGACTCGAACATGTGAGTCGAAAGGTGGACAGCTCACGGCTGTTAGCTCTTCGGCTAAGGACGGGGAAGGTGGACATCCTGTGAAGGTTGATAGCCTTCCACATAAAGGAAAGACGATGGAAGTTGGTGGACGACCCTCAAAAGTCGATAGCCAGTGGAAATCGTGGAGGGCTGATAGCCAGAAACCGAGCGGTAGCAAACCTTTGCCTACACAAAGAGTTGCGTCCGCGAAGTCGAAGGCTTCAGCGGGAGGGAAATTCAACCCGGAAGGGGTTATTGGAAGCGGCCGTGCATCCTATGCTACGGTAGCGGAAAAGGACGTCTTAATGGGCATCGTTGATTGCTCCATCGATGGTCAGTTGGGAGAGTCCCAGTTGGCGTCCTTTAAATCCGCCCTCTTGGAGGCTCTCGACACCATCAATGAAAGCCATGGTGATGTAGGATTTGTTGGAAATGCAAACTTGGAGGATGGAATTATTGTATTCAAGTGCTAGAACCCATTATCTAAGGTATGGCTGTGCCGAACAGTGCCAAAGCTCATGAACTTATGGGAAGGGGCTGAGTTGCGGGTCGACCGACTATACGCATTAAAGGACGTTAGAAGGATGTTCATCATTGTTTACGGTACTTCCGAAAGCAAGGAGGTCATCCTTAGGAGGTTGCAGACCCAGAACCGGTGCGTTGCGGACACTTCTAAATGGAGAGTTAACAATGCAACGAAGTTCGGAGATGCAAAGGAATTAGGCGTCAAGTTCACTGCGTGGTGCCGGACGGTTGAGGTGAAAGCGATCAGGCTGGCAGGGGGGAAACTCAACTGCGGCATTGATCAAGCTTTCATCAAATTCCAAAAGGATGCAAGGTGAGCTCGACGAAACCCCTGGTAAGGGGCTGGTGGGGAATTCTGCAAGGGAGGAACCACCAGGGCGGGTGGTGGGCCCGTACCAGGAAAACCTCGTGGTGTGTCAGCTCAATCTAAACCATAGTAGGGCAGCATCAGCAATGATGATGCGCTGCATGGAGGAAGATGGAATTGATATAGCAATGCTCCAAGAACCTTGGATTCTTCACAATAGAATCAAAGGTCTCTCAGAACAGAAAGCCACGCTGTACCAACCGGTGGCAGATGGCAGACGGAGGACCTGTATCCTGGTGAGACATGGTATACTAGCGGTACATATGCCACACCTATGGTCCCCGGATCTTACCGTTGTGAAAATCGGGGATAGTGCAGGTACTTGTATGGTGGCTTCAGCGTATCTTCTTTACGACTCTCCGGACCAACCACCTTCAAAAGAGGTGGAGAACCTGGTAAAGAGGCATTGGAGTGATCATAGGATGTGATGCCAACGCGCATAATACTGCGTGGGGAAGCACCAACAACAATGACAGAGGAGAGCAACTGCTTGAATTTGTGGAGAGGTATAATCTGTTGGTAGTAAATAGAGGAGTTTAGCCGACTTTGGTTGATGCAAGGCGAGCGGAAGTCATTGACGTCACTCTTATTTGCAGAAAGATTCTGAGCAGAATAGAAAACTGGAGGGTCGTGGATATGCTAACCATGTCGGACCACAGATCTATTCAGTTTGAAGTCAAGTTCGGAATCTCACGCCAGCAGAGTAGCAGGAAGGTCAGGATTCCTAAGAGCACGGATCCTGTGAAATATAAGGCGAAGGTGCGGGAAACACTGACCCAAAAAGCTATAAAAGTACCAGGGAATACAGCGGAAGTGGAAAGCCATGTCAAACATCTTAGTTCGGCCATGGTCGAAGCTTACGAGGTGACATGTCCTACAACTTCAATAGACGAGGGTGATCCGACGCCATGGTGGTGTACGGAACTCGAATCTCTGAAGAAGAAGGTTAGGAAGGCCTTCAATCGGCACATGAGAGGGAGAACCCCACAAACATGGGCAGAATACAAAGGGAACTAAAGAACCTCATACGACACCGTAAAAGGCAGTCGTGGAGAGACTTCTGCTCTGGGATGGAAACTATTTCAGAGCATGCAGGCTTCAGAAAATGGTTTCAAAAGATCCATTCTCCAAAGTGGGACTGATCCGAAAAACGGATGGAACCATGGCAGAGAACCTGGAAGAGTCGATGCAAGTTCTGATGGAGGTGCATTTTCCTGGAAGTTTTAAGTCTGATGACCCATGGACAAACCTGAAGAAAGGGATGCACAGGGTTGATAGACTGGAAGCCGAAAGAATGATCACTATGGACGAGGTGAGGAGTGCTATACGCTCATTTGCGCCGTACAAAACATCAGGAATGGACGGTATATTTCCGGATATGATGCAATGGGTAGGGGGGGAAGATCTCATTGCACCTAGGCTGTGGGATATATTCGTTACTTGCTTAGCGACTGGGTATGTTCCGAGAGTCTGGAGAGAGGCGAAAGTTGTCTTTCGGAGGCGAAATCGTTCAGACCGATCAGCCTTACGTCTTTCCTCTTGAAAACGATGGAAAGAGTGATGGTTGACTGTCTTGAGAGCACTTCACTGATGCATAATCCTCTGAGTAGATGCCAATATGTTTATAGAGCAGGCATGTCTACGGAGAGTGCTCTTCACAAATTAGTTAGAGTGGCTGAAAAAGAGATATTTTCAGGAGGCATCGCGATGGCCACATTTATGGACATCGAGGGTGCTTTCGACAAAATATGCTTTGGAAAGCTGCGGCAGGCTCTGACAGAGCGCAATGTAAACCCAATGATAACAAATTGGGTAGACAATATGCTCAAGCACAGGGCTGTCAACATGCAGAACGGTAGAGTCAAGGCTAGAGGTAGAGTAAGTAGAGGATGTCCTCGAGGAGGGGTGTTATCGCCAACCCTGTGGAACATCACTGTGGACTCACTTTTGGCTAGACTAGATGAATCGGGCATACACACGATAGGGTATGCAGATGATATTGCGTTGGTGGTCTGTGGTAAGGTCATTGACACCATTTCTGACATAATGAAGGGAGCACTCCGAATAGTGGAGGAGTGGCGTCGAGAACAAGGCCTCACCGTGAACGCAGGAAAATCAGACAATATTCTCTTTACTAGAAAGAGGGTAGGCCTGAGGAGAGAACCACTCAGACTTTTTGGAGCTGAAATCAACATGTCCACGAAAGTTAAATATCTGGGGGTAACTCTAGATAGTAAACTGAACTGGAACGAACATGTAGGAGACAGGATTCAAAAGGCCAAGAGGGTTCTGTTTCAGTGTAGACGCGTTTGTGGTCTTAAATGGGGGCTAAACCCAGAGGCTATGAAATGGATCTACACTATGATGGTTAGACAGGTCTGGGACGTATGCTTCGGTGATCTGGTGGACAAAAGTTAGTCAGAAAACCATTAAGAAGCGACGAGACAGAGTCCAACGGCTGGCGTGTGTTGGAATAACAAGGGCAATACGCATCACTCCAACAAGCGCAATGGAGGTTTTGTTAGGTATGCTGACGTTGGATTTAGAAATAAAGAAAAGGGCAGCGCTAACAGTCCTCCATGGTCATATGCGCATCCTGGACATGGCACAGCGAAATGTCAGGGAGACGTGTATGCCTATGGATGGAAGGCAGAGAGTGAGAATAACAGAAAATGTTACAAAACTCTAATAACAGATGGATCCGTTTGTGAAGAAACCGCTGGTAGCGACATCAGTATATCCACAGACAGCTCTCCGATGAATGGCAGAGCCGGGTCAGGCATCTACTCAGAAGAGTTGAACCTATCCTGTGCACTGAGGCTGGAGAGGTTCGTGTCTGTATACCAGGCGGAAATGCTTGGTGTAGTGCATGCGCTGGACCACTTGCTAGATGACCGGGTAAATGGCAAGAAAATTGTCATTGCCATTGTCAATCAATCGGTGATTCGGTGCATGCAACGGACAGATATTACTTCTAGGTTGGCCATGGAATGTCTTACCAAACTCAATAGGTGCGCTCAGACAAATGAGCTCACTCTTATGTGGGTGCGAGGACATTCTGGCATAGAGCAGAATGAAAAGGCTGATTCTTTAGCAAGAGAAGGATCAGCAGAAGAATTCTGTGGACCAGAACCACATATCGCCATAGGCGACAACATGGTGGCAGGCTTTATTAAGCAATGGACGGACTCGGAACACCGTACAAGGTGGGAAGAAGCTGGTAATTGCAGGCAATCAAAGGCGGCCGTGAAATGGTCAAGTAGTGAGGCAGCAAAAGTCACCCGATACAATCGGCAGACTTTAAGCTGGCTTACTGCACTTGTCACAGGACACGGTCCCTACATGTACCATCTCAGGAAGATGACTCTGACCGAGGACGATGCGTGTAGGTTATGCCTAGAGGAGCCGGAAACAGCAGCACACATTCTGTGCCAGTGTCCGGCGGTGGCAAGCATAAGATGGACCATTCTGGGACGTCCATTTATTGACGAAGCCGAGATTGATCAACAGACCTACAAGGACATGCTTGAGGTGACAAAGGGTGCTTATATAAGGAGCATGCTCACTTATGAGTGCTCCGAGCAGTAGCATCCTTCGTCAAATAGGGGACGAAAAGGGACCCACTGTGGTCTGATTCGGCCAATCCCCGACTTCTTATATTATTATATGCTATATCGTGTTGTTACAAGCAGCATCACCTCTAGCCAAACATTTCTCTATTTTTGTACCAGGTCCACAAAACTGATATCCAGGCAAATGAAGTTCTAACGGAAGTTGGCTAATTATTTTATTCAGAATACCTTCTCCATTGAAGGATGGATGATGACTGACTATCTTTTTCTTTTCATAAATAAAAGGCATAGCTATTTATACATGTTCGGTTAAAGGATGAAAGTAAACCGACTGAAACAAATAAAAGGATCCGTTTTATATGTTATGCTGGCAGTAGTTGGCATAATGCGGTTTTTGAAACTACACAAAAGAATTGACGTAAAGAATATTGTCTGCAAGATAAATTCGACAGTAGCATCAAATAGAATTCGACACAGTTCATTGCGACCGAACTCTATTCGAGCTCTTATTGTGGGACCTTCAAATTGTGGAAAAACAAATGTGATGATCGGTCTTATTGAGAGTCCTAATGGACTTAAATTTAAAAATATTTATCTATACTCAAAGTCAGGACAGCAGCCGAAATATAAGTACTTAGAGCTCCTAATTAAACCTATTAAAGATATAAATTTTTTTAACATTTTTCAATAACGATGATGTTATTTCACCGGAAAACGTACAACCAAACTCAGTATTTATATTCTATGATTTAGCTTGATGTAGCTTGGAAAGAAAAAAACAAACAATCGGAACCGTGGCTTGATGCAAATCTTAAACATTTGAGAAATCAAAGAAATAAACTTTACAGATTCATTAAGAACGCCGTCATTGCAAGTGACGAAGTAAAGGAAAAATATGAAGAACTGTCTAAAGAATTTTCTATCAAGTCTGAAGAAGCTTATAATCTTTACACCAACGTAATTGGTGAAAGAATTATTAAAGCCTCTAAACAATTCTTCGATTTTGTAAACGTCAAGCGGAAATCTGCCGGCTACCCGACATCCATGTTTAAAGGAAATGTCACTTCTTCCATCCCTCAGGACATCTGTAATCTTTTTGCAGATAATTTTAAAGAGGTCTTCTGTTCGCCTTCAACCCAAAATCAAACTCCATCATCGATTCTCAACATATCACCATTGGTTAGCATAATCAATATAACACATGGTGATATAATCAATTCTATTAAGGAATTAGATCCTTACAAGTCTCCCGGTCCAGACCTGTTACCACCAAGCTTACTTATTCAATGCTCAGACCAGTTAGTTATGCCCTTACACTTAGTTTTTAACAAATCCTTGCAAACAGGTATTTTTCCTTCTTTCTGGAAATTACCTCATCTTACGCCAATTTATAAGAACGGTGACAAAAGCGATGTTGAAAATTATAGGGACATTGCAATATTATCGGCCATTCCCAAACTATTATATAAAAAATTGTTTGTTCCAAACTTACAGACCTAATTAATCCACGTTTAAATGTTCAACAAGATGGATTCCGAAAAGGTAGATCAACCACTACAAATCTTACAACCATGACCTCGGAAGTTCTTATTAAAATGGAAAAAGGACATCAAATAGATGCAGTCTATACTGATTTTAGTAAAGCTTTTGATCGCGTCGACCACAAAATTTTAAATGTAAAACTTGAAAAATTCGGTATTTCAGGTTCCTTGCTGAATTGGCTCAAGTCCTATCTGTGTGAAAGATCCGAATACGAAAAATTTCAGGGTATTCTATCTGAAAAGATTGTTGCTTCGTTAGCGTACCACAAGGCAGCCACCTTGGGCAACTTCTCTTCAACATATTTATAGCAGATATATCAAAAGTTTTGAATGACACTCCACATCTCTTATATGCAGACGACCTACTATAGATCCCATTTTACTATTATGTCGCTTTGCTTCAGTCAACTGATCCTTTGCATTTTTTGCTTTGCATTTACAATTGCTTTAGTAACGCCAGATACTCCGCAGCTAGGCCACCAAGTGCACGAAGTGCTGCGAAGATAGGTGCAAGTGTAAGAAAACCTCCAGATTTAGGTAGTGGTATTACTCGAGGTGTTTTTATTTGAGATTTTTCCCTTTAAAAATCTTGTGTTCAACTTCTCGTGAAATCTTTATAGCATCTTTCAAGTTTTTAGTTTTCTTAATATTCTTTCTTTCACTTTTCAATGTAAGAAAGGAAAAATAGTTGATATCCATTTATTTGAGGTGTTCTCTTAGTTTGTTTACTATTAACGTTACCCATACCGAACTTTGTTTTCACTTTCATTGCGTTACAGATAAACCAAGCGTTTGATTTTTTCAGCAAGATTGCTATCACTTGCGTTCACTATCACTTGCGTTCACTTTTTGCTAAGCCTTTTCAGCCAAAATCTTATCGGCAATATGTCTTTTTCCAAATCTTTATTGTTTGAGTATGCTATATCGTGTTGTCTACAAGCAGCATCCAAGTAAAAATTGATGCCTTGATCCCCTCTAGCTAAATATTTATCTTGATTTGTACCAGGTCCATAAACCTGATACCCAGACAAATGAAGGTAAATCTGAAGTTTGTTGATTATTTTATTTTGTTGATTATTTTACTTAGAATACCTTCTCCAACAAAGGATGGATGACGACTGAGTATTTTTTCTTTATATAGATAAGGCATACCGATTTATACTTTCTTGATTAAAGCATCAGAATAAACTGAGTGAAAACAAATAAAATGGACCGTTTTATATGTTGTGGTGTCAGTAGTTGTCATAATGCGCTTTTTAAAACAACATGAACAATTGACGTAAAGACTAATGACTCGAAGTCAAATTCGACATAAGCAAATAGAATTCGGTACAGTTCACTGATACCGAACTCTATTCGAGCTTTTATTGTGAAACCTTCAAATTTTGGGAAAACAAATGCGATGATCGATCTTATTGGGAGTCCTAATGGACTAAAATTTTAAAAAATATTTATACATGTTCAAAGTCATCACAGCAGTCTAAATTGAAGTACTGAGAACACCTAGTTAAACGTTTTAAACAGGTACCTTTTTCAATACTTTCCAATAACGATAATGTCCTTTCACCGGAAAAAAGTACAATCATTGAGTATTTATGGTTTAATGAGTGAATGAATTAAAATACTAAAGGAGTATGCTTTATTCTAGAATATTGCATGCTGAAGGTTCATTAAATTGTATGGGTATTATATGAAGAATAGCAAAGACCTTATCAGAAATATTATAAAAGCAATACAACAAAAACAACTGAACTGATTACATCACAACTTTTATCTATTAAACTAATTAAACTATTCAGATAACTGCTAAGCTGAGCTGTATCTGTTAAACAGCTGACTGCTACACTGATATGTATCTGTTATTAAACAACATCAACACACACAAAACATGTATGTATACTTGTTTTATCAATAATAATACATAGTATAAGCAAAACATGTACGTCCACATACATGTACGTTAAACATACATACAAATACACAAAATATGTACGTCCACTTGCTAAACAACAATAAACATATACAAAGATGTATATGTACACTTGTTAAAAAAAAAAAAACCACTAATATAAAAATTGCCACACCCCCCTATGCCGCCCACAAATCAGTATCAGTATCAGTTATAAATTCAATCAGTATCAGTATCAGTATCAGTATCAGTATCTGTATCAGTATCAGTATCAGTATTAGTATCAGTATCAGTATCAGTATCAGTATCAGTATCAGTATCAGTATCAGTATCAGTATCAGTATCAGTATCAGTATCAGTATCAGTATCAGTATCAGTATCAGGATCAGTATCAGTATCAGTAGCAGTATCAGTATCAGTATCAGTATCAGTATCAGTATCAGTATCAGTATCAGTATCAGTATCAGTATCAGTATCAGTATCAGTATCAGTATCAGTATCAGTATCAGTATCAGTATCAGTATCAGTATCAGTATCAGTATCAGTATCAGTATCAGTATCAGTATCAGTATCAGTATCAGTATCAGTATCGGTATTAGAATTAGTATCAGTATCAGTATCAGTATCAGTATCAGTATCAGTATCAGTATCAGTATCAGTATCAGTATCAGTATCAGTATCAGTATCAGTATCAGTATCAGTATCAGTATCAGTATCAGTATCAGTATCAGTATCAGTATCAGTATCAGTATCAGTATCAGTATCAGTATCAGTATCAGTATCAGTATCAGTATCAGTATCAGTATCAGTATCAGTATCAGTATCAGTATCAGTATCAGTATCAGTATCAGTATCAGTATCAGTATCAGTATCAGTATCAGTATCAGTATCAGTATCAGTATCAGTATCAGTATCAGTATCAGTATCAGTATCAGGATCAGTATCAGTATCAGTATCAGTATCAGTATCAGTATCAGTATCAGTATCAGTATCAGTATCAGTATAAGTATCAGTATCAATATCAGTATAAGTATCAGTATCAGTAACAGTATCAGTATCAGTATCATTATCAGTATCTATTTGTCTTGTTAGGATAGCTTGGTTGCTATCGAAGTCCAAAAAAAACACAATATTTAATTTTAGTTTTAATTTTATTTATTTCGGTTGGATCGCGAGTGACCAAACATTTTCAATACAGTTACACTCCGTGACTGACTTCTTATGCTAGTCTTAATCTAAAAAGAAACTTACGAAGAAGGGTGTAAATGACATGAGTAGAAAGTCAAGTATCGATGCAATTCGACATTGATACTTGAGTTCAATGACTAAACGCGAAACTATGAGAATAAACGAGATATGACGCGGTCAATAACTTTAATAAGTTATTTTGGAATTTGGAGTTCAATAAATTCCGAAATATGACGCGGTCAATAACTTTAATAAGTTATTGTGGAATTTGGAGTTGAATAAATTCCGCGCTATTTGATACTGCACTTACACTTAGGGTGATAAGTGCAATATGAGTTTATATGTAGTATGAACGAAGTATGTATTGATTTGCATTGTCACGCTATACCTCCCTTCATTTGGAGAAAAAAAAAATTAGTTTGAAGATTTTTTTTTTTTTTTTTTTTTTTTTATATTAATTTTAAGTGACAAATTATGTTATTTATATTTTGAAAAATGTTGAATAAAGAAATTATGTACAAATATTAATATTTACGTAATAAAATTCTTATTTAATGTTTTTGAATACAGGATATACATTTTTTTTTTTTTTTTTTTTGTGTTTTATTAATACTAGAGTAAAATGAACTAATGTAGGTAAAGTTGGGATTATTAAAAATACAGTAATGTTGGTAAATTTGAGATTATTAAAAAGACAGTAATGTTGGCAAATTTGAGATTATTAAAAATACAGTAATGTTGGTAAATGTGAGCTCAAATGTTTATAATTATTATGTAGATACAAATTATCATGATTATCCTAATTTTAATCTATTTTTGTGTACATTTAATGTTTTTGAACCGTTTGTAATTTTGCAATTTCCTCTGTTATCCATTTCAATCACTTGATAAGGACCCTTCGTAAGGACTACCATCGTTGTACAAATAGACCTTATCATTTAGTTGAATTGATTGCCCTGAACAATTTCTGTCATATAGTTCCTTTGATTTTAGCTTTGCATGATCTACAAGTTTTAAAGCTCGCTTGTGAGCTTCTTGAAGTCTAAATTTCAGCTCTTTATCATATGCTTCAAAGTTATAAATTGGTGATGTTTTCTTATTCATAAAGCTATAGGGCTGTGGTGTTTTTCCAAATACTAGCTCAAACGGAGCGTAGCCATGAACTGACGATGGTGTTGTATTGTAACAATATACAAAATACGTTAACCATTCGTCCCAATCGGCTTTATCAGGGGAAAGGTACGATCGTATGTACTCATTAAAGGTTCTATGACTCCTTTCGACCATTCCTAAAGTTTGATGGTGATAAGGGGTTGAATTAATTTGGTTTATATTTAGAAGTTTACATATCTCTGCAAATATTTGATTTTTATACTCAGTTCCTAAATCGGTGAGTATTTCTTTAACTGATCCGTATATCAAAATACAATTGTCGACGATTGCTTTTGCTATAGTTTTGGCTGACTTGTTTGTAACTGGAATTGCTATGAGATATTTTGTAAGTTCACACATGATTGTTACTGCGTATTCATTACCCAAGATCGATATTGGTAATGGACCTATTGTATCAATTTGTATTCTGTCAAAAGGCTTTTGAGGTGTTTGAGTAATTACCAATGGTTCTTTGGATTTTATGCCTGACTTGTTTAATTTGCATTTTTCGCAATTCTTCACAAATTTACGCACATCATAGGTTATATTTTTCCATGTGTAATATTTTCTAATTTTTGTTAATTGTCGGTTAATTCCGCTATGTCCACCTAGGCTTGGATCATTGTGGAATTTAATTAAAATTTCAGTTCTTTCATTTGGATCCGTTATTGTATTAATTTTTGGCGTTAACGCAATTTTCATTTTCTTTAATAACTCGTTGCCTACTTCTTTAAAATTGTATACACTTGTATATTTAAAAAGGTCATCATTTAATGCAATTTTTATGTTGCTTAAACCTATTTTGTTGACTAATTTTTCAAGCCTAGGGAAGAATTTCTCTAGTAAAATTTTCCCTTGAACAATTAAGTTTTTGACATATACTTCTAGAAGTTTTATTTTTCCTTTCATAATGAGTAGTTTCTGCATGCTTTCATTTAATTTAAGGCAAGGTATTTTTTTCATTTCTTTGTGAGTTATCGTTTCATATATTTGTTGTCTAATTTCATTTGTTTTCACAGGTGAAGGGTTTATATTTACGTTTTGATGGGATTTTGATCTTGTTTGCACTGCACAAATCTGTGCGTTATCTACATTAAGGCGTTTGATAAGCCCAAAATCAATACGCGATAATGCATCAGCGCCACAGTTGTCTTTACCTTTTATATATTCAATATCGAAATCGAATTCTTCGAGATCAAGACGCATACGGGTGAGTTTAGATGATGGGTTCTTTAAAGCAAAAAGATATGTCAAGGGTTTGTGATCACTTCTGATTAAAAATTTAGTACCATAGATGTATGGCTTGAAAAATTTTACTGCCCAATGAACGGCAGTGAGTTCCTGTTCAATTACTGATTTGTTACTTTCGCCTTTCGTGAAAGTTTTGGAGGCGAATGCAACTGGAAGTTGTAAGCCATCGTATTCCTGACTTAGGTCAGCGCCACATGCTATTTTGCTGGCATCTGTGGTTATACAGAATTGTTTGTTGAAATCTGGATATTTAAAATTTTGGGATTCATAAGGGATTTTTTCAAATAGTCAAATGATTTTGCGCAATCTTCAGTCCAGTTGAATTCTGCTTTTTTCCGTGTAAGCCTAGTCAAATGTATAGAGTAAAGAGAGAAATTGGGAATGAATCTTCTGTAATAGTTGACGAAAGCTACGAATCTTTTAATTTCATCTGCGTTAGATGGTTTTGGGTAATTTAAAATTTTTTCAAATTTCGATTCGTCTGGCAGTATGCCCTTGTCGGTGCATTTATGCCCTAAGAAGGTCACTTCCAATGAAAAGAAAGTACATTTATCTGGATGTAGTTTAAGATTAGTTTTTCTACATATTTCGAAAATTGATTTTAAGTTACTGATCATATGTTTTTCCGAACAACCTATTGCAATAAGATCATCCATGTATACGAACGCTTTGCTTGGACCTAGACCTGAAAATGCTATCTGCATCATGCGTTGAAAGGAGTTCGGAGCTATTTTGAGTCCAAATGGTAATCTTTTAAATCTAAATGATCCATTTATACTGGAAAATGAAGTTAAGTCTCTGGATGAAGCATCTAGTTCTATTTGATGAAAGCCTGAAATAAGATCTAAGCAGGAAAAATATTTAGCTCGACCTAACTGGTCTAGAATGTCATCAATACGAGGTAAAGGGTATTTATCTGATGTTAGTTTTTTGTTCAACTGACGAAAGTCAATTACTAATCTCCATTTTTTTCTGCCGACCCCCGTAATGACTTTTTGGGAACAAGGAGTATAGGGCTATTGTATTCTGACGCTGAAGGTTCAATGATATCATCTTCAATCATTTTATTAATTTGTTTTTCTATTTCGGGTATGTAAACTTGGGGTAATCGATAATTTTTTATATAGACGGGTGTATCGTCTTTCAGCTTTAATTTTTGTTTGTAAAAATTGTTGCATGTAACTTTGTCTGTTTCAACTGCAAAAATTTCTGCACAAATTTAATAATTGTTCTCTAATTATCAATGGACAATTACCTTCAAGTTTTTGTAAAATAATTTTGTCTCTTTCATCACATTTTTTGATTGGGTCTATCTGCAGTATGGTATATGATTCTAACCTTTCACCTGCAATTTTGTAATCTTCTAGCAAAATATTTTGATGTGTTGTGTTTAAAATTTTGACATATGTGCATTTTTTACATGCAATTGTATTTGATACAAATATTCCTGGGGCTATTTCTTGATTTGGGATTAAGAATTCTTCCTCATTGATATTAACAGTGATCTTTCTGATAACTTCTGCTCTTGCTGGTAAAGATATGGCATTTAATTTTGGAGCATCAAGGATTTGGAGAATTTCACACGAATTTGAAAAAACTGGTCTAATGACAAACAAACTTTTAGATGAATTATAATCTAAAACACAATTAAACTTTTTGATGAAATCCAATCCAATAATACAACAAGGTATAGGAAAATTGTCTTCAACCACCTGTAGGTTATGCTTTAGTTTAAAATTTTTGAAAAAGAACGTATTTTCAATGTATCCCAAAGTTGCTATTGTGCCTTCCCCAATACCTGTTAGATTATAAGTAAAATCTGTATTCAATAATATATTGTTAATAAATTTTTGTTTTATTATGCTTATATCGGACCCAGTGTCTAACAAAAATGCGTTTGACGAGTCATTATTAGAACTCTCGACAATCACATAATTGCAGAACTTTAGGTTTACGTTAAGTAATGTGCATGTGTTATTTATTCCTGATAAGTCCCCAGTTGGGCTTGCTGGGGTCTGTAACCGTTTTCCGAATCAGCATCGATTGCTCTCACGTTTCTATTACCGTTTCTGTCATTGTTTGGATTCTGATTGTTATTGCGATTTTGTGGATTATTCTGGTTAAAGGATCTTCGCTGCTGTTGATTATTGTTGTTATTATAACGACCACCTCTAACGCGGTAATTATACTTGCTACTACCCCTGTTTAAATTTTGGTTACGATTATTGCGGTAGTTTGGTTTATACCGTACCATATTTACTCTGAACACATCTTCTGATTCGTTGCTTAGTTCAACAAGTTTAGTAACAACATCGCTAAGCTGATTGAAAGTCCCTGCCTGTAATAATAATTTAGCTTTGTCCGATTTGGCATTTTTGGTAAGTGATTTAATGGCCGTTTGTGTTGAATATTTTTTGGCTATTTCACTTGGCAGACCATCGGAAATGTATGCCATTTCGAGTTGTTTTGCCAAGGTTTCAATTTCTTGGACATACTCATTTGTTGGCTTGTTATTTTGCTTAGCATTGACTAGCTTAGCTATAACTGCTTGAGCATCTTCTGCTTTTATGGAAGATTTAAACTTTGCTATTATTTCAACTATGGTGTTTTCAGTTGTTATTAAATTTCTTGCAGTGCCTGTTAATTTACTTTTTATCAGGTTGACTGCAACGTCTTCATATGTGCTTTTTATTAAACTTACTAGATTTATTGCATCAATAAATCTTTGCAAATTTACGTATGTGCCATCAAAATCTGGCAACAATTTAGCCGCTGATGTTAAAAAGTTTGCCACAGTATCGGCCATGGTTTTTTGATCCTTTATTTCTTTAACTGTTTCTGCGGAACTGTCTGAAACGAAGGAGTTTTCACTAATATTAGCCTCGATTGAAGTCATTAAATCTTTTGGGATAATAATGTCCAACTCGAGCCTTTCAAAAAGTATCTCAAGTCTGTCTTTAATTGCTGTAAAGAACTCAGACACAGACTCTTTATATTGTTCTGATAGAACATGAAATATATCTTTCAATATTACAGCTACTTCATTGTGTTTATTTATGAGTTCTGTAATGTGCTTTAATTGAGTCTGTGCTGATGGGAGTTTTGTTTTATTGACACATTTATAACTTTTATCAAAGTCAAGTTTTATCTTCTTAAATTCTTCATACAAGTCTGTCCATTCAATACTTTTATATTTCGTATGAGGCATTTATTTTATTTTATTTATTTTTATTTTATTTTGTTTTTTTTTTTTTTAAATTTTTTTTTTCGATCTTCTTATATACGTGGCGCAACGTTCCTAGGTTTATTAAAATGCGCCTTAATATAATATCTTGCACATGTTAATATTATCATTAATATTAAGAAGAGTATAAAAAGTACATTGCCACTAATTGGCCAATTCGCATTCTCCTTTCCATTTTTTGCTACTTCATGTATTACTTGCTCATATTTCACTATTTGTTTTTCTGTATTTAATTCTTTTCCAATTTCGTAACCCGAAATTGCAATCAATATGCCGTTCAACACCTTTATCCATCACGTCATTTTGCAGTGTTTTTTTTTTTCATTCACAATTTAATTTGTTGTTACTGTTGATTTTATATTCATTTACTTGACCTATATCAACGGTACGTTTGTTAGGGCCTGAAAGGTTTATTGCAAAATTACTTCTGTTTGTAGTTGCATAATAAGAATACAATTTTTTTTTTTTTTTATTAATATCTTTCGTTTTACATTATTTTAATAATAATTTGAGATTTATTTTGTTGTTGGAAAAAAAAAAATATTTATATAATTTAAACTATTTGTGTTTAGTCAGTTGGCTTTCTTCTAATTGTAACACTTAAATTTAAAACAAACTTGTATAATCTTAAAATGGAATTTGCTTACTTCATGATGTAGTAGTTAATATATTTTCTGCTAAGTCAAAGTTGAATGCTGTTGTAGTTCTGGTACAGGTGTTAATGATGATGATGACGTTTGAAGAAATTAAAGTTGGTGCTTGAATTTCCCTGTTGTAGTTACCAATATATTATTTTGCTGTGTTATTTGCGCTACAAATGAATTGTAAAGCTATCATCTGCAGCAGTTGTTGTAGTTGTCGTCATATGCATATTGTTGCTATTATTGCTGCCACTGTTATTGTTGATGTGCAGCTCATTGTTGTTGCGTGCTAATGCTGCTGCAGTTGTATAACATTCAGCTGTTCATCGGTTAGAGTTGCAATCAACCGATCGTTTGATTTAATTTGCGTCGTTGTTACAAATTCATTAGCGTCAATTTGCCTCGCTTCGATTTTGCTGTTGGGAAATTTGTTTTATTTTTTTTTCTTTGTAAAAATTTAACTTAAACAGTTTTAAATTAGTCTTTGTGTAATTTGTTTCGAGTTTGTTTTTGAGTGGAAGAAATACTCTTTATTTTCATATCACTTTTGAATTAATAATTCTTTACTAATGAAAGTCTTTTCTTTTTCATTATAATGTTTGAACCAATAATTTTTACACTACTGATGATTATGTTCTTTTTTTTTCACTGTAACCTTTTGGTAGTTTTATTGCAGGACATTTTTTTTTTATAATTTACTGACTGCGGATCATAAGGATTCGTCTCCTGGCAGGATCGCCATGTTAGGATAGCCTGGTTGCTATCGAAGTCAAAAAAAAAACACAATTTTTAATTTTAGTTTTAATTTTATTTATTTCGGTTGGATCGCGAGTGACCAAACATTTTCAATACAGTTACACTCCTTGACTGACTTCTTATGCTAATCTTAATCTAAAAAGAAACTTACGAAGAAGGGTGTTCATGACAAGAGTAGAAAGTAAAGTATCGATGCAATTCGACATTGATACTTGAGTTCAATGACTAAACGCGAAACTATGAGAATAAACGAGATATGACGCGGTCAATAACTTTAATAAGTTATTGTGGAATTTGGAGTTCAATAAATTCCGAAATATGACGCGGTCAATAACTTTAATAAGTTATTGTGGAATTTGGAGTTGAATAAATTCCGCGATATTTGATACTGCACTTACACTTAGGGTGATAAGTGCAATATAAGTTTATATGTAGTATGAACGAAGTATGTACTGATTTGCATTGTCACGCTACAGTCTATCAACAGGTTAAGCGTCTAACCCAAGGTTTCAAGCCCGGAGCATTTACTTGTAGCGACGAAAATGGAGATCTGAATACGGATACGCAATGTGTGCTGAGATTGTGGAGACGGCACTTCTCCAATTTACTTACTGGCGACGATTCCACCAATGCCGCCAATGGAGAGCGCAGTTCAGTGTCACCAATCGACGATGACGGAGTAGAAGTACCACCACCTAGCCATGAAGAGGTTCGAGTTACTATCCAACGACTCAAAAACAATAAAGCAGCTTTTACAGAATACGGCACAGAGTAATGCTTTTGTGTTTGTGAATGTGACAACTAGTACGTGGTTGCTTTTCTAATGTCACTTGTAAATTACAGGTCTGTGAAGAGTACTTCAGGTGCACATCCTCTTTGGATGTGTATTTTTTATTACTTTTGATCATTCATGAACTATAACTCCAAAGTCTGTGGACCCAGAGGAATAAAGCTGTAATGGCAGGGGTCCTCTATAAATTCGAAAATAAGGGTGTCCTGTACCCTATACTTAAGAAAGGAGACCCAACAATCTGCGCAAGTTATAGAGGTATCAGTCTTATTTCCATCGCATATAAGGTTCTCTCAAGCGTACTGTGTGAAAGATTACAGCCGATTACAAAAACACTGATTGGACCTTATCAGTGTGGCTTTCGACCTGGTAAGTCCACCATAGACCAGATTTTCACGCTACGACAAATCCTGGAGAAAACCCATGATAATCACATTGACACACACCATCTCTTTGTCCATTTTAAAGCTGCGTTCGATAGGCCGAGAAGGCATTGCCTATACGCAACAATGTCTGAGTTCGGTATACCTGCAAAGTTGATTAGACTTTGCAGAATGACGTTGAGCAACACACGCAGCTCCGTCAAGGTAGGAAATGACCTCTCCGAAACCTTCAACACCGAAAGAGGTTTCAGGCAAGGCGATCCACTGTCTTGCGATCTCTTTAACATCATCATGGAGGGGATCGTATGAAAGGCCGGTGTGCATCGTAATGGCACATCGAAAAGGAATCAGCCAAAGGGGGTTTGACGATAAATGAGGGTAAAACAAAGTATATGCTATCTTAAAACAAGGGAGCGCGGCGTTTAGACTCCCACGTTTCATCCAGCAGCTATAACTTTGAAGTAGTCAAGGAGTTCGTTTACCTTGGCACCGCCATTAATACCAAAAACGAAATCAGCCTGGAGATAAAGTGAAGAACAATAATTGCTAATAGGTGCTACTACGGGCTCAGTAAGCAACTAAGTTCTAGAGCCCTCTCTCGATCGACAAAACTAACACTCTACAAGACACTCGTTCTACCTGTTCTGCTTTATGGCGCTGAGGCATGGGTAGTTTCGCAAACTGACACAGCCACTCTGGGGGTGTTCGAGAGAAAAGTTCTTCGCAAAATCTTCGGTCCTGTTCGAGTCGGCGATGACTATCGCATCCGAATGAACCACGAGCTGTATGAGCTATACGATGACATTGACGTAGTTCGGCATATAACTGTGTAGCGACTACGCTTGCTGGGTCATTTCCATCGTATGGACGACGAAGCTCAAGCGAAAAAGGTGCTCGAGGCGAGGGTCGCTGGTCAATGACGACGAGGGAGACCATGCCTCCGATGGATGGACCAGGCTGAGGAAGCCCTAACCGCACTTGGTGTATCCGATTGGAGAAGGCGCGCGCAAAGCAGAGGCGCCCGGCGAGCGCTGATGAGGTCGGTCGAAACCCGGACACGTGTTGTTACGACCACTTAAGTAAGTAAGTAAGTAAGAAATTTATAGAATAATCTTTGCTTCTCTCAATTCTTCAATAATTGAAACTATCTCCTTGTTATGATTTGAATGACCCGCTGATGATGATGAAATCAAAAGACGTAATCTATTGACCAGTTCGTAAGGAACCCAGTATAAATAATTAGATTTTTTCAAGTTCAACATCATTAAACCAATAATCGTTTTCCAATAATCGTTGCATATTTTTTAGAACGATTTCCTTTAATTTGTCCATTAATGTTATTATTTCGTCTATATACATTAGTCATCTCCAATATTTGTTTATAACTATTTAAATCCGTTTTATTGTATCTGTTTGGATTCTTGTAAACTATTAGGTTGTATAAACCCGATGTAAAAGGCCACTTTGGAGGGCCTATATAAATATTAGATGTTTTAAGAGTAATGGGTTCATTACCCATTCTCCATATCTGGTTTTCATACTATTTTCATCCTAGTTTTCATCCGTAGGTTTTATCAAATTTATTTAAATCCACCTTCGATAAATCATATTGAATACTTTGATCTATAGATAATGCAATGGGGGTATCATTTTCATAATTTTTCATATCAGAATCATTATAATCATCAGCATTATTATTGGTGACATAGTTATCATAATCATCATCATCATTAGCGAAATCAAATGATTTAAACTCAGACGAACTGTTCTCGATTTTCTTTCTTTCAAAGCTAGGAGAAAAAGTTTTATAATCAAGCTTACTCTTTTTGAACGGTGTACTCGTAGCAACTTTATTATCCTAATCATTATCATCAAAATACCCATCAGAATACTTTTTAAATTTTAACTTATTTTTATTATTATTTATTTATTTAGCCAAACAAGGCAAATTTACTTATGGTAACAGGTTTTTTATTTTACTTATTATTGTCATTTTTTTTTCTTCATTTTTTCTCCTTTCCTTGTTTTTGGTGATTGAAGGGGTTTATTCGTTGCGGGAGTGATCCGCCCACATCGCTGACATTTTTTTAAAACATTAAAAAAAAAAAAGAGACAAGGAAAGGCGAAAAAGACAGTGATCCGATAATTATATTAAATTATACTTATAAACATGAATGTGGGAGTGAACATGGGAGTGGGAGTTAGAGATAAGAGAGTATTTACAAGAAATAGGGCCATTGGAAAAATTTCGTTTAATGGTGAAATTAGGGTGGGAAAAGGTGTTTAGAAAGGGAGCGCCTGGACACGGATTTTGACATTGATGGTGAGTAGTGTTCGCTTATATTATTGAATATTCTACAACAACTATTTAAGGGTTCGTTGTATGCATAGATGGTGTGGTGCTAAGATTCACTCAAAAATCTTGTATGCCTAGTTCTCCTTATTGGTTCATTAAGTATAATCCTGCTGGAGATATATTCGCTATCGATTTTACCAGCAATAACATCGAATGTAAAGCATGAACAAAGTAATGTTCTTCTTAATGAAAGCGGTATTATATTAAGGATTTTCAGTCTGTGTTCATACGAAGGTAAGTTTCTGTAATCCCGTGGATCATAACAATCCCTTAAAGCAAAAAGCAGAAATTGTTTTTGAAAAGATTCAAGTCTTTCTTTGTGCACTTCAAATACTGGATTCCAAACTATGCAACAATATTCAAGAATTGGGCGCACTAACGTACAGAATAATGTTTTTGTTACTCATATATTTTTGAATTCTTTAGCACGTCTTTTTATGAATCCAAGCAGTTTGTTTGCTCTGGATATAATATGATCCAAGTGTAGGTTAAAGCGGAGTCTGCTATCAAGGATAACGCCAAGATCTGCAATGTGGTTAACTCTTTTCAGTACGACACCATTAAGGACATAACTGCTATAAGTTATTTCGTTTTTACGGGAAAAACTTATGACGTAGCATTTATTTACATTTAAAAAAGCTTATTATGACTACACCAATGTTCCAGAGATAGAAGCGTATTCTGAAAAAAAACTGAATTCTCTTCTGATTTAATGACATAGTACATTTTTAGGTCGTCTGCATATAAGAGATGTGGAGTGTCATTCAAAACTTCTGATATACATATCTGCTATAAATATGTTGAAGAGAAGTTGCCCAAGGTGGCTGCCTTGTGGTACGCCCAACGAAGCAACAATCTTTTCAGATAGAATACCCTGAAATTTTTCGTATTCGGATCTTTCACACAGATAGGACTTGAGCCAATTCAGCAAGGAACCTGAAATACCGAATTTTTATTTCAAGTTATTCAAGTTTTACATTTAATATTTTGTGGTCGACGCGATCAAAAGCTTTACTAAAATCAGTATAGACTGCATCTATTTGATGTCCTTTTTCCATTTTAATAAGAACTTCCGAGGTCATGGTTGTAAGATTTGTAGTGGTTGATCTACCTTTACGGAATCCATGTTGTTGAACATTTAAACGTGGATTAATTAGGTCTGTAAGTTTGGAACAAACAATTTTTTATATAATAGTTTGGGAACAGCCGATAATATTGCAATGTCCCTATAATTTTCAACATATCTTTTGTCACCGTTCTTATAAATTGGCGTAAGATGAGATAATTTCCAGAAAGAAGGAAAAATACCTGTTTGCAAGGATTTGTTAAAAACTAGGTGTAAGGGCATAACTAACTGGTCTGAGCATTGAATAAGTAAACTTGGTGGTAACAGGTCTGGACCAGGAGACTTGTAAAGATCTAATTCCTTAATAGAATTGATTATATCACCATGTGTTATATTGATTATGCTAACCAATGTTGATATGTTGAGAGTCGATAATGGAGTTTGATTTTGGGTTGAAGGCGAACAGAAGACCGCTTTAAAATTATCTGCAAAAAGATTACAGATGTCCTGAGGGATGGAAGAAGTGACATTTCCTTTAAACATGGATGTCGGGTAGCCGGCAGATTTCCGCTTGACGTTTACAAAATCGAAGAATTGTTTAGAGGCTTTAATAATTCTTTCACCAATTACGTTGGTGTAAAGATTATAAGCTTCTTCAGACTTGATAGAAAATTCTTTAGACAGTTCTTCATATTTTTCCTTTACTTCGATCTTAATGAATCTGTAAAGTTTATTTCTTTGATTTCTCAAATGTTTAAGATTTGCATCAAGCCACGGTTCCGATTGTTTGTTTTTTTCTTTCCAAGCTACATCAAGCTAAATCATCGAATATAAATACTGAGTTTGGTTGTACATTTTCCGGTGAAATAACATCATCGTTATTGGAAAATGTAAAAAAAATTTATATCTTTAATAGTTTTAATTAGGAGCTCTAAGTACTTATATTTCGGCTGCTGTCCTGACTTTGAGTATAGATAAATATTTTCAAATTTAAGTCCATTAGGACTCTCAATAAGACCGATCATCACATTTGTTTTTCCACAATTTGAAGGTCCCACAATAAGAGCTCGAATAGAGTTCGGTAGCAATGAACTGTGTCGAATTCTATTTGATGCTGCTGTCGAATTTATCTTGCAGACAATATTCTTTACGTCAATTCTTTTGTGTGGTTTCAAAAACTGCATTATGCCAACTACTGCCAGCATAACATATAAAACGGATCCTTTTATTTGTTTCAGTCAGTTTACTTTCATCCTTTAACCGAACAAGTATAAATAGCTATGCCTTTTATTTATAAAAAGAAAAAGATAGTCAGTCGTCATCCATCCTTCAATGGAGAAGGTATTCTGAATAAAATAATTAGCCAACTTCCGCTTGAACTTTATTTGCCTGGATATCAGTTTTGTGGACCTGGTACAAAACTAGAGAAACGTTTGGCTATAACGCAAGTGATAGCAATTTTGCTGAAAAATCAAACGCTTGGTTTATCTGTAACGCAATGAAAGTGAAAACAAAGTTCAGTATGGGAAACGTTAATAGTAAACAATTTAAGAGAACACCTCAAATAAATGGATATCGACTATTTAGACATGCATTGAAAAGTGCAAGAAAGAATTTTAAGAAAACTAAAAACTTAAATGATGTCATAAAGATTTCACGAAAAGTTGTACACAAGATTTTTAAAGTGAAAAAAATTCAAATAAAAACACCTCGATTAATACCATTACCTAAACCTGGAGGTTTTCTACCACTTGCACCTATCTTCGCAGCACTAGGTGCACTTGGTGGCATAGCTGGCGGAGTATCTGGCGTCACTAAAGCAATTAATGCAGTTAAAAATGGAAAGGATCAGTTGACTGAAGCAAAGCGACATAATAGTAAAATGGAATCTATTGCTATGGGAAAAGGAATGTTTTTAAAAACCTAAACAAAAGTATCCGGATTATATTTAAAACCGCATCATCAACGACATCAACACCATCAAAATTTTCAATGAAGCTACCTAAAAGAGCCCTTTTCGATTTCGACTTGAGAAAATATTCAAAACATATTCCAAATTTTAGAGATGTGTTTATGTGTGACAATCTTCCAAGTAAGCCGCTTAAAAAAGAATGTGGAATAGTTAATCTGGATACTTCAAAGGGTTCTGGCACACATTGGGTAGCATACTGGAAAAATACTAACAATCAAATTGAATATTTTGATAGCTTTGGAAACTTGCAACCACCAAAACAACTAATAAAATATCCGGGAAAAAACATTAGTTATAATTATTATAAATATCAAAAGTGTAACACAATAAATTGTGGACATTTTTGTTTGAAATTACTAATTGAAAAAAGTCAGCCTGAAAAGAAAAAATAATAAAAAAAAAAATCATTTGTATTGTATTTTATATATAGATATTTGTTTTCTTTTTATTATTATTATTTATACAAAATATATATCTTAATAACAATTTTTACAAGTTTTTCTTATTAACTAACTAATTTTATAGTGACCCCACGCAAGTGTGTCAACACCACGTTGTAATATACATCTCTTATCATCATAATAGCTTAACACTATTTTATAAATTTCTCTAGTATATATTTGATGAATTTTAGATTTAAATGTATACATTTTGTCTGAATATATCTTTTTTTCTAGTAAACACCTTCTATAATCAACAATACTAAGGTTAGCTAATGCGGATTTTTTAACTCCTTTGGCTTTTTTATATCGTTATCTCCGGCAACATTAATATAATACATTTTAGACATAAGTCCAATGAATTCCCTCATTATCTCTCCGTTATTTTTATCTTTCATCAATCCCAAAACCTTTTTATTTTTCCGTTCTATGACATATGGATTATTTTCTATATAATCAGATGTATCAAATATTAAATAATTATCGTGGATTATATCTTTATAAAAATCTTCGGTTTTTAATTGAATAGATGAATGAATCCGTATCCATATAGAACAAACTCATGTTTTCTTTATATTTTGGGACCATATATTCACAATGAAAATCATACATTTTTTTTCTTTGACAAGTCGAGAACTGCAACCCCTACAGATATAGGTTTATTAAACTCGATATGTACACTATCCAGTTGGATAACTGTCATATTATCGGTAAACCTTGCAGAGCTATGAAAATTCAGTTTTGCTATAAGACTTCTAGCTCCCAATCTTTTTCCAAGACTTTCCCACTGGCATACAATTTTTACATCTTTCCTTTTCTCTACATTTTCCATGGTTTTACCATAGACAGCATTGTTTAGTAATTTAAAAAAATTCTTTTGGAAATCGTTTTTAGCGTCCGTTCTATGGAATGTATTTAAATCGATGTATTTCTTGATCCAGGGAGATTGTTTGAATTTCAATATTCTATGTACTTTATTAAGCTTGAGGTCATTTCTCAAACATTGTTTTTAAGTAAACAAAATGTATAACTTAGTTTCTTTTATTAGTTAAATCTGTAATTAGATTTTGGTGTTTTCCTGCGTGACTTTTTTTGTTTTCCGGACAAAACGGTAAATCATTATGAGAATCATGTTTCTCAAAAGGAATATCTAAATTTACTTCTAAAATAAATTCTTCCTCAGATTCAGCGTGATGTCTCACAAAAGGCTTAGCAATATATATAGTAAAATTATTAAATTCATTTGTATGCTTACAACATATACAAAATCTGTTTCTTCTACGCCTGATTAATAAATAAATCTAATAAAAAAATAGCATCATCAAATATTGTACAACAAGTCATATGTTTATAGAATTTTGATTTGTTTATTCTACGACTTCATTATAACATTCGTACTAATACTCGTCTTCTATTATTCACCGATCCAATTCCTCATCCACTTCCCCAGTCACCCCACAACCCTTTTATCTCACATCATCCCCTTCATCCATCCATCCTTCTATCTTACACCTCAACCTTTCACTACAGTCACTACGCTAAGAAAAACATTAAAAATTAAAGTTCCTAGATAAACGATGAATCATCAACATATAGGAATAATGTCTAACATCTACAGATTTGATTGAAAAAGATTTGATTTTGCCAAGATATGAGAGGCTAAAGAAAAATATTTTAAAAATTTATCTGACAAAAATCTTATCGCTATATACAATAAAATCATAAAATTTAGAGAGTAAACTCTGATTAGTTCTTTGAAATTCATAAGATTTAATATAAACTTTATTATCAAATATTCTAGAATAAATCATACTCCTTTATTATTTTGATCCATTTTATCGTACCTACAATTTCTACCCATCGACACAGTAATTACAACTTTTGATTTTGCCAGCATACTTCCGATGAAGTTTATAAAAAAATATATTCTAACCCTTAAACCTTCGCCGTACCTAGTTTGATATAATAATACTAAATATAGATTATCGTATTAAAACACTCATATTGTCAAAGTCAAAGTCGTCAAGTAGAACTTGATGAATTGTTGCTAGGCATTTGAGGGTTAAGAATCAAATTATAAACGCTAATAAGCTCTATGTATGTATTCATATATATTATCATAGCTTGGAGTTCTGCTTTAAGAATATCTAAACAAAAAAATTGCAACATCATCAGCTTATAGATATACATACCGAGTGATAATGTAAATAATTATTTAAATTATAGTGGAAGCGTCAACTGGGGGTCGTCTGGGTTATTAGTTCATACTCAATCATACTAGCTCAATATCATCCAACAAAATCCCTGTCACTGGATTAACATTGATACGTTTTATGTACACCCAAAAAAATTAGAATAAAAAAAATACGAATAAAATCTTCGCAGAAATACGAACGGGAACTATTTGTAGAATATATAAATGCTTGGTACATAGTAAAACCATTAGTACTGTTTTAAAAAAACTTTATGAATTCGTATACTTTATACGTTTGTATTTTACGAATGTACGATTCTATATAAATTCTATAACATATAAATAGGTGAAACGTACCAATGTCATTTCCAAAGTTTCAGTAGCAGTGCTTATATATTCGTATAATATATTTTATTTTTCCATAAAATATACAGATTTTCTTTCGAATAATGTATAAATGATCATAGGTGCTATGTATAAAGCCCTTCGAAGGCTCAAAAGAACATACAATTTTGAAATGTAATAAATATTTCGTTCATAATACGAAGTAATTATTTTATTTTAGTGTATGTATATGTATGTGCACTTGTTTATATAATAACCCTATAGGAACAAGCTAACTTGTTTTTAAAAACAACTAATTAAAAAACAAATTTAAAATAAACTAGTATATGAAGTACTTTGAATTACCATATAGGAACAAACTAACTTGTTTTTAAAAACAAATAATTAAAAAACTAGTTTAAAATAAACCAGTATATGAAATACTTTGAATTATATTAAGGCGGCATCCACTTCAATATATGAAGTAATTGAAATACTACCTAAAAACCAGTGATTGATAAACTACTTTGATTTATATTAAGGCGGCAACTACTCTGATGTTGGCATGTTTTAATTGAAAATTTTTATTAGATTATAAGGTTATATATATTTAACCATGTTATTTCATCAAATATTATTAACTTTTGGCCATCAGTAATAGTTTTCAATTGGTTATTTTAAAGCAATTAAAAAAATAATTTAAATGTAACTAATTTAACAAGTAGTTGAAAATATATGCAGACGACAGTCAATTGACTTATTTAGCGGACATCACCATACAAAATAAGTTAGTTCGTTCTATGGAAAAAAGTCAGAATTTCAACTAGTTCTGGTTGACAAAAAACTACTTTATCAACTACTTTTAAATTAGTTGATTTTCCTACAGGGAAAATATAAACATAAATTATGTACGTATACTTGCTTAAATAATATCAACATACAGGGCAACGAAGACTTCCGAATAAGAACCGAACACTTATAAACAAATACGAACCTGAACATCCATAAGTTTCAATAAAAAATTTAATTAATTAATTTATATTTGTTTCTGATTAAAATGTTTGTTTATGGAACTCTATACTCAGCAACTATAAAAAACTTCATTCATTCATTCGTCTTTCTATATCTCATCATCAACTTTGCACTACATTCTCGACGTTAACGTCAATATGCATCAACAACAACAATAATAAACATATGTTTAAAAGACTTCCACGCTGGCTTAACGCCGATGAGTTCTATGTATGCAAGTTATGGTTCTCTTGTTACAGAGAGCCAAAAAAAAATTAAACACAAGTTAAATTAAACAAGTTCTTGGTACGATCAACTGCCGATATAATTTTATTGATCATCTTTTATAAGTTACAATATGATTACTTAGCTTATTTGTTTATTTCAACATTGCAAATGTTGACCTAATTTCTACATACAAATAATAATTAATAAGCTTTATTTTATTGCTGTTAAAATATATTAATTCATATTGATTAGTAAGCTTTTATTGGTTGGTTATTGCAACATATAATCTTTCAAATAAAGCTACTGAACTCAAAGTACCTAGTCAGCAATACTTTATTGGCTTGTGGCTAACAGTGGTTTGTGGCTAACAGTTGCTTAACTAACAGTGGGCTTAACTTGCATGTATATCAGCTTAGCTTAGCTTAGCTTAGAGTTCTGCTTTAAAAATATGTAAAACAAAAATACACACACTAAGTGATGATATAAATAATTATCTGAATTAGAGTGGGAGCGTCAGTTGGGGAATCGTCTGGGGTATTAGTCCCACTAATAAAACATCCCAGTTCAAGTTAATATCACCCAGTTAAATCTCCGCCGCTGGATTAACTTTGCTGGTAGGCCTAATTTTTTAAATAAAAGAAACATCTAGTTAATTTTAGTGTAAAACTGAGACAACTTTTGCTGTCGATAGTAATGTTATATGAAAGGCAGCAAAAATGCTATTACTACACCCAAACCTGTTCATATATTCTAACCCTTAAGCCTTCACCGTACCTAAATTGATATAGCCATCATAAATATAGATTTTCGTATTGAAACACTCATATTGTCAAAGTCAAAGTCGTCAAGTAGAATTTGATGAATTGTTGCTAGGCATTTGAGGGTTAAGAAACAAATGCATGCAAACATGTTAAGCATATACTATATTTATTTATTTATGTTTGTGAACTTGCTTAACAAAATTAAGCCATATGTTGATCATGCTGCTATGCTTGCTTAACGCTGATAAGAGCTATATATGTATGCATGTATATCATCTTATCTTAGCTAAGCTTAGAGTTCGGCTTTGAGAACATCTAAACAAAAAAAAAAAAAAAACTGCAACATCATAATTTTTATAGATACACACACCGAGTGATAATGTAAACAATTATTTGAATTAGGATGAAAGTGTCAGTAGGGGGTCATCTGGGTTACTAGTCCACCTACTGAATCACACTAGCTCAAGTTAATAATACCCCCTAAATCTCCGCCGCTGGATTAACTTTGATAAGTTTTACGTATATGTGTATGTATATGTATGTGAACGTGCTTAACAACTAACATATACATTAGGCCGTGTCGATTTGTGGGGAGGCAAAAAAATCGCCCATTGCTCTGTGAAAATCGTATTCTAGGGATCAAAATAAGAAACTTTGCCGAAGGAACCATACCTCTAAAACGAATTCTGATGTCCCCAATTTGGGTCGAACTTTTGGGTAGGGGAAAATTTTGAAAAATCCCACTTTGACCCATTTAGAGTGCTCCAATCGAGTCCAAATGTATGACCGACCCCCACTAACTCTGGAGGCCCAACCCACCCATGCCAGTGGCACACCCCCTGGAACCCCCCTGGGGGTTCCACATACAAATATTTCAAAAAATCGCCAGTTTTGGCACTTTACATGAAAAAATCTGCGAAATGCCTATGTTTTTTTCTTTTTGGAGTTTTTTTTCTCTTTAGAAATTTATTCAACCTTTTTAAAAAATGAAGGTATCACTGTGACACAATTGCAAATCGGAAAATTGCTTGTGTGCGTTTTTTAAGGCACCACAAGACACAGCTGCATGTCGTAAACTTACTTGTGTAGTTTTTTTATAGCACCTACTTAAGAAATGAAGGTTGGTTTTACAACCCTTTTTGTGGGTATTTTATGGCACCTTCTTAAGAAATGCGCGTTTTATGCAACCATTTTAACAATTAAGGTATCACTGGAATGCACCGCAACCCTTTTAAAAACTTAAGGTATCACTGTGACACAATTGCAGATCCTAAAATTGCTTGTGTGAGTTTTTAAGCCACCACAAGACACAGCAGGTAGAATTACCTCGTCTCGTAGACCATATATAACGCAACAGTTTTTGTGAATGCATTAAGTCGTTGTGAAGAACTCAAAGTGTGAAGTGCTAATTTCAGATAAAAAAATATTTTAAAAAAAAATAATAAGTGAAGTTGACCATTCCAAATCAAAAAGTTTACAATGAATCCACCATCCTCTACACCGCAAGATGAAGCAACAACAACAACTATCGAAAACCCAATGAGTCATATACCCAAGCACGATGTTACTGTTTTTGGTGTGTCTACTGATTTGAGTGATCTTAATTTACCAACTCATCTGGATATCTTGAGATATTATTTTTACTTAAGCGAACGTGCTAAATCAGAACAAAAGAGTTTTCCCATAAATCATTCACTATTCAAATACAAGATAAGTTGAATGGAATTTGGGAAAAACTTGGTATGGAAATAATGCTGAAAAAAAGGGTATTGAATAAATTGCTTGACAAGTATCAAGAGCAAATCAAGAGAAGAAACAAAACCCAACAATTTACAGAGTATGTAAAATCTCTGGAAACAATTTTTTACATTGGAACATGTAAATGCGATTTGAAGGCAGCTCCATGTGCATGCGGCTGGGTTCCCGAACGCCTCAAAGAGTTCATGCACGATCAACATAATCAGAGAAGACTAACAATGGATGCAGTTGTGATGGAAACTGAAGAGCAAGGAGCAACGTCTATGTCATCAATGCCAACATACCCGATCCCGATGATTCAACATACGCACCGCCACCGGTTCAAGAAGATATGGATAGAAGCACAATTTCACAATACACAGAGAGATACGATTGTTTTAACTTTGCCTTGGTATGTGACAGATTTGGTGTGCCTGATAGAGTAGCATCGGCATTAGGAACCGCTCTTTTCCAAGATTTTAAAATGAAAGATAAGCATGGCAAACCTCTCATCATGGATAAATCGAAAGTTCGCAGAGAAAAAGAGAAATGCAGACAAGAAGTGGTTCGCAAACGGTTAGATCATACCAATTTGATATCGTTTTCATTCGATGGCAGAAAACATGATACTTTAACGACAGCTAAAGTTGATGAGAAGTATCATACTAGGATGGTAAAAGACCCTCATCTTGTTATTTTGAGAGAACCCAATTCTGAATTGATTGGTTACATAAGACTGGAACATGAAACCGCTGAATACAAAACAATCAAATTAAATGATTTTTTCAAAGATAAAAATATATCACTGGATGCATTAATTTGAATATGCACTGACGGTGAGCCAACAAACACTGGCTCACACGGTGGAATTATACGATTCGAATTGCTGTTAAAAAGACCATTGCATTGGTTCGTTTGCCTTCTACACTTCAACGAACTTCCGTTTAGGCATTTGTTTGAAGCTTTGGATAAATCAATCAGCACTGGACCAAGATCGGCAACCGGAAAACTGAGCCGTCAAATCGAAACTTGTGAAACTCTTCCGGTAAGTTATTGCTATCACTCATTTATTATAATTGTCAACGATTGTTAATTATTTTATTATTATATATTTTCAGGTGGTGGACGGCTTCCAGAAAATTGAGTTGCAAAATATGCCCCCGCTCCAGAAAAAAATTGAATTTTCCACCGATTCGAAGTACTTATACGACATGGCCCATGCAATTTCTAGCGGCGTGGTTTCGGTGGATCTGGCTAACATCAAACCAGGGAAAATTGTACATTCTCGGTGGCTCACCAAGGCCGCTAGATTATTACGATTATATGTGACAACGGAAAATCCAGATGCAAATTTAAGAATTCTGGTTGAATTTATAATTAAATGTTATGTGCCAATGTACTTCAATATCAAGTATTACAGCTCTGTCGTGTACGGCAGTGCATTATTTTTCAGCTTCATTAGTTGGTCACGATTTCTAGAACCTCGTTTACGCAAAATTGTCAATCAAGTAATTACAGATAATTCATATTATGCGCATTCGGAAAATATCTTGTTATCAATGTTGTTTGATGATAGCAAAGAAAAGCGCGACTGTGCTATCAACATAATTCTACGCTATCGAACAGATGTTGACGACCCAACGCAACTTAGAGCTTATAAAAAACCAGATATAAAGTTTAATTGCACAAGTTACACGGAAATGATCGTTATGAATGACATAAATAACGTATTTGAACCACCATTCACGCGAAGCATTCCGTACGATACATTGAAAGAATATTTAAATCAAGATGATTCACCGTTTAATGATCCAAAAATTGCATCACACATACAAGGAACGGAACGACATGTTCAATTGCTAGCTAGCGTTTCCAAACGGGTTATACCGGAAAATGTAGAGGCTGTTATGGCGACGACATTAGAGAGCCGTGAGAAATTCCCCAGACTTGAAAGTAAAAAAGACTTCAAACAATAATTTTTTTAGTTTCTTTTCTATAACTAACTTAAATTAATTTTTTCATTTACATATGTTCTGACTAAATAAATTTCAAAAGAGAAAAAATAGATATTATTATAAATAAATATTATTATAAATAAATAAATAAAAATAAAGAAAAAACATAGCCATTTCGCTGATTTTTTCATGTAAAGTGCCAAAACTGGTGATTTTTTGAAATGTTTCTATGGGGAACCCCACAGGGGGCTTCCAGGGGGTGTGCCACTGGCATGGGTGGGCCAAGCCTCCAAAGTTAGTGGGGGTCGGTCATACATTTGGACTCGATTGGAGCACTCTAAATGGGTCATAGTGGGATTTTTCAAAATTTGCCCCTAGCCAAAAGTTCGACCCAAATTGGGGGACATCAGAATTCGTTTTAGAGGTATGGTTCCTTCGGCAAAGTTTCTTATTTTGATCCCTAGAATACGATTTTCACAGAGCATTGAGCGATTTTTAAATCGACCCGCCCTAATATACATTCATATAGACAAAATATGCACGTCCACTTCTGTAAAAAATAATAACACACACACAAAATATGCACATCCACTTACTTAAACACATGCATATATACAAAATATGTACGTCCACTTAAACAATAACAATACACAAAGAAGCTTCGAGAACATTTTAGAAGTTGAAAATAACAAACAAAAAAAAATCATACACACACAGAGCTTCGAGAAGCTTCGAGAACATTTTATCAGCCGAAAACAACAACAACACATATACATAAAATATGTACATCCACTTGCTTAAACACACTTAGCTTAACTTAGAGTTCTGCTTTAAGAATATCTAAACAAAAAAAAAAACTGCAACATTAGCATTTTTTATAGATTCACACACCAAGTAATAATGTAAACAATTATTTGCATTAGGGTGAAAGTGCCAGTGTGGGGTCATGTGGGTTGTTAGTACCCCTACTAAATCACACTAGCTCAAGTTAATGTAACCCCCTAAATCTCCGCCACTGGATTAACTTTGATAAGTTGTACGTATATATGTATGTATATGTATTTGAACTTGCTTACCAACTAACATATACATTCATATACACAAAATATGCACGTCCCCTTCTGTAAAAAATAATAACACACACACAAAATATGCACATCCCCTTGCTTAAACACATGCATATATACAAAATATGTACGTCCACTTGCTTAAACAATAACAATACACACAGACGCTTCGAGAAGCTTCGAGAACATTTCAGCAGCCAAAAACAACAACAACACACATAACATACATAAAATACATACATAAAATACTTGCTTAAGTACATACATACACACAAATTATGTATGTACACTTGCATAAACAACCCTGTAGGAAAATCAACAAATTTAAAAGTAGTTGAAAAAGTAGTTTTTTGTCAACCACAACTAGTTGAAATTCTGACATTTTGCCATAGAACGAACTAACATATTTTGTATGGTGATGTCCGCGAAATAAGTCAATTGACTTTCGTCTGCATATATTTTTAAATACTTTTTAAATTAGTTAAATTTTAATTATTTTTTTACTACTTTAAAATAGATCAATCGAAATCTAGTTAATATTCCACTTAATGAAGATGAATATGAAAGCATAAAAATTTTAAATTTCTATACTTTAAAGAGATCATTTATTTGGCTGTGTATATCATAAAAAATTTATACATAAATTCATTACGTGAGTGCACTTTACTAAAGCAGTTTCCAAAAACGGGCACGCTACCGCCTGGGTACATGAGCGAAGGTGCCGATCCAATTGATCGGAATTGTGTGGATACTGCGCCTGTTATTTAACACAAGACAGCTTTTTGATGCTTCATTTCAAAATATGAGCTAAACAAGCGTGTCAGCGGGATTATTTTGTGTACTTATATGTATGTCTAAGCAAGGGGACGTATGTATTTTGTGTATGTGTTATTATTGTTTAAACAAGTGGACGTGCATATTTTGTGTATATAAATCTATATGTTAGTTGTTAAGCAAGTTCACATACATACATGCGTAAAACTTATCAAAGTTAATCCAGCGGCGGGATTTTCCACGCTTTGAAACCATCAATCATGGTCGATGGACACACCGATATTTTGCATAGTGCTTCTTTTAAGTGTCAATCGCAATGAAGTGATGGAGCAGACTCGACGCTACGTAGGGAAAGGCGTGCGTCTTTATTATTGAAGTGATGCATCAATTTCCGTACAGAGTCCAAATTGTGCAATGTTTGCTAAACAGTACCAGTTTCTAATTTGAATATCTTAAATAATAAAGAATTTTGAATCGTTCACAGAGTTTTGAGGCAGTTTATTAGTTTTAAAGTGTGTTTACCACATCTGTCTTGCAGCTCAATGTCGTAAATAAAAAATGTCTTTTTGAAACAATTTGTTAGTGAAGCCTAAAGTTAATAATATTTGATGAAATAAATATTTATATTGTATATAATAAATATAATATTTAGTTAAATATTTATAAACTTGTAATCTAATAAAAATTTGCAATTAAAACATGTCCAAATCAGAGTAATTGCCGCCTTAATATAAATCAAAGTAGTTTATCAACCACTTGTTTTTAAGTAGTATTTCAATTACTTCATATATAATGCAATAAAAACTATTTAGAATTGAAGTGGATCCCGCCTTAATATAATTCAAAGTACTTCATATACTAGTTTATTTTAAACTAGATTTTTAATTAGTTGTTTTTAAAAACAAGTTAGTTTGTTCCTATAGGGTATCTACACTTCTTCAAACACACATACATACACACAAAAATGTATGTGTACACGTTCTTACGTCATCAGCTACATTGCTCTGTGATCCACTTAATTGCATTTAGTTACGCCCAAAATTTTGATTATTTCTTTAAGAAAATAAAGCTTTACAAGAAAGATCATTACAATGGAAATGATAGAACGTGAAAATGATAGAACACTCATCTAGAAACTCATCAACAGAGGGTTCGTTTCATTGTCCATCTGAATACTAACTTTGATTGTGACTCCAAGACTCTTTATTATCCCATTAATCGTCAAAGTGTGATTCTGTCGAGCGATTTCGATGATTTTATCAGGAATTACATATATTGATTCCTATATCACAATTTTTGACAATCTGTAAAGTTAATTGCTGGTTATGTAATAAATATCTAATTATAACGCCTAGGCCGACTTTGATAAAATTCAGTACAAAAATACTCCAAACTCAACAACATCAACTTATAGATACACATGCCGAATGATAATCTGGGAAATCGTCTGGGTTATTAGTGCCCTACTAAATCACACCTGCTCAAGTTAATACCATCCAACTAAATCCCTGTCGCTGGATAAACATTGATACGTTAATCAATGATAAAATTAGAATAAAAATGCGAATAAAATCTTCGCAGAAATACGAACTATTTGTAGAATATATAAATGCTTGGTACGTAGTAAAACCATTAGTACTGTTTTCAAAAAACTTTTTTACTTCGTATACTTTATACGTTTGTATTCTACAAATGTACGTTTCTATATAAATTGTATAACATATAAATAGGTGCAACGTACCAATGTTTCCAAATATTTCCAAAGATTCAGTAGCAGTGTTTATATATTCGTATAATATATTTTATTTTTCCATAAAATATACAAGTTTTTCTTTCGTATAATGTATAAATGATCATAGGTGCTATGTATAAAGCCCTTCGAAGGCTGAAAAGAACATACAATTTTGAAATGTATTAAATATTTCATTCATAATACGAAGTAATTTTTTTTTTTTGAGTGTATGTATATGTAAGTATGTGCACTTGCTTATATAATTCAGTTGATCTCGTCTACTTGTCGGTATCGGTGTTGTTTTTTTTTAGTGTGTGTTGTAAAAGTGTAATGTTGTAAAAGGAAAATTTAAATTTTTGTTAAATCGTTTGTATTAAAAACTATTAAGAATTGTATTTATGTGTTTTTAAAAAAAATTTCTTTTGTTTAGTGTTCTTTTAGTAATACATAATTTATGTTAATAATATAGAACTGTTTTTGTTGTACTTCACACAATCTAGTGTTTGTATGCCTAATTTTTTCTATTCCTCTTTGTGCGGTGTTTGTTTATCTGTTATGCAGTGAGAGTCTCTAGTGTTGTTATTGTGCTTAACACTTTGTGTACGCTGCATTTTACTGTGCCAACCCTGAAATCACATTTTACATTTAAAAACGCTCACAAAATAATTAAAATTTTTTCCAATGGATTATTTTTCCATTGATAATATTGCTGCTTGTTCTCTGAACGAGCAATGCAAAAGCCAGAATGTTCTGTACCCTATGTTCAGCTGTTCTGGCCCATGTGAGCGCATGTTCCATGCTTCTTGTGCTGGTATTTCTAAATCGTGCCTTGACGATTTAATGTCAGTCCGATCTGGTCTTCGCTGGTATTGTGCTTCGTGCAGGGCCCTTTCCCCGGATGAACTCTATTTTAAAATAAAGCTTTTTGGGGAAAGCCTTAACTTATTAAATAATAACTTCAGAGAAATTGTTTCATTTTTTAGCGAAGTTAGTGCCGCACCCATTACCAGTGTTTCTGATGAAATTACTGTTCAGGATAACATTTCGGTTCCTTCGCCCATGACTGCTTCTTCCGAAATTTTCTCAGTTTCATCAGAAAAAGACCTTAAAAGCTCTAAAAGACAGAGGAAAAACAAAAACAAAAAGAAGCGTCGGAAGGCGTCTTCCAGACCTTCCAAGGCAGAATGCCATCAGAAAATAATAACACGGTGATTTCTTATACACCATCTTCTATTCCTCCATTGACTAGTAGTCCAAATACGATTTCAACTACGCCTGCTTCAACTAATGACTGCTTTGTCAGTTTTATTGTTGACATTCCCTGCTCTTCTAATGTTGAACTAATTTGCGTTAAAGTTATACATTGTAGCTCTAATGCATTTGTTATTAATGCGTATGTTCCACCTAAGAGTAGTGTAGAGGTCTATGCAAGCCTTGCGGAGTGCATAGATTACATAATTGATTTACTTGACGTTAATGACGACATTTTATTATTGGGAGATTTTAATCTACCTGATTTAAAATGGCATTCTTCTGACGATGATACGTACTATTGTGCATCTAATTCGAAGACCCGCCAAGAACATATATTTGTTGATAGTATATGTTCAGACTTACAACAAGTGAGTTGTATTTATAATAGTCTTGAAAGACTTCTTGACCTGGTCTTAACTACAGACAGTAACAATGTTGTTGTTAAGAGGGCCTTTCATGCTCTAACTACTGTTGATGAATATCATCCACCATTGAGTATTTGGTACAACTCCGACAGAGCAAATATAGTAAATTCTAATTCAGCAGATAAGCTTTATGAATTAAATTTTAAAAAAGCTGACTTTTTGAAGTTGAATCAGTTGCTTCATGGTAAACTTAATGTAATTTTAGAATATATAAATGGAAATTGCCTTGATGACTCCATACATTTTTTTTATTTGGAACTCTTTGCTGTGTTTTCTCAATCTGTACCTTATAGTCTCAAATTTGAGAGGAATTATACGTACCCTTGGTACACAAAGGATTCAAAGACTCTTCGCAACAACAGGAATAGGGCATGGAAGAAATACATCTGTAGCTTAGGCTCAAACGACCTAGAAACTTACAAACGTTTGTTTCTGGAATTTGAAAATCGCTAAGCAACATTATATCACGAATATTTAGATAATGTTAAGCTGAAAATATTGACAGATCCAAAGAAATTTTGGGGATTCGAACACAAAGAAGAAATCTAATGGATTTCCTTTTTCATTAAGAACTCCTGAGGGATTTACTGACAATCCCGTCAAAATTTGTTTGACGGTTTATTTGCCAATCTTTTTAAAGAATCATTCTGTTCAGATTCTTTTAATCCTGATGGAGAGTACTTTGAATATATGAATTCCGAACCCAGAGTATCTTTGGAACATATATGCTTCACTCCAGAGGATATTTTAATGTATATTAGATCGATCGATGAGGAGTTTGGTGCTGGACCTGACGGTGTTCCTGCCGCAGTGTTAAAACAATGCGGTTCCGTTTTGAGTCAACCACTTTCTTTATTTTTCAATAAATCTATTAACGAAAATTATTTTCCTCTTTTTTGGAAAACATCATTTATAAGTCCTATTTTTAAAAAGGGTTGCAGGAACGATGTCAGTAACTACAGGCCTATCGCTAGGCTCTCATCGATTCCAAAACTTTTTGAGCGGATGGTGTATGATCGGGTGAAAATTCACTGTGGGGAAGTCATAACAACTCGTCAGCATGGTTTTGTGAATGGCAGATCCACTGTGTCTAATCTTCTCGATTTTACAACATTCTGCTTAAATTCTATTGATTCTGATAACCAGGTCGATTGTGTTTCCTCTGACTTTAGTAAGGCATTCGATAAGCTACCACACAATCTAATCTTATTTAAACTTGAGTTAATGGGATTTCCACAATATTTTGTGAACTGGATTAAATCGTATTTGGTGGAGCGATCTTATCAAATACGTTTCCGAGGTGCATTGTCTTATGAGTTTATTGCTGGATCAGGTGTTCCTCAGGGTAGTCACCTTGGTCCTCTTCTGTTTATTTTAGCTATCAATGATGTAACTCACGTCATTGAACACTCTCATCTGCTTATTTATGCCGATGATATGAAAATATACAGAACGATTAATTCTAGAGATAATTCAGATCTTCTCCAGTCTGATCTAAAATCCTTTGAAGTTTGGTGTTCTAAAAATAATATGTTTTTAAATCCAGATAAATGCCAAACTATGCCCTTTTCGCGAAAAAGGAATAATTTTATTTTTGATTATAAGATTAAAGATACTACCTTGAGTCGTGTAGACACCGTCAAAGACCTAGGTATATGCATGGATTCTAAGCTGTCGTTTGACATTCATATTGATAATATTTGTAAAAAAGCATCTTCAATGCTTGGTTTTATAAAACGCTGGGCCAAAGAATTTAATAGCATGATTACAACTACAACGTTGTATTATGCAATCGTGCGTCCTCACTTAGAGTATGCAAGTCAAGATTGGTCCCCAAGTTACAATGTGAATGTTGATCGAATAGAAAGAATCCAAAAACGTTTTGTTCAGTTTGCTCTAAGGGCTTAAGTGAAACTGACATATTAGACCTTCCTCCTTATGAGGAACGTTTAAAACTATTAAAAATGCAGTCTTTAGGTGATCGATGGAAATCAGCAGATATCGTATATTTACACCAGCTAATTACAGGTGTATTCGATTCTCCAGAACTTCTTTCTCACATAAATTTCCAGAACTTCTTTCTCACACTAACCGTAGAAGCAGTAGAAACGCTAACAACTTAATTTATTTGCCATTTAGTAGAACAAATTATATGGCTACTGCTCCTTTAAGTCGCATGAGTTTCTTTGTTAACAATTGTAGCGTTTTTGATGTTAATTTGTCAAAAGGTCAACTCGAAAGTAGATTAAAATTAGTTGTGTAATTAGATCTATGTATACGCATGGATAGTTGTTGCGTCTTGTGTTGTCCCTGAGCCCAACCCATTTATTGGTGGGTAAATTTTTCCCACATTAACTTGTTTGTGGTCACGGGTATCCATAACATTGATATTTTTTTTTTCAATGATTACTTTAGATGGGTTAATGTTGAGGAAGTGCGATAAAGCTGTAGTAGCTGAACTCTATTGTTATTGCATGTTTTAATAAAATAAAAACATAAATTATGTACGTATACTTACTTAAATAGTAACAACACACACACAAACAAACATACTCAAAATATATCCGTCCGTCCGTCCACTTGATTAAGCCTACACAAAATATTATATATGTACACTTGCTTAAATATTATCGACATACAAGGCAACGAAGCCACCCGAATAAGAACCGAGCACTTATGAACAAATACGAACCTAGACATCCAAAAACTTCAATAAAAAAATTTAATTAATTAATTTATATTTGTTTCTGATTAAAATGTCTGTTTGTTGAACTCTATACTCGGCTTCTAAAAAAAACTTCATTCATTCATTCATCTTTCAATATCTCATTATCAACTTCGCACTACATTTACGACGTTAACATCAATATGCATCAACAACAACAACAATAATCATATGCTTAAGAGACTTCCACGCTTGCTTAACGCCGATGAGCTCTATGTATGCATGTTTATCAACTTAGGTTTAAGAATATCTAAACAAAAACTGCAACACCAGAAACTTATAGATACACACACCGAGTGATGATATAAATAATTATCTGAATTAGAATGGGACCGTCAGATGGGGGATCGTCTGGGGTATTAGTCCCCCTAATAAAACATTCTATGAGTAGTTCAAGTTAATAGCACACAGATAAATCTCCGCCACTGGATTAAATTTGCTGGTAGGCCTCATTTTTTTAATAAAAGAAACATCTAGTTAATTTTATTGTAAGACTGAGCCAACTTTTGCTGTCGACTGTAATGTTATATGCAAGGCAGCAAAAATGCTATTACTTAAACCTTTACCGTACCTAAATTGATATAATCGTTATAAATATAGATTTTCGTATTGAAACACTCATATTGTCAAGTCGTCAAGTAGAATGTGATGAAATGTTACTAGGTATTTGAGGGTTAAGAATAAAATTATAAACGGAAATAAGCTATATGTATGTATTTATATAAATTAGCTTAGCTTAGAGTCCTGCTTTAAGAATATTTAAACAAAAAACTGCTACATCATCAACTTATATGTTAGATACACACACCGAGTGATGATGGAAATAATTATTTTAAATATTATTATTATATTAAATATAGTGGAAGCTTGGTATCGCTTGGGTTATTAGGCCCCCTACTTAATCATACTAGCTCAAGTTAATAAAATCCCCGCCGCTGGATTAACTTTGATAAGTTTTACGCATGTATGTATGTGAACTTGCTTAACAACTAACATATAGATTTATATACACAAAATATGCACTTCCACTTGTTTAAACAATAATAACACATACACAAAATACATACGTCCCCTTGCTTAGACATACATATAAGTACACAAAATAATCCCGCTGACACGCTTGCTTAGCTCATATTTTGAAATGAAGCATCAAAAAGCTGGCTCGTGTGAAATAACAGGCGCAGTATCCACACAATTTTGATCAATTGGATCGCCACCTTCCCTCATGAACCCAGGCGGTGGCGTGCCCGTTTTTGTAAACTGCTTCCGTGTTACGCATGCTCACATATAAGCGCAGAGTTCCTCCAGCTTCTGGAACTATCACCTGTTGGAAGCAGACATAGTCCAATGAAGAAAGGAATAATGAAATTATATCTACCATCGCAGCGTACTTCTGTTGCGCTCCTTGGATGTAATTACTAGTCCTTTTTTGAATTAACTTGCAATGAAGCTTGGCATGAATCACTTTTGGATTATTTTAAAATCAATTAAAACACCGCAAAGAACAACATTTCACAATTTTCATTTTGCTTTCAGATTTTATATACGTACTTCAGAATTTATTTGTGTCGACCAGGCATGATTTTTTTAGCATGATTTATTTTTTTTTTTTTCTAAACAGTCAAATGAATGATCTCTTTGATGTATAGATATTTAAAACTTTTATGCTTTTAAATTCATCTTCAGTAAGCGGAATATTAAATAGTTTTCAATTGGTTATTTTAAAGTAGTTAAAAAATAATTTAAATTTAACTAGTTTAACAAGTAGTTGAAAATATATGCAGACGAAAGTCAAATGACTTATTTAGCGGACATCTCCATACAAAATATGTTAGTTCGTTCTATAGAAAAAAGTCAGAATTTCAACTAGTTGTGGTTGACAAACAATTACTTTTAAACTAGTTGATTTTCCTACAGGGTATGTACTTCCACTTGCTAAACAACAATAAACATATACACACAGACGCTTCGAGAACATTTCAGCAGCCGAAAACAACAACAACACACACAACATACCTGAAATATGTACGTCCACTTGCGTAAACATCTATACATACACACAAATTATGTATGTACACCAGAGATTTGCATAAGACCATTCGTCATTACTTGCCACTCGAATAACATTCGTCGTCAGCCACAATCGCGCATAAAAATGAATGCATGCATAGTGCTTGAGTTTGTAAACAACGATTGCTGCTAAGCACAGCTTTTCGCGATTGTGAAGCGAAACAAAGGCACCATCCAGACAATGCAGACATTCGGAAAATTCGCTTAAAGCTCGAGTGTCAGCCGCAGCTAAATTTAAGCTGCTGCATGAGTTTTTGTTTTCGTACTTCACTGCCGTTTTTTAAATATATGTTTGTATATGTGTGTATATGTTTTTTAGCAAACAAACTACTCTTCTGCTTTCAATAAACTTTCAAGAGGAAGAGACAAATTTATTATTTATTTATTTCAAAATTATACGAGTATATCTTTATTCAACGCACCAGTTCAATATTTTATGTCATTTTTTTTTTCCAATTCGTTTTTAATAAAACTTATAATTTTAGAGTTAAGATTCAGTTATACTAAGGTTCAGTTTAAAATTTTTTCAGTTATCAATCAATACATTATTTTGTTTTTTAAAATTATCTTAGTAAAAAAGGCTTTATAACAGAAACAAAACAAACTTAAAAAGTCTTGTAGTTGCTCAATATAGAGATAAACAAACAAAAATAAAAATATTTTTTCTTGAAATTTCTAAAAAAAATTTGTTAGAAGAGATGTGCATTTTCGAACTTTCAAGCTACCCGGGTAGTTTAGAATTTTTGATGTGTTTATTTGGTGCGTGTTTATTTTGGCCGGTTGATGCTTGTGACTGGTTTCTGTTTGATTTAATTTTTTTGTTTTTTGTTTATTGCACAACTTTTGAAGTGGGAAGAGTATGATGAAGGGTCGGACAGAGATGAAAGGAAAGGAAACAAATACCATGCGTTAATTTTTAAGGTTGCGAACATAGTGAACGCTTGTTTCTGATCAGATCAGATCAGATTTTCACATTGAAGCAATAAAGAAAACAAGTCATCTCTTTTGCTCTAATGTGTTTTCTGATCTGCCTGCCTGTCTGAATCGGAGTTCACTATGTTCGCAAATTAATAAAAGAAAAAGTTCTGAACTTTCAACCGTTGCACAGTGTGCGATTTGACCAACCTGGGCTGACAATATTCTTAATTTTTGTGATATGATTTCCTGGTTCATTACAAAAAAAAATTTTTCTGGAGTTGGTGTCTATCTCAAACACACTCTTATTTGCAGGACATTTCATTGAGTTGCCTATAGAGGGAAATTAACACTTTATGCTTTGACTTTGAAACACTAAATTGTATTAGAATAACATAGAATTTTCTTAAATTCTTCTCTGTTATAACAAATAATGCCTGTTGGGAAAAACTTGCATGCTTTTCGCTTTTTTAAGAAAAACTTATTTATTTTTCATCAAAAAAGCTGTAAAAATGCAAGAATATACAAAATAAGGGCATTTTTCACTTTTGGGGACTTTTCGTTAAAATACCTAATTTCAAAATTTTTTCCAATGGAAATCAGAAACATTTTTCTAGAATTATTAGTAACCCCTAGCGAAAAATTCCTTTTTTTTTGATTGCTTACAATTTTTTTGTCATCGAATTGCTAGTAGAAAGTGTTTTTAAAAAAAAGTGAAGTTTCAACAAGTATTACGTTTTTCCCGAATTTCGGGTTTTTTAATTTCTTACAGAAAGTGGCTCAAGACTATGTTTAAATCATCCGTCCTATTTTTCCATATATTATATTTTGGGATTTTTTGTGATTTTTTTTTTTTTGTAAAAATACTTAAACTCGAACTTTTCAAAAAGGTACACTTCTAGCAAAAAAATTCCTAGCGACAAGGGTAATAACGTCTGGTTTAAGAAAATATTTTCAAAAGATTTCATTAAAATTTTTTAAAATTTGGATTTTTTAGATTTTTTTAATATAAGAACAAAAAAGATTTTTTTTTCGAAAAGTAAAAAATCACAACTCTAGAGGATTTCATCCAATTTTCATGTTGACAGCTTATTTCAAAGAAAAATTAAATATAACATTAGCTTCGAACCAGTTTTTTCCAAATTTACAATTATACAAAAGTTATTTGGGTTTTTTGAAAAAATTTGCACTTTTTTCCATATAACCAAGTACTGACATGTATCGATACAAGTCGGCACGGGTTCCAGTGGTCCTAGGCACAAAAAATTTTTTTACATTTATTTCAACATCATACGAAAAAATTGAGGTGATACCACACAAAAAAAAACAACTTCGACTTTTTTGAGACACCCCAATACATATGCATACAAACTTTTTGTCAGTCCATCAAAGTGTAGCTGAATTTATCGTTTCTTTTTTATGCTACATTTTCCATCGCTAATTTAAGTGAAACCTTGATTAATCAAGCGACTTATTTTATTTTGAATTAATCTACATATTTTCACAACAGTTTTCCATTGCAAAAGAAGTAAAAATTTAACAACTTTAATCAGTGCACTTAATACAAAAACTGCTCTCTTGACGCTTAGAAATAATTTGGTAAAACCCAATAAGCACCATTTTATGACTGCCATTTTAAATATATCGGTTAAAGCAACTTTTTAAAATTTTTGACATGGCTTTCTGTGTGTACTAGATTTATTTGCAAGAAAAAAATTAATTTTTTGGAAGTTTTTTTTCTACTTTTGTCCTCGTAGATTGATAAAATGTCACACTGTGCGCTGGTCTGATTTGTGTTTTAAAGATCTTTTGAACACATTTGTTATTGTTTTGCATTTTTTGTTATTGATCATAGCGTTGTTCGTGGAATTTTATGCAAAAATAACATTTTATTATTGTTGTTTTGTATCAATCATCATTTTTGTCTTCTTTGTTATTAAAAAACAAACACATTACAAGCAACAATAACACAAATTGCACTTGACGCTTTAACATTTTCAACTTAACAACAATAATTGCATGCGCAATAACAAAAAACCGCACACGCCGATGCAAATACTAATAGTCCCGTAAGCAAAAGAGATGCATGACTTGGTTTCTTTATTGCTTTAAATGTTTTAAATTTAATGTGAAAATTTGAGTTGATCTGCCTGCCGGTCTGAACTGGCCTTCACTATGTTCGCAACCTTAGAAGCTACCAACAAAGCAATAGGTCTGTTTCCGTACACATTTTCGAGTAAAAGTCGAGTAAAGTTCAATATGAGAGAGCAAAATTAAATTTTAGAATAGTGCCAAAAAAGTACGGAAACGCCTTCTAGCTAGTTTCAAGCACGAAAACAGCTGATTGCCTATAAAAAAGGAAACAATGTTTTAACTTGATGTTTTATATATATTTATATGTTTTTATATTTATTGATGTTTAACAATTTGTAAATTCATTTTTTATCACACGATATAAGCAAACAACAAACGACAAATTGGCATTTGCTTGTTCTTCTTGATGCTTATTCTTCTTGATGCTTGCTCTTATGCAGCTGGAACAAACCTAATGTCTCTTTTTTTATTAAAAATCACCGCAAGTTATTCGTTTCCTTTCCCTCCACATTCATCCTATTCCAAAATTTTCACAAATTGCAACACAAGGAAAAAAATTAAAACAAACTGAAACCACTCACAAGCATCAATATCGCAACATAAACGCGCCTTTATTTCATAAATAAGCTTACAACTGTTAAGCTACCCAAAGCTAAATACCCGAAACTTCTTGGGTATCCGGGTATGTCCCAGGTAATTCAAGCTTCCTGAGTAGCTCGGATAATCGCAATACTCGAAATTCGAATGCCCTATAAATAATGCAAATATATGTAGCTACTGATACTAATATGTAGTTACAAAAATCGTATTACTAGCTGTAGTGGTGTTAAAGCTAGCATATTTATTTATTTATTGCAAACAACTCAAATTAATATGTATATATATATAAACTTCACCAAAAAAAAAACAGAATTTTCCTCTGAATTTGAAAATAGAACTTTAACAAACAAAATAAATAATCAATCCACTTAAATTTACATTTATATTATTGCAATTTTTAGTATAAAAAAAAATTCAACACTGCAGACTGCAGTTAATATTTTTTTCTTGGAGCGAATGGACATAAAAGCATGAAGTTTCGTTGCTTTTGGCGAATATTGCTCATGTCATGCTTTGTATTCGTGTCTCGTAGGCATTCGTAATCGCAGGCGATCGAACTCTATGGCATTCGTAACTACAGCGATTGGTACATGTATTCGCGCATTAATTTTAATGCAGAAGGCATATTCGTAGCTCGTATATTGACGAAACATTCGAAACGCCATTTGAATGCACTCAAGCTGTTCTCTGATGTACACTTGTTTAAACAATAACAGCATCCACACACATACATAAAATATGTACGTTCCCTGTAGGAAAATCAACTAATTTAAAAGTAATTGATAAAGTAGTTTTTTGTCAACCACAACTAGTTGAAATTCTGACTTTTTTCCATAGAACGAACTAACTTATTTTGTATGGCGATGTCCGCTAAATAAGTCAATTGACTTTCGTCTGCATATATTTTGAACTACTTGTTAAATTAGTTACTTTTAAACAATTTTTTTAAATGCTTTAAAATAACCAATTGAAAACTGGCCTAAAGTTAATATTTGATTAAATAACATGGTTAAATATATATAAACTTGTAATCTAATAAAAATTTCCAATTAAAACATGTCAAAATCAGAGTAGTTGCCGCCTTAATATAATTCAAAGTAGTTCAAATACTGGTTTATTTTAAACTAGTTTTTTAATTAGTTGTTTTTAAAAACAAGTTAGTTTCCCTGTAGGAAAATCAACTAATTTAAAAGTAGTTGATAAAGTAGTTTTTTGTCAACCACAACTAGTTGAAATTCTGACTTTTTTCCATAGAACGAACTAACTTATTTTGTATGGTGATGTCCGCTAAATAAGTCAATTGACTGTCGTCTGCATATATTTTCAACTACTTGTTAAATTAGTTACATTTAAATTATTTTTTTAATTGCTTTAAAATAACCAATTGAAAACTATTACTGATGGCCACAAGTTAATAATATTTGATGAAATAACATGGTTAAATATATATAAGCTTGTAATCTAATAAAAATTTTCAATTAAAACATGCCAACATCAGAGTAGTTGCCGCCTTAATATAATTCAAAGTAGTTTATCAATCACTGGTTTTTAAGTAGTATTTCAATTACTTCATATATTGAAGTGGATGCCGCCTTAATATAATTAAAAGTAGTTCATATACTGGTTTATTTTAAACTAGTTTTTTAATTAGTTGTTTTTAAAAACAAGTTACTTTGTTCCTAAAGGGTTGTTCCTATAGGGTTCACTTGCTCAATCACATATACATACACACAAATTATGTATGTACACTTGCTTAAACAATAACAACACACACATACATACACAAAATATGTACGTCCGCTTGCTTAAAACACACATACATACACACAAAACGTATATGTACACGTGCTGACGTCATTATCTCCATTGCTCTATGGGTTAGAACCGCCATATCGGACCTACTATGTTTATTTTCCCTATTCCATATACCTTTTAAAATTGATTATAAGAGTTTTTATGAAATTAGGGAAAAACCCATATAAATGGTATAGAAAATTTAGTTTGGAAAATTTTGGCAGGTGACAAGCTTATACGGCTTGTGCGATTTATAATGATTTTGCCCATTTGCATGAAACCCCTTCATATTTTAAGCAAAATGTAAAGAAAAGTCAAAAAAGGCGGCCTTCATCTTCAGATTATAAGAATATTCACACTTCTGGATGAATATCTACCAATGCGGTCCTCCACGGCAAGCAAACATTTTCATTTAAAAAATAAATTTAGAAAGAATACAAAACATTATTTATTACATTTGTGAAGTTTGCTCACCTTTTTTCTTCCCCTTATTTTTTTCATTTAACATAAAAAAAATTCAAAGTCGTTATGTATAAGTTATGCTAATCGTTTTTTAATAAAACAAAATGAGTTTTTATTCCGATTCGGAGCTTTATTTTGAGCTATGCTCAACTGTTTTCATTTAATACAAATTTATAACTAACTAAAAAAAATAACCTACAGCTTAAACTAACCCGCTGCTGCAGTTATTCCTGTTATTGTTGCTGTTGCTATTGTTGTTGTCGTTGGTGTTGTTTTATGTTTAGGTTTTCGTGAAAACGGAGTAAGCATTTTTTTCTACCTTCAGCAATTTCGTACTTAAGCGGAAGGCAGACGCTTACGCTGCAAAAATGGTTTGGAGCGGATGCGCGTGCATAATTTTCGGTGAAAAGGCAAAGTTAGCTAGTCAGGGTGTCATGATAAATGCTAACTACCCTCCTTCTTAAGAACAGCAGTCCCTGGCTGTTTCCGGATTTTTATGTGCTTGCATTTCGATCTGATTGATTTAATGACTGAATGACATTAGCGACGTTTCTATTGCCTCTCAATTTGCGTTGTATTTTTCTCCACTTAAGTATGCCGATAATTAAAAGCAATGCAACGTTTGCTCCAAGTAAAAGGTAATACCATTGCTTTGCTCCTTCTCGTACTTCACCTCTCAGGGCATTAATATGCTCTAAATTTTTGATGTTCGCCTCGTGCAAGTATGGTAGTGAGAGAATAGAAAAATGCTCTCTCAAATTAACCTTGTGAGCTGCTGGAACTTCAGGACTCGAAAAAATTGGGTTGATGTAAATTGTGTCATTAATGCTTACTTCTTTTTCAAACGTTATTAGGTAGGTCCCAAGGACTGTGACGGGTGGTTTACTGAACTCTTGTACTTTAATAGTTTGCTCATTAATGACAAGAATTCCATCATCTACTTGGATAATGGGAGTGATATCGTGTCTTCTTTCCGTACTAGGTTCGCAGAATGTTGTTAGTACAGCGCTGTTACAGTTCTTCATTGGAATCATTTCGTTTTTACATTTGGCTATTATTATTGTTTCTAACAATAAAACTGACTTATTATGAACTACAGGATATAACATTAGTTTTCTACAAATTTCTTGGATTACTGGATATTTTATTAAAAACAGTATTTCTTCATCGTTTTGAAAGATTTTTACCTTAGAATTACTTATAATATCATTAACAGAGATATCCATGAACTTTTCTGTTCTAATAATTTGCTCAATTTCATTACTATCAATTAATGTGGTGTTTACTAATTTAATTTTTCCCAAGATTATTGCATACATTACATTATTTAAATCAATTATTATTGCTCTATTTCTGCCTAGTATCAGTTCATCAAGGTGTCCTGTGTTAGGTGTTTGTGTTTTCGTGCTGTTAAGTAATTTGTTAATTGTGTCAGTCATCTTGTTTATCTGATTCTGTATGTTTGTGCTTATGCTAATTTGTCTCTCATGCGATTCTATTAAATTTCCTTGTTTATTTTTAAGTTCATTAAAGTCGTCAAAGTCTGGGGTTCCAGCTATTACTTTTAATGTGGTTTCTATAAAATGTAAGCTTCTCGCATGTCTATGATGGGTTTGTAGTGACTCGAGGAGGCGAGAGATTTGATCGTTATCAGCTTGCAAGAGTTTTTTTACTGGCGATATTGGAAATAGATTTATGAGTTTTTCGTTTTCGTCCACAATTGCCTTGTACTCTGAGAGGTTTGTTCGGTATACCATGGAGCTAAATTTGCTATAAACTGCTATTTTTCCACTGGAAATTGGAATGTAGAATGAGTCTGAGTAGTCCAGTAGCTTTCCAAGGGAAGAACCAATGAATATCAGTGAGATTCTGTAATGAAATAGTTTATCTTAAGTTATCTTTATGCACTATTCTGCCTGCATAAGAACTGTAGTACCTAAGTCTTTTTGAATCTGTTTTTCTATGAATAATTTTGTGAATTTGTTTCCGATTCGTTTGTTTGTTCTTACATGTACCTTTTCGCCTGGTTTGTAAGTTTGTTTTTTTCGACTCTTATCATGGTATTTCAAATTTTCATTTCATTTATTAATGTTGTTGGTGTTGAATGTATTATTTCTATTGGTCTGTAACCCGTCACGGAGTGAATAGTTCTATTATATTTTGCAGTTGCTAATGAAATAAGTTCAGGAGTGTCAGAAATATTTTCCTCTAACTTAGTTATTTCGGTACCGAAACTTAGGCTATTTCGGTAAGAGTGCTGTGAAACCTTCTACATTACTTGTGGAATGAACGGGGGGTGTAGTAAATACGGTAATTTTGAAGTTGTTTTTAAGCATGGTTTTAATGGTTTCAGAATTCAAGGATCTTTCGTTATCGCAAACTATTGTCTTGGTATCTTTGAAAAAACTTATCATATTGATTAGTGGTTGTTTAATGTCTAATGATGCTCGAGATTTAATGGGACTAACTATTGCGTACTTAGAAAATTTGTCTAAAAGGGTGAGGAAATGTTGTTTGTCCGTTGAGTAGATGTCGATGTGTAGTATTTAGCCTGGGTAGGAGGGTATGGGTGTTTCTGCTATCTCGATCTTACTTGGGTGCCTTTGATATTTTGCCTCCCTGCAGATCTTGCATGTTGATATTGTTTCTATTATTATTTTCCTGAGTTCAGGGAAATAATAATCTTTGAGAATTTGTTGCATATTCTCCCGTGCACCGCGGTGAGCTCTATTGTGTTCCGTTACTAGTATCTCTCTTTGATCATTTTGGTTAGGAATATCTAAGACTAATGTTTTTGCATAGCAAAACTTGACGGAAGGAAAAGTTGTTAACAGCTTATTCTGTATTTGCGCTAAAATTTGCCGTTCACAATGTATTGCGTTGGTAACATTTGGGTTTATTACCTCTCTGAGATTTACAAATAGGTCATTCAGACTTACATATGTTATTGTATGCCTAAGTCTTGATCTAAATATTCTTTTAGTCGTCTTTCCAGTTTCATTGCCGTTGCGGATGACAAGCTGGTTTCTAAAACAGTTCAGGGGATTTTGTACAGTTACTATGGTTTTAGTTAGCGAGCTCTTCTAGCTGTGCTCGAGAACAGGGAGCTCTTCTAGCATGTTAGCGTGTTGTCTAGATAAAGCATCTGCGACAAAATTTATTTTCCTGGTTTGATGAAAAAATTTGGCGCTAATTTTTCTATGAAAGCTCTCCATCTTTTAATTTTTGAGTTTGGATTTTTGTCTGATATTGCGAAAGTTAACGGCTGGTTATCAGTAAAAATGTTCAAATGCCTCACACCATATAAATAACTTCGAAGTTTTTTCAAAGACCAAACTATGGCTAAGAGTTCTTTTTCGTTCATTGCAAAATGCTCTTCGGTAGAAGAAAGTGTTCTCGATATCATTGTTATCGGCCTACCATCTTGGGACAACACAGCGCCAAGCGCGTGTGAGGACGCATCGGTGGTGAGATCGAAAGGCTTCTCAAAATCTGGATATAGTAATAGAACATCTTCTGATGCTAGAGTTTTCTTAATTTTGTCAAAAGCAACAAGCGCCTCTTCATCAAACTCTATTGGAACATTTTGGGATTTATTTGCACTAATTCTACCATTTTCTCCGCGTAAAAATTTTGTCAAGGGCTTTACAATTTGCGCATAGTCTCTTATGAATCGCCGATAATACCGTGCGAGTCCAAAGAATGATCTTAGACTACGAAGAGTGTTGGGAGTTTTATAGTTCACGATATCATTTATTTTGTCTGGACAAGTTTTAATACCCCTGTCAGATACCACAAATCCGAGAAATTCTACTTCTTTCTGGAAGAATTTAAATTTCTCCTGTGAGACTCGCATGTTCGCCTCATAGAGCTTCCTTAAGATTTGTTCTATATCTTCTAAGTGTTGTTCCGCTGTTCCAGAGAAAATAATCACGTCGTCAATGTAAACGTGGAAGATTCTCCCAATTTCTTCCCTTAGCACATCGTCGATAGCCCTCTGGAAAATACCAGGGGCATTTTTTAGCCCAAATGGGAGTCGACAAAATTCGTATTTTCCGTTGTTTACGGAGAAAGCTGTTTTTTCACGACCATTTTTATTTGATGAAAACCGGATTTAAGGTCAAGGGTGGAAAAAAATTACGATTTCCCTAGGTTAGATAAGATCACGGACATACCAGGTATTGGATATTTTTCAGTCACCGTTTTTTCGTTAAGTTTACGAAAATCTATGACCATTCGCATTTTCCAATTTTCCTCGCTATCAGTTTCTTTTTTATCAACTACCCATAGGGGGTTGTTATAAGGAGACCGTGAAGGTCTTATAATTTCATTTGCCAGAAGCTCATACACCTCTTTGTTTACGAACTTTGCGGCCGCCATAGGGTATGGATAGCTTTTAGAATAGACGGGTTCCTGATCTGTTGTTCTTATGGTCGCAAGAATTTTTGTTGTAAAAGGCAAGCACTCATTTGGATCTGCAAATACCTTCGAACGATTTTTTAATGTCAATTCAAATTTGTTCCTGAGGTTAGCAGGAATATTGTCATTTAGGAAAGGTGATATATAGTTTACATCTTTGCAGTAGAAGTACAAAAGTTTTTCCCTACCTCCACTGTATGAGATAATACCCTTCTTAAGATCTAATTCGGCTCCTATTTCGCGCAGAAAATCAAGGCCAATTATTCCATCAAAGGTTTCTAGCTGTGGGAGAATAAAGAAATGAGTATTTTTCCCAAATATGTTAATTACGCATTTTGACTCTAGATCCGTGAATTGATTTGACAATAAACCTACTTTCTACTGATTTTAAGATCTAATTCGGCTCCTATTTCGCGCAGAAAATCAAGGCCAATTATTCCATCAAAGGTTTCTAGCTGTGGGAGAATAAAGAAATGAGTATTTTTCCCAAATATGTTAATTACGCATTTTGACTCTAGATCCGTGAATTGATTTGACAATAAACCTACTTTCTACTGATTTAATGCCCCTGAGACCATTTACACGTTTAATATAATTTTTGGCAGCCCCAGTGTCTATTAGGAATTTGAGTTCCTTCCCGTTTAATGTCCTCCCTACATATGGAAGGAGGGACTTACCCCTAAAAAATTAATCTCGTCAGTCGGCTCCTGTTCAGTAGGATCCTCGGGTGCGTCACTCATGGTGTCGTACCCATACTGAGATTCATAATCAACATGCTCCAGGAACTCTTCTTGGTTCGGTTGTGGTAAAATTGGTTGTTGACCTAGATTATTTATTCGTTGTTGCTTTGCCATACGCTGCCGGTCAGATTCATATGGTCTTTTGTGAGCTGATGTAAGATTCGGAAGATTGTTAGGGTAATTCGTGAATGAAGGTGGTAGGTTCTGGCTGGTCCAGTTCTGACCTCGGTTGTTAAAATCTCTGGGCGTTGCGTATCTATCAGCCTGTTGCAGTTGACCAATTGGGGCGTTAGGCTTGTTATAACGGAAACGCGATGAAGAATCTATTTCCATTGGAGTAGGTTTTGTATGGATTGGTTGGCGTGCCTGTAGTGGTTGTGATTGATAGGGGCGGTAGTGAGGAGAATTAGAAAAACCGTATTGGTGCTCAGCAACGGAAATTTTATTTCTATTAAGTGAGGTTGCAAATACGTGCCGAGCTTGGTTTGACTCAAGGTCCTGTGCCAAAGCCAACGCTGAAGGCATATCCGTTGGTTTGGACAAAAACAAGATGTCGCACATTGGCTTGCGCAACCGAGATATAAATGTTCTAAGCGCATCTTGTCTGTATTTTGCGCAAAGAGAATGAATGAGGCCTTTGTCACTATCGTGTGTCATAATCACTTTGTTGACTATGAGCGTAAGCTTACGCTCAACTTCATCATAAAACTGACAGATAGTTTGACCTCCCTGCCGTAGAGTGGACATTTCCTGTTCCAAAATGTGAACTGGTTTTTTATCAGCATATGTGAAGTCTAATCGAGCAATAATAGCCCTAAAATTGAGCACCGTATTAAACGACGAAAGAACCAAGTCGGCAGATCCTGTAATTTTATTACGGATTATAGCTACAGCTTGGTAATACTTTGACGAACCATCAAATGGCTCAAATAGCTTGTATGCTGTGAACGCGGCCTGTCGCCATGAAATGTACCGTACCTGTTCTCCGTTGAACTCGGGCAAGGATTTAATCAAATCTAACAATTCCCCGCAAGCCGTTGCCTCTGGGTCGATAGTTATTTCCTTGTATTCTTCAACCTGCGTGGGAGATTCTATTCGTGCAAGTCTGGATGTCAGTTCATCAACTGTTGTTTGAAAGTCCTGTTTCACCTGTCTTGTTGCCGCTGCAATAGCAGTGTTTAACAACGCTTGTAGTGTTTGTGCGTCCATTATAGATTGTTAATTAATTGAGCGTAGTATAAAATTAAAAGTGGTATAAGTGTAATGTATAATATTGATTTTATAATAATTTTTAATGTGTTACAATTTTAATATTTATGTATTATGTTGATTTTTTTAGGATAAAGAATTTAAATTCGTTTCAATTTTAATATTTAGAAAAAATACGAAATAATCTTACAATACAAGCAGCTTCATCATCTTCTTCTCCAATATTGGTGGTAAGTTTTTTTTTTAAAAATTTGAAATGTTTTTTATTTTCTCACAAAAAATGTTTTTATCTGTTTCCTTCCAATTACTGGAACAATTTCTTTACATACTTTTTTCACTAATAAGCATTTGGTTTTCTTCTCTGAAATTTTTTCTTATAGTTTCTACACACAAATTTTCCTGAGTTAATAATTTTTTAATTCGAATTCTTCTATGAAGAAATTATCCTTATCTTTTTTCCACATACAATTTTTGTTGAGTTAATAATTTTTAATTCGAATTCTTCTATGAAGAAATTTTTCTTATATGTTTTCCACACACAATTTTTGTTGAGTTAATAATTTTTCAATTCGAATTCTTCTATGAAGAAATTTTCCTTATATGTTTTCCACACACAATTTTTGTTGAGTTAATAATTTTTCAATTCGAATTCTTCTATGAAGAAATTTTCCCTATATGTTTTCCACACACAATTTTTTAATTTAAAAATAATTTTTTAATTGTGAGTTCGAGCTCACGGCCACTGTTTTTTTTTTCCTTTCTTTTTTTTTACACAAATTCTTAGTGGCCCCACGTTGGGCGCCAGTTATGCTAATCGTTTTTTAATAAAACAAAATGAGTTTTTATTCCGATTCGGAGCTTTATTTTGAGCTATGCTCAACTGTTTTCATTTAATACAAATTTAGAACTAACTTAAAAAAATAACCTACAGCTTAAACTAACCCGCTGCTGCAGTTATTCCTGTTATTGTTACTGTTGCTATTGTTGTTGTCGTTGGTGTTGCTTTATGTTTAGGTTTTCGTGGAAATGGAGAAAGCATTTTTTTCTACCTTCAGCAATTTCGTACTTAAGCGGAAGGCAGACGCTTACGCTGCAAAAATGATTTAGAGCGGATGCGCGTGCATAATTTTCGGTAAAAAGGCAAAGTTAGCTAGTTAGGGTGTCATGATAAATGCTAACTTATATTAAGGTGGGTCTCCATAAATAAATATAAAAAGTCACCCCCTAGAAGGATAGCTTACCTCGAAAGTATTTCAGCGCCATAACATTTTTTTTTGTGTCCCAAAAAACAGCCAAAATGGTATTTTATTCATAACCTTAGCATTTCTTTTTCGATCATTAAGTTCAGTATATCGTTGGAAAGGTCTTTACGAGTTACACCTTCCGTTTCTAAATCTCATTGACCTCAGATGTTATCTTCAAGTGGGTATTTCAATTTTTATTTTTTCACTTGTAACCACTTTATTAAATAAAAGTTCATTAAATTGCAATTGTGCAAAAATCAAATAATTTCATTGACTAGAAAAAAAGTTACATAGGTTTACTTTTTCAGTACAAATTCTGTTAAAGAAAAGGAAGCGTATTTTTCAAAATTTAAATATAGTCCGAAAAATTTCTAGTTTTATTCATATATGTTATAGCATCTAGAATCTCATTAAAAATGAATTTAACTTAAGAAAAATTTTAAACTACTAAATATTTCCATAATATGTAGAAACACTGTAGTCGTACTAAAACTTCTAACCATTGTAACATTTTTTCTAGTGAATAAAATCATTTGATTTTTGCACAATTTATATTGAAATTTAATGAATTTTGATTAAATAATGTCTTTTTAACGGAATTTTGGGGTTACAAGTGAAAAAATATAATAAAATTTGAAATATCCACTTGAAGATGACATCTGCGGTCAATGGCATATATGAACGCAAGGTGAGACTCTTTAAGACCTTTTCAACAACGTACTACACTTTATGTTCGGACCAAAAATGCCAAGGCTATGAATAAAAGACCATTTTGGCTGTTTTTAGGACACCCAACAAAAAAGTTTGTATGGTGCTGAAATACTTTCAAGGTAAGCTATTATTCTAGAAGGTGACTTTTATATTTATTTTGTTCCCATATAAGGCGACCCACCCTAATATGGTATATATGTAGTAACATTTTTCAAACATTTTTTGCAAGCATTTGAAATAAAAGAAGAAGAAAGAAGCTCGAATGCTTCTTTGAAGCAATGAGCTGTGAGCAAATAAATATAAGAGGAGCAGCAACAGCAGCAGCAGCAGCCTCTGGCGGCAAATGACGCAAACAAAGTATTTAAATAATTTGTGGCTCTATTCACGAGATGCGGGAAAGTGAAACATATCATAACGTAGCTTCTCTATATTATTGTATAAAGTGATATTTTATGAGCACAGGAAAAAATGTTAATGTATGAACTTGCATCTATTATCTTCCATGCATATCTGAGTTATAAAAAGCTTTTGCAGATTTTTTTCAAAATTACCCCATGCCTCTCAATATTCATTCGATTTATACAGAAAATATTTTTCTGCTGAATTTTTTTTAATACCCTTTGAATAAAGTCGGATTTTACATGGTTATTTAAATAGAGCTGAGCCTGGGACTGGACCTTCATTTACCTTAAAAAATTACATCCTAATGTTAAATACTCCCATTTTATCCCACATAACTTCTGCTTTGTTTTCACTCTACCAACTAATTAGTTTTTTCCTATAAAATAATACATAAAAGAAAAGTTGGCCCATGGGGGGATCGAACCCGCGGCCTTCGCGTTATTAGCACGACGCTCTAACCAACTAACGGAACAAAATTTACTGTAAAATAAATACAAAATAAAAAATTGTAAGCTTGCTAACTACGAAAACATTTATTGTTCACATGAATAAAAAGCGCTTCGTTTTCAAGTATCAAATGTAAGCAGTGATGGGCGACGTAGACTACATGATGTCGAGAATACTATTCTCGACGTTGTCGACAATGTCGTGTAGACAATCAATGTAAATGACGTGTCGACAATACATGTGTAGATAATTAAACATGTTAATGCAACCCAGAACCTAGATAGGTATATGCAACAATTTTTGAGCAAGCCGTGAGAATGTTGGTTATTTCATGCTTATTTTGAAAATGAGTAAGCTTGTATCCAAGTTCAGCGTTTTATTTCTTTTTACGCCTTCAAACCATACTTTGCTATTGCTTAGTTTTACTTTTGAACAAATAAATTGACTGATAACTGCATGTGGCCAGTTAATTTTTTATATTCTCAACACCAATATTGCCATTTTTGACATTTTCGACTTTATCTACACTATTTTCGACATTATATACATTGTCCAAATTGTCGACCAAAATGTCGACAATTAAAGTCGACGCGTCTAGAAACATTACTGAATGTAAACAAATATAACAAACTACGCATCGCTTCCTTATTTTATTCTTTCAAAGATTCTAACAAAGGGACGTCATCCTACCTGCTTTAAGCAGACTTGCAGCGGAAGAATTTATATACTTATCAGGATTGCCACTCAAACAAAATTTAATAAAATCATTTAACAATACCAAAATCATTAAAAAATCTTCCAAATGTAAAAAAAACTCTTTTAAGAATACTATAGGCATATTCTAACACTAAAATAAGAATTCAAATATAAAATATTGCACCAAAAACGTATTTGCACACGATAAATATATTAAATATTAGTTTTATTTAAAACAAAAATTCTTAGATATAAAAAAACAATTCATTTCTATAAAAAATCATGTTAAATTCATATTAAACTCAAAACTTTTACTTATTAATTTTATTTTTAAAGAAAAGTTATTTGACATAAGTAACAGTTAATTTCTATAAAATATAATTTATAATTAATATATGTTTCAAAAACTCTTAGATGTAATATAACAATTGATTTCTATAAAAATCACTGAATTAAAAGGTGACTCGAACTCATCTTTCCACACTCATTTTGTGAAAGCTGTATTCAAGAAGATATTAATTCCATAAGGATTTCGAAATCAGTCGACCGTCTGCCAGCGGCTTAGATTTGAAAAAAAAAAATCAATTTGTTGTCAAAAATCATGGTTTTGGCTGCAATTTTTAATAAAAGCGAAATTCTGGCCCAAAACTATTGTACAAATTAAAGACTTCCGAGGCCCTGAAGTTATGATAGAAAAATTATAAGAAATGTGAATTTTTTTGGTACAACAGTGTTCAAACTTCGAACACCGATTTTGTATTTTTAAAGAAGACTTTGTAATTCATCGATTAATTAAAAAAAAAAACCTGATTTTTTCATTTATATACAAAACAATTTTATTGATTTTTTGACGCACATAATAAGGCGGTCGTTTTGTAGGCATAAAGAACAGTTCTTTAATGAATCAGCTTTTTTTTTATAAATCGATGGATAAAATATAGTGGATTTATAGCAATTCTAATAATAGCTGTGTTTTTTTTCGTTCTGGTTCAACTCAGAATTCTGGGTGAACGAACCCCACACAGTACAATTTGCTTCAACTTTACAAGTGCAGGTTCATTTATTGTTTTTATTTTGCGTGTAAAGTTTGAAATTGAGCCTGAACCGAAAAACGGGAAAAACACAACTAATCATCCAATCAGTCCATATATGTAATACTTCTATATTTATTTGTATTTGTATTTATTTCATAAACTATGTTGACATTTAAGATTAATCTTTTACATGAAGCATGAATGAATAAATGGAGGTAATAACAACTAACATTGTTCCAATAAAATATTAAATAAGTAATAATTAGGAATTAGATTGCAAATCAGAAAATTATAACGATATGGCAATTGTAAAATTAACATTAAAAATTAACTTTAAAATTAATGGAGAACAGGGTTGCCCATATTCGACGGACCCATCTGGCAACGCCATAACTTTTGACAGAGATGTCAGATCGCTTAATGACATACCGCGTTTAAGGCGTCAGTCCAAGCAAATTTTTACCATGGAACAATACACGCCACGCGAGCGCTCTGAAATAGTTGAAATTTACATTCAACAGAAGAAGTCAATTGTGAAAACTCAACGTGCTTTTAAAATATTAAAAAATGTGAGAAGTGCACATTGAATGGGACCGTAAATAAGCAAAATTGCAGTATTTACGCCACTGAAAATCCTCAGGAGATTCAAGAAGTGCCTCTTCATGACGAAAAAGTCACAGTTTGGTGCGGCGTTAGTGCGAAAACGGTCATTGGGCCGTTTTTCTTCCAAAATGAAAATGGCCATGCTGTTACCATCAACCAGGAGCGTTATCGCGACATGATGACCAATTTTGTGATGCCAATTATTCGTCGAAAGCGTATGAGGCAGTTCTGGTTTCAACAAGACGGCGCTCCACCGCACACAAGTCGCATAACAATCGATTTTCTGAAGAATTTGTTTCCGGGCCGTTTGATGTCGAAAAGTGGTGATTTGGACTGGCCACCGCGTTCGCCCGATTTGACGCCGCCTGACTTCTTCTTGTGGGGATATTTGAAGTCAAAGGTTTACGTTAACAAGCCAAGGACCGTAGAAGAGCTCAAGGACAACATTCGTGAAGAAATAGCCGCTATTCCGGCCGAAATGTTGGCGAAAACGATGGAAAATGCTGCAAAAAGGGCACAATACGCCATCAACGCCAGAGGCGGCCATTTGAGAGATATCATATTCAAAAATTGATGTAAACAAATCTACTTGGAACAAATTAAATGATTAAGATTGCCAACTGCCAAATTTTTATTTTTTTCTTTGATTTTTTTAACAAAAACATGGATCCGTCGAATATGGGCAACCCTGTACATAACACTAACATTATTCAAATGAAATATTAAATAAGTAAGTGATAGAATAGCAATCAGCAAATTAAATAAATAAGTATGTATTACATTGCAAATCCGAAAATTATTACGAGATGAAAATTGTAAATGAACATTAAAAATTAACTTAAAAATTAAATGAATATAGAATAGCAATAGAAGAGATTAATTGTAAGGTTTAAGAGAAAGCAGAAATTCAGAAAAGATAGAAGGGAGTTAAGAGAAGTATTCGAAAATTAAATGCTTGAAGTACTTCATATCTGAGACACTTTTGAGATTATTAGGTAGTGAATTCCATAGTCTTATCACACTAACGAAAAACAATCTGCTGGAGTTTTTAAAGTTGTGCGTCGGAATAACGAGGTTCATGCTTCTGCTCGATCGACAGAATTGTAGCTTTTCAAAAAGGTAATTGGGACAACGCGAGTTTATGAGTTTATGCAAGAAAATGCAATTTCTTGCATCAATGTGATTGGGTAGGCTTCGATCTAGTATTTTATTTGAAAAGGATGATATATGATCAAACTTCTTGAGACCATATATATATCGAACTGAGCTATTGAATGCGACTAGAAGTTTGTGTAGGGATCTCGAGTCGAGCTTGCTAAATACAACTTCCGAATATGTTATAACTGGTAATAACAACTGCAAGACGAGTTTCTTTTTAGTATCGACCGGCACAAATGCTGCAGTCATTCGAAGATTTCGTAAGACATAGTATATTTTGCTAACGCATGAATTAATGTGATCTTCGCAGGACAGGGTCGAGTTGATCCGATAACCAAGGCTAGTGGCCTTACTGACAAATTTTAACTCAATGTTATTTAGAAAAATTGGTGGAACATCAATATTTTTATAAGGAGTCTTAGAAATCGGAAGAACAAAAGACTTAAGAGGGTTCAACTGAAGCATGTTTGCTCAGGCCCATTCAGCTACCATATATAGATCTTCATTTAATTTTTCACATAGCTCTTCAACAAGTCCGGTGGGTCTTGACATATACAGTTGCAGATCATCAGCATAGGCACGCATGGCAACTGTTTTTATAAAATAACAGCCGTTGTATTGTGTAGATCCCCTGTTCGAGACGAAGAAAACTGTCGCAATTTCTATTAATATATGTTCACATTTTTCGTTGAGGCAATGTCAGTCAAATAAAAACAACTTGTTTTTCCAAGCGGTCGTTGTTGTTGTCATCGCATCATATTTTTGTTTTCGCATCATATTTTTGATGATGATGACCTTACGAGTATATCCGCTGGAGTTTCTACAAGTGCTATAGCTGCACCTGCAAATATTTTTTGTCGTTGCCTTCAAAGGTTCTTCATAATTGCACCAACAATTAAATCACGCCACTTTTCGGTAAACTTTTTCTACGCTCGACACTAGCACCACCACTACCACCCTACAGCACTTCGTCATCGATTCCATGCATGGACAAACAAATTAACAGCCCTATTCTGTTTGTCAATTGACCCTAGACATTTTGTCAAAATTTTGTCAATTTGCTTTGTCAGACCTAATCATGTGAACACTTTACAATTGAAAAGCTTTATTTTTTGACCACAAGAAGGTGAAAAGCATATTGCCAGAAAACAGCTGTTAAGTGTTGCACTATTGTCAATAAAACATCCCCAATATTTTAATAACTTAAAATTTAAGCGAAAATATTCATTCCGACTGAAAAATTTTCATGGCATTGTATATTTATCACTACCGATATGTTGGTACTTTCATTACGTTCATTTAATAAAATTTAAGCTAAAATATTTTATTTAAAGTAGCCATCTCCTATTTGGCCAGCACTACAGGAGTTAAACGAAGTTGTTCCGCCACAAAATTCAATAGTCTGTACGTCGGAGCCACCAAGTACATCGCGCTGTCCTCGTCAGCAAATATCACCGCGCCAAAAGAAAATATCGCTTGAGGATATGTACGCAAACGCTAAGGCCGATACTGAGAGGCGTGAGGAGCGCGATGAGCAGATATTAAAGCTTATAAAGGAGAATATCGAAGCCACCAACAGGTTAACTGAGGCTATAAATGTATTAAATAATAAATTGGCTTAAAATAAAACAAAAAATGTAAATATGACTGTTTTATTTTTCCAGCTTATGATTTATTTATATACAGATATGAAGAGTAATGTGCAAGGAAATAAATAAATATTTCAGATGTTGCTAAGATAAGATGAACAGATAGAGATGAGATTAGATGAACTGATGGAGATAGATAGATAGATACATATGTAGATATATACTATAAAGATCTTAGATTATATATATGTATGAGAGTAGAAGTATACAAACAATTAGATATTGCAATAAGTTAAGTTTGAGAACTAAATTTAAATAGTAAATGAGATCAATAAAACTTTTAATGTAAATGATAAAATTATTCTTTATCATAAAGAAGAAATATATCTACTGCGAATTCTTTCGCCTTCCCTTAAATTTTGAGTATTACTGATAGCTTAGACCTCGGCAGGTTCAAATACAGGCTCTTCTTGGTAATCATCATATCCTATATCTATTTGAATGCCACTGGTCAACATAATATTATGTAAAATAGAACAAGCATAAATGATATTTGCTGCTCGTTCATGACTGTAGTACAGAATGCGTTGCTTAGATAAACACCTGAACCGTGACTTTAGAACCCCAAAAGCCCTTCAATGGTGTTACGACTTTTAGCGTGGAGTTTGTTAAACTTTACCTCCTTTGCTCCTTGCGGCTCTGGAAGTGGCGTTAGAAGCCACGGCTCCAATGGGTAGCCTTGATCTCCCAGAATCCAAGAGTCATATTGAGCGCTGTAAGTTCTCATTAGTTGAGTTCTAATGAGTGAAGTCGTCCATATGCCTGAATTATGACATGCGCCAGGAAATTTGACATTTACTGAAGGGAAGACAAGTTGATGATCGCATGTCTAGCAATCAGGATATATTACAGTAAAGGACTTATCTATTTTAAAATAGCAGACTTACTGCTTCTACGTTAATGCTGTAGTAACCCTTCATATTCATGTACATATTAAGGGGTCTGCTGGAGTCATTCGCGGATGGCGATACGATTGCTACATGCGTGCAATCAATGGCGCCAATTGTCCCCTTTATCCCAAAGGTCCTATGAAATCTTAAATATATAATTGTTGGTCAAAAACTACACAACAAATTACATCTGTATTACCCTGTTTTGATTGCAGATATTTCTTCTGCAGATTGTGGAAATTTAACAACGTCACCTTTAACACGAATTATTAATGCTGCCACTTCATGCAAAGTTCGTGAAACTGAGGGCTGGCTCATTGGCACGACCCAGTTGTTACCGACACATTGTTGGTACGAACCGTGTCCAAAATAGTTTAATGCGGTAAGAACCCGAATTGGAAAAGGTAAACCTGTGTCCTGCTTATCGTGCGGCTGCAACTCTTCGATAAGATTACGGCATAGCGACTTGGTCAACCTGAAATTTTTTATGAAGGCTTATTCAGTGGAAGAAAACGGATCGCTGTCGTCCCGAAGGCACTTTAGTTGGCGTCGCCGCTCCAGCCTTTTTTCTAATTCAGCCATTTCTGCTAATAAAACCCACAATAAACTTTCCATTTTGCCGTTAAACTTTTCGCTTTTGCAAAATTTTTGCTGCTATAATCAACTGTCAACTACTCTTTTGCTATTTACAATGTTGTCAAGAAAAGAGCTTTCGAATGAGTGTGAGAATATGAAATATTTACAATTGTAAATATATTTACAACTGTAAATTCGGTGAGCTTTGTAAACTCACCAGAATAGGTCCGTAAATCACCGTTTCAACAACAACAACATACAATTTCTCATCGCCTCGCTTAGCTTCACTTGCACTAGTGTTACAGCAGCAACAACAACAACAAACATCTTCAACCGCTTATCAAGTCGTAACACAAAAGTGGACAATGGACAATGGCCTTGACTGAGCTAATTATTTTTAGCAGAAAGCAGAAAAATTTTTAACAAATAGAACGTCTTGTCTAGCTGTGCGTGGCATCTTAAGTGTTTCTATTCATATATATAGGGATGGGATGTTCTCTTCGAATTTCGCGTTGCAAATGCTACATTGAAAATGGTGCTCCGTGCGTGTGCATCGACGAGCTCAAAATTCCAGAAAATTCAAAAGTTTTTTCATTGATCAGTGAAGTGCTCGTTTGTGTTCATTACCAAATGAAGATGATGATGATGACCTTACATGTATATCCGCTGGAGTTTCTGCAAGTGTTACAGCTGCCTGCAGTGCGACTGTATATACACCGGCTTCCGTCAGTGAAGACGAATATTAATTCGAAAGAAGTCAGATGGAGGATGCAGACATTCCAATGGAAAACGTCCAATTCAAAATAGCCGACATTCGCTTACGGTGTTTTTGTTCTGCATTAGACCGGAGCGATACATCAAGCCGCCATGGTGCATTGCACGCCTCCATGCTAATAAAGGACTTACAAGATGCCATTGCTGCAAAGTAATCTATAGCCGCTGACGTACGCGATTTAATGGTAAGGATGCTTGATGACATCGAAATTGACAAGAGCAAAGTTTTCCGTGAACGGCAAAAGTTCCGCAAAGAAGCGGAAACGGCCGCACAATGCCATGATTTGTTAACGTGCATATCTTTCGATGGAGAGAAAGAGCAAACTTTAAAAACGAGCAATGTCGAAGTGATCGAAGAGCACATCACAATTTTAATAGAACCATAGTCAAAATTTATCGGCTACGCCACGCCTTCGGAAGGATCCGCAAGGCAAATACAAACTGCAATAGTTGATTGACTTTTTGTTGAAAGACGGTTACAATTTGGACAACTTAGTAGCGATCAGTTGCGACTGCACTGTCACAAACACCGGGTACAAAGGGGGTGTCATAAAGTGCTTCGAGTCTTATTTGCGCAGACCACTTCAATGGTCTATCTGCCTGCTTCACTTTAACGAGCTGCCACTAACTGCGCTATTGAGAACATGGCTTGGAAGATAAAAGGGCCCTCGGCTGTGGCCAGGAGAAATTGGTGTCGGAAGAAATCGCTGTATGGATTTTTCTGTACGCATGAATTGAATTTAAAAAATGTTTAGCTACTTCAATGTTTGCTTATGTTTTTCCTCAGATGGATGGTTACTACGAAGCGGTCAGCGTTACTTGTACCGAATGATTCTTGCCGTTTAAAGTGGTCACTGCGATGAAGATTTAGCCTGCCAACAGCCCGATGGCTACCAACATCATCTCGAATTTTACGTTGGTACGTAACGCAAGGGCAGCCATCCAATATATTGAAAGATCTCGCTACGTTCGTCGTCAGAGTGTATGCGCCATTTTGGTTTTTAGTTAAAAGTCAACCGCTAGCCATTCATGGTAGCCGCAATGTGTTCAAATACATTTCATGGATTCCCGATTTGCCAAACTGTGTTCATGTAGCCATTAAACCGACCAACGACAACAACCCATATTTTTTCACCAGGAAAATATACTTCTGTCGATGATTACTGATCCGGATGCATCGGTGCGTGCAGATGGATATAGCAAAATTTTGGAAGCCCGCTCAAACCTAACAGGTCGTATTCGGCAATTTCGTGGACCCAACCACCAGCCCTTTATCCAATATAGCAGCACCATGTCTTCAGTTTTTTTACTCAAGAGCAGTTGACTGATCTGCAGTACTCGGATCACATTATTAAAATTCCAAGTGAGCATTATAGTAGACATAAATTTTATGAAAGAAATGACATAGTATTGACGTCATATATCAAATCGTATTTACCATGTTATGTGTTTTAATAGATTATCCTTGTCACTCGCAAAACACCGAGCGTTACGTCCAAATTGTGCACAAGTTGGCCACAGCAGTCACTGACTAACCGTTTGGGGCACATTTTCTCGAAGCTTGACAGTTACGAGCGCTACAGCTAGCTTGAATCCCGTAAAGATTTAGAAAATTAAAAAAAGTCGAGTATGAGGTGACGAACATTTTCAAAGTGTTATTTATGGGATAAAATGGGTCGGAATTGCAACAAAAAAAAATTTTATCGATATCATTGGTTTCCATGGTTTTAATAGTTTTTTGTGAGCTTTGATTATTTGACATTTTTAGCATTTCATAATATAGTAGGAACAGAGATAAGGTCAGTGAATATTCGCAAAAAAAAAAGATTCGAGAAAAAAAAAATCAGAAAAAATTGATAGGAAATCAACAAGTACGCACATAAAAAATTTTCAGAATCGGTCAAGAAAACCGAAGATATAACAAAAAAAAACGAAAAAAGCACCATAGGGGCCAATTAAAAAAAAAATTTTTTTTTGAAAATGTCTTAAATGTCTAACGATTGAGGCGGGGTCAAATATAGGTTAGTTTTTGTGATACAGTCTAGTGCACAGTATCATTCCTGGCCCGCTTATAATTTTCGCACGTTGCAGATGAAGGTATTCTCTCCAGAGCTTTTGTAATTTATTTCTTTTCTGGGTTGCATTTAAAGTATGCTCTGCTCTCCGAATGTTATACTCAAGAGAAGGGTTCGATGAGCTATTCGAGCAGTTGAACCAACCAGCAGCATTTGCCGAAGTAGAATATGTACCAGAAAACGTAGCGCATTCCGACACCATTGAAAGCTGGACCAAAGCCACTCACATTGGAGAAATACCAGCAAAGACAGTGCAAAAGGACACAGCAAGAAGAAGTTAAACATAGAAGGAAGTCGAAAGGAGGCAAAACTTGGTGAGTTATACCGCGTGATCCATCTGGCGTCACGTGAAAACAAGAAGAAACTGATAGCTGAACTGGTCAAAGCAAAAGATGAAATGCATGATACCATATATTACAGAAGCCTACAGACAACGCGCGATGCTTGACCAGAACAGCAAAGAAACCATTACAATCAATGAAAACATTAAAAATAATCTAAGATCAGCTGTAACAAAAACCGAGTTTCAGCAGACAACACTAACCATTATATCAACAATAATCATAATTTGCATATTTCGCCCAACAACATTAGGTGATGCAATCAGGGTAGCTACAGAGGTTGATACGACAAATAACAGTATAGTTATGCATTTCAACAGATTTCCAAGAGGTAGAGGAAATTTTAATCAAAATAGGCAAAATAATTTTCATAATAAGAATTTTAGTAATGGAAACTTTAACCGGAATTTCATACAAGACAGAAATAACAATAACATAGCATACCAGCATAATAATAACAATAGAGGTTACGGCAATAATCGAAGCAATAATATAAATAATAGCTATAGTAGAGGGGTGCATAATAACCTTAGAGGTAATAACAGTAGAGCAAATAATAATTGGAATAGATACAATAATAAAAATAGAACTAACAACCAGGGAAACTAAGAAGCCCCCGGTATCCGTAGACTGGGGAACTCTTACGTAAAAAGTCGAGAGAAAACAAAAAAAAAATATAGAATTATAAGATAAATGGAATGACTTGTGAAATAACACTTTCTTTAGGAAGTTAAAATATTAAATTAAAATGGGAAGATAGGATTTTAGCACACACATTTCATATAGTAGATGAAAATAAAAATTTGTTATCAGATGGGGTTTTAGGTAGAGATTTTTTTATAAAGAATAATTGTAAAATAGATTATGAGACCTATACGCTGAAAATTGTGTCAGATGACGAAGAGTTTGTAATACCGATGAACACGCAAATAACAACTGTTTAAAACTTAAAAATTCCTTCAAGAGCAGAGTCAGTAATAGCTGTAAATAAAGATGTAGTTGAAGAAAGCATAGTTTGTGGTAAAGAAATTAGTAAAGGAGTGTTTGTAGCAAACACGATAATTCCAGCATTAGGAGTTAAGCATGTACAATTTCTATATACAACACCGGATGAAATTTTTGTATCAAAATTGACGCTGGGTATAGAAAACATGAATAATTATGAAATATTGCATTTTTTGAACAGCTTACCAGATGAGAATAGGTTTCAAAAAATTCTCAAGGAAATTAAGATAGATAATCTAGATAAGCAAGCAAAAGAATCAATATTAGAAATTTGTAGTGATTATCAAAACATATTTCATGTGGAAGGTGAGATTTTAACGAAAAATAATTTTTATGAACAAAAAAAAGCAACAGTTGATAAGTCACCGGTAAACATTAAAAATCACAGAATATCATATTCCAATTAACAGAAAATAGAAAAACAAATCAATAAACTATTAGATGAAGACATAGTTAAACCTTCCGTTAGTCCATATAATTCACCTCTGTTAATAGTTTCGAAGAGCACGGGTGGAGAGAAGAAATGGAGGCTAGTAGTTGACTATAGAGCTTTGAATAAAAAAATTGTGGATGACAAATTTCCATTAACTAGAGTAGAAGATGTTTTTGACAAGTTAGGCAAAGCGAAGTGTTTTTCAACATTAGATATGACAAGTTCATTTCATCAAATTCCGTTACATCCAAAATCAAGGCCATTAACAGCTTTTTCGACTGATTCAGATGATTTTCAATTCAAACGTTTACCTTTTGGTTTAAAAATTTCTACGAATAGTTTTCAGAGAATGAATAAATCACTCAACAAATATAAGGTAAATAAAGCAGTAATAGAAAAAGAATTATTAGCAATACATTGGGGAATAAATCATTTCAGACCATATTTGTATGGTAGAAGATTCAAAGTGTATACAGACCATAGACCACTAGTTAGTTTATTTACTCATAAGGACCCATAATCAAGATTAACAAGAATAAGAGTAGATTTAATGGATTATGATTTTGATATTACAGTTAAACAAGGTAGCATGAAAACAAATGCTGACGCGTTATTGAGAACAGAGTTAAATTCTGAAAAATTAAAAGAAAAGATACCGGTATATAATATAACTGTACTAACGAGAGCAATGAAGAGTAAGGAAACAATTAATGGAGTAAATGAAAATAATAAGAATAAGTAAACAAGTAAGGAAGTAAATGGAGTATCCACGGACACGTCACCATTGAAGACTGATCATTTCCATATATGGGAGTGTATATCAATATCTGACACCAGAGGAGTGCACAAGTTAAAATGCACAAGTGCACAAGTGCATGCAAAAGAAATTAATAAAGGTCACACTTGTGAAATATATAAATTAAAAAATATGTTACATGTTGGATACAATCATAAGACATTATCAGAGTTAAAATTGATTTTGAAAAAATTGTTATGTTATACAAAACATGAACATCTGAAGAAATTAGCGCTACCAAAGAATGATAGAATATTTACAGATATATCTGTGCACAAGTTAAAAGAAATATTTATTGAGTTAGAAGAAAATAGTAAAGAGAATTGTCTAGACATAATATTGTATACTCCACCGAAAAAAATTGAGAAAATAGAAGAAATTAAGAAATTAATAAGAGATAATCATGATACCAAAACTGCAGGACACTGCGGTGTAAGAAGAAGCATAGCAAAACTAAAACAGAAATACGTTTGGAAAGGTATGAATTAAATGGTTAAGGAATATATTAACAAATGTGAAACTTGTAATCAGGTACAAATCACTAGGTACACAAAATAGAGATTACCCATAACAGAAACACCAAGCACATCGTTTTATGTTGTTACAATAGATAGAGTAGGTTCGCTTAGACCATCTAATACATATTGATACTTACTATTCACTGTGAACTAACAAAATTTGTAGAAGCTTTTCCACTTTTTACAAAAGATGCAGTAAGTGTTGCAAAAACCATTGTAGAAAAATCCATTCTAAAATATGGTTGTTTTAGAAAGTTAAAAACAGACAAAGGTACTGAATTCAAGAAGGAATTACTAGTAAATATTTGCAAAATGATGAATAACCATATCATCATGAAACGTTAGGAACAGTAGAAAGAAACCATAGAGTTTTAAACGATTTTCTAATGACAATGGACGGAAAAGATAACTGGGATGAACTGTTACCTTATTATACATATTCATATAATACAAATCCACATAGCATAACGCAATACACACCCTTTGAATTAGTATATGGAAAATTATGTACCTTACCATGTGAAATTGCAGATATTGAAGAAAAATTTTATAATTTAGAAACTATATTAATGAATTTAAAATTAAATTAAAATATGCACATCTGAAAGCAAAAGAAAATTCACTAGAATATAAGCAAAATACGTCAAAGAAACAAAATTATATTAATAAAGCTGATTTTAAAATAGATAAAATTAGATAAACCTTTCAAAGGTCCTTTTGAAATCGTATCTTAAAATGGACCTAACAGTACCATAAAAATAGATAATAGAAAAAAAAAAAGTACATAATAACAACTTAATAAAAGCAAGAAATATGTAGAATATTAATATAATCAATTATCATAAAATAATTGTCATTAATAATAACAATATTATTTTTTTAAAAGGGTAAAGGTGTTGTGTGTACACAACCCAATTAACCAAATAAACAAATCAAACAAATCAAACAAAACAAAACAAAATAAAATAAAACAAATTTAAACCACCTAGTCACAAACTATGTCAGAACCTTGAAATGCTGAGCACAGTGAATCTAATTTGATTTAATTTAGTGGCGACAAAAATATTGATAAATGAAATAAAATATTGATAAGAAAAATGATTCGTAAATTTTTAATTTTATTAATTTTCACCCCTCACTCTCAGAATCGACCTAACTTTTGCTAACCTGAATTTGTTCCACAGTGTAATTGATTACACAGTAACACGAGAGACAGGTCAGACACAATAAAATAATTTAAACGGCTAAGAGTAGCATTATTACAAAAACGAGTTGGTTCAATGGCATTTACAACAGATTTACAACCAAAGATATTTTGTCAATCATCAATTGTTGATGTGAATCGTTTGATAAAAGATTCACATTAAAATCTCCACACATCAAGATAATATCATGGTTAACATTTAAATTTAATAGATCAGTAAACAAGGCATCAACAGAATGACATTTATGAGGATTATATACACAATACAACAACACTTTTTTACTATTATCTGAAATACTAATATTAATATTCTCAATTCCAGGACTCTTTTATTTATTATTTTGGCATTAAGATTAATTTTACAATAAACAGAAACGCCTCCACCTTTTTTTATTAGACCTGTCACTTTTAAGCACATTGTAACTATTAATACTATAAATAGAATCACATATATTACTTGACAGCCACGTTTCAGAAACACATATAATATCAACCAACGAATTATCAAAAATATATATAATATAGTCCAATTTCGCCATATTGAGACTACGAGCATTAAAGTAAACTATATTGAGTCCTACATGTTGTTTACAAAAAATATTTATTAAAGATTTTTTTTTTTCATTCCTGCGTAAGGACAAGTTACCAGGATCAGACATTGAGAGAAAACAGAGGAAGGAAAAATTCAGGCGAAAAAATGTAGCTATATTAAGTAGAAAGAGCAATAGTAAAAAGAAGAGAGCAAAAAATAAGGAGGAAAATATAAACTTAAGATAAAAATAAATTTAAAGATAAATAATAGCAAAGCATAATTTTACGTATCACATCCAGTATCAGAAAAAGCATCACGTACAAAACTCTGAAGCTCACTTTCGCTGCTGATTTTGATTGCATCACAGCCCTTCGACATGGGGATAAAAATTAAGCCACGAAAAGTAAAGGCATGGCAAAAACATTTTTTACGTTTGTAAACAATAGCAGCTTGTAACAGTTTTCTATCATCTGAAATTAGACTTTCGTGGATAATAACATTGCAGTCCACCTCTAACCCAGCATCCCTCAGATTAACTGCCTTCTTACCGCCTTCTTACCGTCTGCGGTAATCACCAAAGGCTTTTAATACGCGATTAGGATCGGAAGGTGTGTAAAATCTTATAACAACCACAGGGTTAGGATTGTCATCTTTTTGCTTTACCCGAAAGATATCTTTTATTGGAGGCGCCATGAAATCAATTGAGCGGCAGATGAGATTAAAAAAAAGTGCCTTTTAGATTTTCTTCCCTAGTCTGAGCGATACCAAACAAAACAGCATCAGAGTTTACGTCGTTGCTGCTTATGTTATTAGGGCTTGAGCTTCTGTTGTTGTTGTTGCAAGTAGCGTGTCTTAAATAAAAAACAAAGTATTTTTTTGTCATAGTCATCGAATTTATGCACAAGTTGTTGTTGTATTGAACACATTTCACTGTCCATTCTATCAAATATGCATGCAAGATCAGATGAGAGACGCATAAAAAAATTTATCAACATGCTGTCGGAGTCGATTTTCCAAGCTTGCATTTTATTTTTTTATAAAGGGTGGTTAAATTTTAACGGCCGATGTTGGTTTTGAATAAAACACAAATTATTTAGGAAATTATTGTCATTTCTTTTTATTATGATAATATTGGTATGGTTCAATTATGAATGGAACAAAATATCGGCCAAATAGCCTCTGCGACCTTGGTGGACCACTTCCATCTGATGGTCCAAATTGTCGATGACGCTGACGCATAAGTGTGGGTCGATGCCGTTAATGTGCCTGTGCTGGCTTATCAACGTACACCTTTTCTTTAATATAACCCTAAAGAAAGAAGTCCAACGGTGCCAAACCACATGATCTTGGCGACCAATTGACATCGCCACCACGTGAGATAACACGGCCATTGAATTTGTCGCGCAAAAGAGCCATTGTTTCGTTAGCTGTGTGGCAAGTGGCACCATCCTGTTAAAATCACATATCGTCCACATTCATATTTTCCAATTCGGGCCATAAAAAGTTCGATATCATCTCACGATAGCGAACACCATTCACAGTAACTGCCTGACCGGCCTCATTTTGGAAAAAATACGGCCCGATGATGCCGCCAGCCCATAAACCTCACCAAACAGTCACTCTTTGTGGGTGCATCTCCTACAGACCCGGTTTGCTCAAATTTTTGCACGATTTTTCCGATTGTACGCACATTTGGACGATTAAATTGACCGAAAAAATTACGAAGAGATTTTCGATTGTGTATCTTTCCATGGTTCAAATTGAGTTAGTCTGAAATTGAGAAATGTCAAAAGAAATGCAGAAAAAAACTTGACGCTTAGGTGTTGTTCACATTCAACAACGGCTCTAAAATTTAAACACGCTTTACTATGCTTAATATGACACTTGGGAAGGGTTACAAAATGTTCCTTATTTTAACAGGGTGAACCCAAGGTTATGGCTTCAATTTATATTTCATATCAGTGAGTTTTATATGCAAACAATTTTTAATGTCTTCAATTATAAAAATAAATCTACCAAAATCAACCAAATTACCAAACTACCAAAAGCCGATTTGGAGGAAAAAATCTACCACATTGGGTAGAATTTTTAAAATGGTAAAAATAACGAGATCAAATTCCTTTTCTACAATTTGGTATTAAGCGCTACACGCAGGTCCGTATTAAGACTAGATGCCGCCCAGGGGCGGCATTTCTCATTTTTTATTTTTGAGAAAAACTCACGTTAACAAAGCACTATTTGTTGACTTTGAGCTTTATTTGTTAGTTATTTTTTATTTCTTATATTTAACCTATAATCTGCGTCTTAACCTTTTGTAATACTTTTAGCGAGAATAACGAAGCTACGTGTTCTTCATATTCTATAACCCTCTAATGCCACATTGCTTGTGTGAGCACCAAAAATCAGATAAGACTAATTTGGGGAAGAGAAAAACGGATCTGAAGTTATTTTTCATTTTGATAAAAATACTTCGTTCATTTATTATAGCTGAAAATGTCGGCTCCGCCAAGAGGCGGACTTGGGCATGAACACAAAATATAAATAGAAAGGTATGATTTAGATATATTTATAATAAAACTGGTGCTCTACAAATAAAATGGTAATTTATTGAATAAAAATTTTAAAAAATTATTAGCAGGTAAACTATTACTATCGATGGCGTTCCACCAAAAGGGCATCTGCTTTTCTCAAGTTACTCTTAAGATATAGATGATTCAATAATGTAGAAATTTGGGAAAAAATGTACTTTCCAATATTTCAATGCACAATCTGAATTAAGTTCTACGGCTAAGTCTAATTAATTTTTGAAAATCTGCACGAATTATTAATAAGTTTTTTTAAGAAAAAACAAGAATGCACATTGGCTCTTTTGTCTGGACACAGATTGACAGATTTTGTGATCAAAAAGGGCCTATGTGGTAGATTGGCCCTTTTTAGAACTTAATCTGTATTTTCAACGACTGTTTATGAGGACTAATCTTGAATTTCTACTAAAAATTAATTTCAATTAGGCTGCCCAACTGACTGTTTGATACTTCGTCATATTTATAGTTTTAAAATATAGCTAACAATAAAATTTCTCACTTAATAATTCAAACAAGGTCGCAAAACTAATCGCTTTATAAACAGTCTGGTAGCTATTGGTATTTTGTTTACATAATTTAACTACAAAAAGGTACGTACATTGCTCCAATTCTTTTTGGCTCCATTTCTTTTTCCTTTGTTGTTCGACCTTGAATGGAAAAATTAGATTGGCCTTTCCAAAAAAATAGCAGATTGGCCCTTTTGGAGGAATGTCATCGATATGATGAATACTTTGGGAAAGCGTAAAAACATTTCTTCTTTTTTTCTTTTTGGTAAAATTACATAAATTCAGGATACATTTCACGCGACGTGCTTGTATTTCTGATTTACAACCACGCATTTTAAACATTTTTTCCCCCTGATTTATCAAATATCATCTGGTCGATCGTATGACTTTTTCAGCGGTTCTGTTACTTCCGTTATAAAATCAGGTAGAGCCAATCTGGTACTTTCTTGATGCAGCCGGTGATAAGAAAAATGGGATCACCATAGCCATATTCAATAGATAAAGAAATACGAGTTGTCTATTTTCTAGTTTTCATACGAGTACGGTATCGACCGATCAGTCCATCCAAAAAATTAACGCCTCCCAAATGTTTGTTGTACTCATTTATTTTAGTTGGACAGTAGATTTCCATGCTTTCTTTCAATTTTTGGTCCCAACGTGACGCTTTTGATGGTATGGTATCATTATTTTGAGACAACAAATTTTGAGTACCTACTAGACATCCGCATGAATGCAAAAAAAACTACCCATGAGACTCTCAGTGAAATTTGCGTCATAGTATGATTCAATTTTTTCGCGATGAGACGCAAAGAGCGCATGAGAAAGAGACATGAAGTTCATTGAAAATGAGAACAGCGAATTCTTTGTTCTCACAGTTCTTGCACCATCCATGAACCGCACTCAGAAGAACTGGATAAACATTGTTCATTGCTTATGTGGAATGAATGAATGTTGTACAGAGAAACGATGGCATGAATGAGGCATGCTAGTGCCCGAGCGATAGGTAAAGTGGATGCATTCATATGGTTTGAATTATAGATACTCGAAAATATTTAATGAAATCTTGCATGAAAATGCATGGCCATACGCTTCATATTTTAGAACTCTTGAGTTATTTTATATTTTTTTTAATATATATGTTACCTATAATATAATATAATCTATATATAAAAAAATGGATGTATATATGTGGGTATGTGTGTATATCACGTATAGACTCCAAAACCACCGAACCAAACTTTATGAAATTTTTAGGGATACTGAAGCAACATTCTGGAAGTGTTCTTTTGAGGTTGGTGTTGATTGGACAAGGGGGCGTGGTACCTCCCATACAAACCAAAATGCTCTATCGCCCACAAACACAAGAAAATGCTATATATCAAACGGTTTTAATCATATAATTTTGTTCAGATGGTTACTTTCGGTGACTGTACAAAAAATGGGTCACACTTTGTGGGTCACACATGGGTCACACATGGGCTTATCGAAATCATGCTTATTACTGAGTTGTACACGTTTTGATAGTCAATCTTGGTATGCAGGTGCTATGGGTCCAAGTGGCAGTCACTATGTAAATATAAACGTTGTCACGCCCTCTTTCACCGCCCACAAATCAGTAAATTTAGAATCAGATAATTTAGTTTATATGATTACTCTCGGCCATTGTACATAAAATGGGCATGGCCTCACTATATCTATGCCCACTTTATCGAAGTCATGGTTATTACTGAGTTGTACACGTTTTGATAGTCAATCTTGGTATGCCGGTGTTATAGGTCCAAGTGGCAGTCACTATGTAAATATAAATGTTGTCACGCCCACTTTTACCGCCCACAAATCAGTAAAAATGCTTTATATCAGACGGCTATTGCCGTAGAAGACTAAGATTTGGTAATTTAGTTAATACGGTCACTGTCGGCAACCGTTAAAAAATGATTAAAAAATTGTACACGTTTTGATAGTAACACTTGATATGCAGGTGCTCTAAGTGGCAGTCAAAATATACACATAAAATTTGAAACGCCCACTTGGAACACCCACAAAAATAAAGAAAACGAAATGGCCAATTTCAGCCCATGAAAGCACTTTGACCGAGCTTCTTATGATCAATTGTGTTGTGCGTGTTGTGGAATGTTTAAACACAAATGATCGAGAACTGGACCTATATGTTTTATGCCGACTCCGAACTGCTTTTCATGGCAGTTTTTATTCTCTGAGACTTGCCATTGTCTGCAGGGAGATGACGGTCAAACAGAAAAATTTATTCAATTGATAAACTTTCCGTGTCAGGTGGGATTCGAACCAGGGTTCTCTCGCGTATGGGCCACACACTCTACCCACTACGCCACATCCGCCACATTGTTTTTTTTTTAACCACAAATTAATAGAACTTCTATAAATCTGACGATTCTCATCGTTAAATACTAAAATTTGGTAATTAAGTTCATACGCTAACTCTCGACAGCTTTGCAAAAAATGTGCATCGTAGCACTATATCTGTGCCCACTCTTCAGAAATAATTTTATTTAATGTATTTATTTAATTATTTATTAATGTACTATAGTTAATTACAATTCAAAAATTATAACCAAGTAAGCACTAGCTGCCAGGGTTTTCGGTTAGAAATAATTTTAATTCCTGAGATGTGAACGTTTTGATAGTCAAACTTGGTATGTAGGTGGTATGTGTCAAAGTGGCTGTCACTTTATATATAAATGTTTGCACGCCTACTTTTAACGCCCACAAATCCATAAAAAGGTTATATATCAGACCATTTTTACAGTAAAATACTTAAACTTGGTAGAATAATTCATATGGTTACTGCCAGAACGCTTAAAAAATGATCGTGTTGTACTTTATCTACGCCGACTTTTCAGAAAGCATTGTCATTTCTGAGCTGTACGCGATTTGATATTGAAACTTGGTATGTAGGTGCAATGGAACCAAGTGGCGGTCACTATATATAAATGTTGACATGCCTACTTCTTCTGCTCATCTATCGATCTGTAAAAAACGTATGTATGTATACTAAGGCTACTCATAAAAAAAAGGTGTTCGGGTCGGTTTCTCAAAATAATGCTTTATGTTATGATGATTCCCCAAATTTTTCGACTGTACCGATAGCCATCCCTGAGCTGGAATGGTTTGAAATAAAAAAAAAAACAAAAACGAAATGGCCATTTCACCCCTCGAAAAGACTTTGACCGATCTTCTTTTGATCAATTGTGTTGTGCGTGTTGTGAAATGCTTGAACGCAAATGACCGAGAACTGGATCAACAAGTTTTATGACGACTCCGAACGGTTTATGTTCTCAAGAAGCTTTTCATGCCAGTTTTTACTCTTTGAGGTTTGCCATTGTCTGCATAGAGATGACGGCCGATCAGAAAAATTAATTCAATTGACAGAACTTTCTGTGTCAGGTGGAATTCGAACCTGGGAATGGTTTGAAATATGCTCTAAAAATCGAGTTTTTTATAAAAATATTTACTTGTGTGGTAGTTAAAAATAACAAACGGTCAGAAATGATAGTAATGAAAAAGTTCATCCAATCTGCGCCAATAAGTTTAAAATTTTTAAAGTCGGACCAGAGATAATGCAGATTTTCATTAACTTATTAACTTTTTTTTAAAATTATTTTCACTAAAATTCAAATTAAATTTATTTTTTTTTTTTTTGTCTTGCCGTATTACTTTTAGTCATATAAATTATATATTGATGATAAAAGATAGTGTAAAGTGAAGAATTAAATTGAATGAAATTACAAAAAAAAATGTACATATTTTTCACATTTTACAATTTATTTGACTAAAAGTAGTATAGGTAAAAATTCGTTTGAATTTTATTGAAAATAATATAAAAAAGGTTAAAACAATCCATAAAAATCCGCATTATCTTTGGTCCAACGGAAAAAATTTAAGATGTTTTGATGCAAAAGAATTCTTTCATTACTCTTATTTTTGACTGTTTGTTTTTTTCTAACTACCATACCAGCCAATATTTTTAGTCGAAATATTTTGGGGACCATCATAACATAAGTCATGAATTATTTTGATGAACCGGACTGAACAATTTTTTTCTTAAAGAGCGTGAGGCGACTTATTGTATATACGTATGTGGGTATATGTGTATATCACGTAAAGACTTCGAAACCGCTAACCCAATTTTTATACCAAAGCCTTGAGAGGGTTCCTGTGAAGTCTGGTGCCGATAGTAAAAGGCACCTTAAATACACCTAAAATTTTCGATATCGAACAGTTTTGGAATTATATGTCGCACAGCCTAGGAATTCAGTATTCGATCTCAATTTACAAATGCCGTTCCACAGGTAGAATTTTATGGGTGTTGGGCGAGGGGCGTGGTACTTTTTCCGCACCCAACATTTTTGGTATAGCTTTCGAAATAAGTCACACATCAATGAAACTCGGTAAGAACTTACTATAAAAGCATGTATTCACTAAAGCTACGCCCTCTTTTCGGGGATAAGTGCTGAGTGCAGCAAAGCGCGCCGGGTATAAGCTAATCTATATACATAAAACAAAGTCGTGAAATGTGTTACTAATTCCATAACTCAAGAACGAAGCGTTTGATTTACTTGGAGTTTTTTTTTTTTTGTTGTGTTCTTCTTGGCTATCCCATTCTATTGGGGGTTGGAATTAATTTTAAAGGTTTTTTTTCGGTTTTTGAGCATTTATTTAGAAACAACGGTACAATGTATATTATTCAAAGTATTTTCCATCGTTAGCTACAACATTTTCCCATCTTTCTGGCAGCATATGGATTCCGCGCCGGAAGAACGACTCGTCTTTTGAGGCAATCCACGAATCGACCCATTTTTTGGTATCCTCGTAAGAAGTGAAGCGCTGCTCAGCCAAGCCATGCGTCATCGATCTGAATAGGTGGTAGTCGGAAGGGGCTATGTCTGGGCTATAAGGCGGGTGGGGTAGCACATCCCAATTCAGCGCCTCCAACGTTTCCTTGACGGTTCTTGCAACATGTGGCCGTGCGTTGTCATGTTGAAAAACCACTTTGTCGTGTCTTTTGCCATATTCCGGCCGTTTAACCTTTAATGCAAGGCTCAATTGCATCAATTGTTGTTGGAAGCGTTCCCCAGTGATGGTTTCGTTAGGTTTTAGCAGCTCATAGTACACGACACCCTTCTGATCCCACCAAATACACAGCATAAGATTGGCGCCATGAATATTCGGCTTGGCCGTCGATGTTGATGCATGGCCGGGTGGTCCCCACGATTTTTTTCGCTTAGGATTATCGTAATGGATCCACTTTTCATCGCCAGTGACAATACGATGCAAAAAACTCTTCCTTTTATGCCGTTGAAGCAGTTGTTCGCACATGCAAAATCGCCGTTCAACGTCTCTCGGCTTCAACTCGTACGGCACCCAATTTCCTTGCTTTTGAATCATTCCCATGGCCTTCAGGCGTTTGCCGACCGTTGATAAGTCGACTCCCAATGATTCTGACAATTCTTGAAGGGTTTGACACGGGTCTTCATCGAGCAAAGCCTCCAATTCCTCATCTTCAAACTTTTTCGGCTGGCCCGGACGCTCTTTGTCTTCCGTATCAAAATCACCACTTTTAAACCGACGGAACCAGTACTCACAAGTAGAAATCGATGGAGCATAGTCCCCGTAAGCCTCAGTAAGCGTGCGTTGTGCTTCAACCGCTTTTTTCTTCAAATGGAAGCACAAAAGTAAACCTTCCCGCAAATTCCGTTTTGTTGGAACGAAAGTCGACATGTTCACAGAGAAAAAAATATATGTTGTTTACACTTCAGTGGAATGACACATACTGAAAAATGAAGCTTAGACAATGTGCTTTGAAATGAATATAGTCACAGGTGTGCCCGATGCGATCTATTGATAGTTACGCCATCTCTTAGAAAACCTTTAAAACTAATTCCAACCCCCAATACAAACACTTGATAAATTTTGCCACATCCCTTTTTAACACCCACAAACCAATAAAAATAATATATTTCAGACAGCCTTGGTCGTATAAGACTAAAATTAGATAATTTAGTTTGTATGGTTACTGTCAGCAACTGTACTAAAAATGGGTTTGGTTCGTATGGTTATTGTCGGAAACTGTTCTAAAAATGGGCGTTGTCAAAATATGATACCATCCGCTTTATCAGAAATCATTAAATTGACTGCTGGGCCGATTGTCCTGAAATTTTGAGGAACGGTATAGTTTAGAAAAAAAATTGCCATGCGCCTTTTCTAAAAAACTGGATGTAGCTATAGTTTGACCACGCTCATTTTTGCAACAGTTGCCGATAGTTACCATACGAACTCAATCATCAAATTAAAATTTAAAAAGACTAAAACCATCTGAAATTTATGAATCTTTTACCAAAATTTCTAATCTATCGAATAAAATATAAACTTTGAAAATATTACTTTGAAAGCTATCGCCTCACACCCATTTTTTTAAATTTTCTTATAATCCTCAGATGTTGAAGCTACAATTTTGCTTATCCCACTGAAGTTACTGATTTGAAAGATGTTTTGAAATCGACGAATGAGTTCAAAAATACTTATGCCAACTCCCGAGTAACGCCGGATTCGGTTAGTATTTTATAAGCTAAATTATTTTGTATGAATAATTCTAAAAAAAAATATTTTTTTAGAGAGCTAAGGCTCTTTAATAGATTACTTTTGGACTTAAACTAACTTAACAAATTATATATCTTAATGCATTTACTTATTAATTAACTAATGCTGCATTTCGCTCTGGCGCCGTTCTCTACTGCGTTCGCCAGGTTTTCGTTGCTGTTGTTATTGTTGTGGTGTTCCCTGTATTCATGGCTATAGTTGCAATGAGAGTATATTATAATCAAGAGTTTGCGTGACTATCAGATATATTTTTTCTGCATTTTTCGATGTACAGTTCCCAATTGAAAAATGTTAGAACTAGACGGAACTAAACGGAACTAAAAAGCTAAGACATGTATCAAGAACTAAACGTAACTAAAAAGCTAAGACATGAATCAAGTTGCATGTGCGCGCTTTAGCGCATGCGCGAGTGTTTTTTTTTTCAATACTGATTTGTGAATGAATGTGTGGAAGCAGTAGCGCATGTGGAAGTGTTTTTTAGGTCGATATTAATCTGAATGTATGTGTGTAAGCTGATACACTGATTTCAATGGATGTGTGTAAGCTGAAATGATCAAAAAACAAAGCAAGCAATATTCTTTTTGTTTTCTGCTGTCGATATGATCTTACCCCTTTCCCTTCACCCCGCTAGCAAGCATGCGTGTGAAAGAATGTGTTGTTGTTATTGTAGTCAGCTGTTAAGATTGTTTACATTTGTTGGTATAGTTAGCTAGAAATTTTCAGCGTTTTGAAGTTATTCTTATTGAAAGCTCTACAGTTCGCATTTTTGCTTATTGTATTTTTAAATAGATATTATCAATTTACTCGTAATAACTCGTAAATAACTCGTAATAACTCGTAAATTGATAATATCTATTTAAAAATACAATAAGCAAAAATGCGAACTGTAGAGCTTTCAATAAGAATAACTTAAAAACGCTGAAAATTTCTAGCTAACTATACCAACAAATGTAAACAATCTTATCAGAATTCATTCACACGCATGCTTGCTAGCGGGGTGAAGGGAAAGGGGTAAGATCATATCGACAGCAGAAAACAAAAAGAATATTGCTTGCTTTCTTTTTTGATCATTTCAGCTTACACACATCCATTGAAATCAGTGTATCAGCTTACACACATCCTTTCAAATTTGTATCGACCTAAAAAACACTTCCACATGCGCTACTGCTTACACACATTCATTCATAAATCAGTATTGAAAAAAAAACACTTGCGCATGCGCTAAAGCGCGCACATGCAACTTGATTCAAGTCTTAGCTTTTTAGTTACGTTTAGTTCTTGATACATGTTTTAGCTTTTTAGTTCCGTTTAGTTCCGTCTAGTTCTAACATTTTTCAATTGGGAACTGTACATCGAAAAATGCAGAAAAAATATATCTGATAGTCACGCAAACTCTTGATTATAATATACTCTCATTGTGCGTAGTGCCAATAATTTATTTTCAATAAATGTAGCTTGCGTGCTTGCGACCTAATTGCTGGCCAGCTGCAGGTGTTCATCAACGAAATTGATTTATATTTCAACTTGCTTTGGAGCAAATAGCTTTACCTAAAATATGATTTTGAGCACATTAATACAAAAGTATTTGGCTAAAAAGTCAACTATGTATACTTACATTTTTGCCACCAATATCACGTCGAAGCACAACAAACCAAAAAAATAAGAAAATGTTATTTAACGATAGACGAGATGACAGTGATGCACTTATATGAACAAACGACGATATCGTCGAAGAGTATCGTTTGAACGATGATCGTTTTGAAAGTTTCTTGATGAGAGCCCAGCATTAATAGAGTTAGAGTTAATAGAGATAGAATGTATCACCGAGGTGCATGTGGGCTAAAACCCTAGGCTGGATACCCCTTTCGTCGTCTCTCGGCGGTTTAACCAACATAAAGACACGAATTGTATCATCGAGGTGCATGTGTGTTACCACGCTCGGTAGTGATGCCCTGTAGTCATCCCACCAAAATATAGAATAGTAAACCAATAGTGACCATTTATATAACATAAGCTCCCCTGTTTAGAGCCACCCTGCGAAAACCCAAACACGAACAACCTTGTATTTAGTATGGGTTATGATACGTACACTATGAAGGTACTTAGTTAGGTTAAGTAAGGCATATACTTACTTTCATTGAAATATTTGAAGATTTGTTTTTGGAATTTGAAATATCTATTATATTTAAACAACTTGTTAATGAAGTCTTGAATTCAGAAACCTGCGTGTTTTGATTTGGTGTCAGAAGGAAAGAATAAATTATAGTTCGGACCCTGGGTCTGGCGAGCGTATCCTCGGCTGGATTTTAGGTCCTAACAATTTATTATACTTTTTATATTTTACATATATTTTTACATACATTTTTTTCCGATTTTTTCAAAAATGGTCCAAAAAATTGTTTTCTTGTAGCGCGTACCTGAATAGGTACAAATAGGGAATTTAAAAAACATATTTTTCTTCTGAATTAACATTTAACTAAGTCATGCATATTCTGAAAGAGTTTAAAATTCTTGTATATATTGTTTCCCGAAATAATTTTAAAAAGTTGTGGTCGAAAAATCTAACAGCGGGCTAAAATGGGTTGACTGTGTGTGGAGGCTGGAAACAAGATCAATAACTTGAATATGATTAAATTTTGCAAGAAAAAGCACTTTTTGAAATTACCTAGGAAAATACAAAAACTTTAACACTCGTATTAGAAAACAAAAACAATTTTTATAAAAAATCGCTGCGTATATTTATAAACATTTTTCGCCTGCGGCGGCAGTTTTCATTATCACACACAACTAGTACTTTATTTAAATAGCGCTTAATTATATTTTCACGACCATGATCAAATTTAATAAAAGAAATAATAAAATGTAAAAAAGTATTCGCCAGGCACATTGCAAAAGGATGCAAATTGGAAAGCATGTTTTATAATGAAAAATTATTGTTTTTTGCAAATATCAGCTACAGTAGTTGACGTTTCGTCAAAAGTTGCCACTTGTTGCGGAAACCTGTTCCCGAACTTTTTGTAATTTTTCACACAATGAGCGCATTTTAAGCTTACTCTCTGCAAATTTTGCAACTTGCGAATTTCTGCAAAAAAGCAAACAAGCAAAAAAAAAAACACCTATTATTAAAAGTAAACATTATATTTAGACTACTTCCACATATAAAAACTTTGTATGTTTTCATATACTTGAAATTTCCTCGAGTATATGAAATTCTTTTCAAATTTCCTCGAATTTAACTCCTAAATCATTTGAGAGCGACTTTTTTTCAGCATTGAATTAAGGGGCACCAAATCAGAGATCTGCATGATTGGATTCATTTGCTGTTTCAAGTTCCTTTAATTTTTCAACTCCCTGCAAGTTGAGACAGGCAAACAATAAGTTTGCGTGAATCAAGTCGCAACAAAGACCAAGTCGCCAAATGTAGAAAACTTAAAATGCAGAAGCTTGATATGCAGGAAACTTGAAAGGATGAAACTTGAAATGTAGGCAAAAAGCAATTATTTTGCCAACTTATTTTTTATTTTCAAGTCTGTTTACGAAGTTTGTGGAATTAAGTTTGTGTCATCAGTGCAAACTTCGTTTTTTGACTTGAGAAAGCAGTTGTACTTCAAAGCAGAGGGGCGTGGCAGTGAGCAGTGATGAAAAATTAAAACAAAAGAAAAAAAAATTAGAATTTCGATGGCGACGAAAAAAATTATAAAAAAAAAACAAAAACAACTTACACAACTTGAAAAAGCCCCTATATAAAACTAGCCAATTCTTTGTGTGTGTGCTACGAGAAAATAACAACAAAATACACACAGCAGACAGTAAACAGCAACAATGCATGCACATTATTTTTTCTTGCTGTTACGCAGACGAAGTCAATTCTTCGAATTACAGCACACACATAAATATTGAAGTTGTAAGTGAGCTAAAAGAGCTAATTGAGCTATGGAAATTACAACTCTGCTTCAAACAGAGGATTAAAGTTTATGTTGGTTGTGGTTTTATTTTTATTTTGCTTTGTTTTTGTTTTATTTAGATTTTAGGCAAATTTTTTGTTTATTCTTGTTAGACTTTAGGGCTGCGCGTATAGTCGGATATGTGAGCTTTGTGTTAAACAAAGCATTTTCAGCTGTGGTGTGAAATTGTTTTCATTGTGGTGGTGCGCACAGTTAAGTTTTTTTAAGCGTTAAAAGTGTTAGAAAAAAATATGTGTGTGGCCGCCACGCACGATAGAAGTGAAACTTTTATCCAAAAATGGAATTTCTGGGAAGATTGCTAATTTATTTTATTAACATTCCCTCCTTCAGTGCAACCAAATGGTTAAAAAGCAGTCTGCCTTCATAGCAGTAGTAGTTCAAGCACTGTCTTTTTTAATAAAGCCAACTAGTATTTTCAGCATGTCGATATCATGGGAAATATCAATTGTCCCTTTTGTTTATGGACATTTTCTGAAAAGTTCAATATTCACGTAAAAAATTAGATTGCAGTTTTTTTTTACTTTCTTGACACAGTTGGTTATCAAAAGGATTTATTATTTTAGTTTGATGTCTTAAGTGGTACCCAGGCTCGATTCTCATAGCATATACGACAGATCTTGCTGTTTTATTTTTTTGTTAGTTGTATTTTTATTAATAAATATTTAAAAGAAAAAATTTGTCGAAAAACCTGTGGCAGGAATAATGCATTTTTCCCATTCCGTACTCGCATCGAACCGTGTACAATAAGGCAAGTTGAACGAACAAACCCGAAAGCAAGCATAGCATACATCTTCTAATTTATTTCATAGGATTGATGACAAAAAAAAAATTTATTACTTATCCAAAATAATCATTAATTGATTATAACTCGGGCTTATTTATATAATCTATTTTCAATTTTTCTTAAAAAGAAAAACAAAAACTGCCAGTTATTGTTAAAATTTTTAATATTTTTTATTAAAAAAAGCCCAAAATTTCAACTGCAGAAAGGACCACTAAATCTTTGCTTCGTGGTCAGAAGCACTGACCTTATGCTAACGCGCATACTTGTTTAGGTTTGTTTTACTGTGCCAACACAGTTAAAAATGTTGATGCCTTTTTCGGTACAAGACTTGCATCGTATTTAATGTTGCATTTGCGACGCTATATCCCAAAGAATTGATAAAGGAATCATGAACGATTTTCTTCATCTTTGACGAAACATGCTGATATGGCCATACATTTCATTGACGAAAATTCCATATTAAATTACCAAAATCGTGTTCGAACGCAATACAGAAGTGTTACAGAAGTCTCGTCAACAAACAAGGCAGATACATATAAAAAAAATTGTATTCATCTTTTTCATATTCTTTGATTTTATTTTACATGCTCTTTTGGATCAGATTATTTCCGGTTTGTAATCTTTGATATATCAGTCATGCAGTCCATTTATACACCACGTTTTTTAAATTATATATTTTGTAACTTTTAACGAAAAAAATACCCCGAAATATAAGCCTTTGTAGAGAAAACATGAACGAACACAAAGCAGAAAGGTTGAAGAATATTCGACAAATTTTTTAATGAACGAAAACAAGCCGGACACGTTAAAAAATTTTTGACAAGAAATACAAGAGAGAAGAGTTATCGATTATCGCGTGTTCTGTTTGTTTTTTAATGTTGACAAAACCAATGCAGATGAGTTAAAGAATATTCTCCAAGTCTGTTGTTGACGAATACAAGCCAGACTCGTTTAAGAATATTTTGCAAGTCTGGCTTAAGCAACGATATTCTTTAGTTTCTTTAAAAGCAGAGTTGGTAGTTCGGTAGCTCAGTTGGTAATGGAAGAACTTGTAACCATTAGGTTGTGTTTTCAAATACTGCAGCATGCGATTTTTTGAATTATATGAAAGATATAGTATTTATATGAACATTCACATATCTGAGAACAAAACAAATTTTAGAATCAAAGGTCCATTCATTAATATTGCAGCATATACAGCACATGCTGTACTTACTTACCAAATTGATACTTACCAAATCAATCAATGCAAGGCTTACTTCGAAAAACGATAAAAACTGCACTGGTGTCTTATGCGGAACAAATAGGGTGTATCAACGAAATAGATATTTTCTGGAAAATTTCAGCCATCTAGTGGTAGATATGCTGGCAATATTTCAACTTATCGATTTGAATTAATTGAAATACTATTTAGTTTGTGCAGCTGACCCTGCACTGTTGTTATTTTTAACGTAGCTGCCTAATAAACAAAAAATGTTCCTTAAAAAAATATATATTAACTTGAAATATTATTAGCTTGCAAGCTTTGAAGCAAACAACAAACAAATAAAACAATTTAATCAACAGTAGAATAATCATTGCGCCTTCCAATTGCAAGGAATATTTTTCGCCATATTCATAAACAACCTCCGAGATAAATACATTTTAGTAAGTAATGTTTAAATTTTTGCAAAACAATTAGCAACAGCACTAAAAATTGAGCGTGACTACGCAGTAATAGTACTGATCATGCTTTCTTTCACAGTGTCAGAATTGTCAAAACCAATGCAATAGTTTTCCGTCACTTGGCAAACTGAGTCTCCGCTCAGTGTTGTTTTGCGTTTTTTTGTTTGGCAGTTCAGACACTCGGCTTTAAGCCATGCGTCTACCATCTATATTTTCCATGAGTCGAAGCGAGAGTTGACAAAGATATGGGCAATACTTTTTGCCCATTCTAATAATAGCTTGACATGCTAAGACTGAATTCAATTATAAAGGAAAGGAAAGAAAAGAAAAAAAGAACTGCTTGCTGATTTAAGATGAGCTTGAGCTACGCAATTAAATATGCTTTCGTAGCCCAGTAAGTAGAACAACCAACTATGGATCATAGCATACTGTGTTCAATTTCAGTGGAAGCAAAGATGTGTTAAATAGCAATTTACTTCGTTTTTATACAACTAGTGCGGCGAATTGCTGTGTTGTTGTTTTCATAATAACCATTTCGTTACATTGGTCTTACTGCCCATCTAGCTCGCCGTATTGTTGTACACGCGGCTATAAAAGTTTCACTTCAAAAGTTTTTAGCATATTACTAACTTTAAAGCAATGTAAGCCAATTAAGCTATCAATAAATTTTTAAGTTAAGTTGTGGGTCTTTGTTACTTTTTACAAGGTGAAAAAAATTCATCAAAAAAATTCTTTTTTAAATAAAGAGCCGAATCTTTGATTTTAAAAGACGATATTTATTTTAAACTTCATATTTATTTCTTGTATAATAAAATACGTAAAAAAAGTTATTTGGAGTATTGAAAAAAAGCTAAACATTACACTACCTAATATATTGAGTAAAAAATACAAAACATTTCATAGCTAAAAAATAGAGATAAGTAAATATTTATATATTTATATATAATATAAATATCATTCAACTTTAAATAAGGACGAGACTGAACAACGGGTGATTAATTTAATTTTCTCTTTTTTCATTCACATAAGTTATATCTTTGCCTATCACAAAAGCTACTAATACTACTAAAAAAACTACTACTTGACTTACGAGTAACTTATTTTCAAGCAAATACTAGACCTGGTTTTTGATTCCAAATTTATATATATTCCTGGATTTCCAGTAGACAAATAAGCTAGTTTATCGTGTTAATTATTATTTTACAGGATAGGTTTTACAATGAAATAACATTTGTAAATAACAATATAAAAAAAACCAATACCGATGCAGGGTTTAGAATATCTTTCTTGACCTGTTGGACAATTAAGCAGATTTAAAAAATGCATATGATTAATTTACCCGTATGCTGATTCCCATTGACTGTAAAGAACATATCCTTGAATCTGAATTTCTATGAATTTCAAGTTTTGATACTAACATAAATAAATATTTTACCGTCAAATTTTAATTGGTCTTATCCTCCTTCTTTTAGGTTTTATCATTATGAGAAGATTAAGATTTCTTATAATTTGTGTGGTACTAAGAATATCGTGCGCCCAACAATCAAACACTTCTCTAGATGATCTTATAAAAAATATTTTCAATACAGACGAAAATAAGTCAACTATTTCCACAACTCAACCTACAATTTTTGATCCGAAAGTCACAGCCAAACCAGAGGTTCCCAAGTCTTGTGGTTTTGAGAGCGAATGCGTTCCACGATTCCAATGCAAGAACGATTAAATAGTTACGGATGGAACCGGCATAATTGATATAAGAATAGATGGTTCAGGATGCGACTATTTGGAGGTGTGCTGTGAAATAAACAGTAAAGTATGAGTTGTCAAATTTATATTGTTTTTCAGTTATAATAATATGTACTTTTTTCCATAGACGACAACCCCAATCATAACTCCTGTTCCACCAATTCAACATACTGGCTGCGGATATCGCAATCCTGATGGGGTTGGTTTCAGAATAATTGGAGACAAGGACAATGAAGCTCAGTTTGGTGAATTCCCTTGGATGGTAGCGATTTTGCGTGAGGAACCAGCTCCTGAGAAAATTCTTAATCTCTATGAGTGTGGCGGTGCATTAATTGCTCCGAATGTTGTGTTAACTGTTTCACATTGCGTGCAAAACCGTCTTGCTAACACCTTGGTTGTCCGAGCTGGCGAATGGGACACACAAACAAAGACAGAAGTAATTCCAGATCAAGATAGGCGTGTGCGCCAGATAATTTTGCACGAGAAGTTCAATAAAGGTTCCCTATTCAATGACATCGCTCTTCTGATTGTAGATAGTCCCTTCGAGTGGCAAGAAAATGTTCGTCCCATATGTTTGCCACCTGCCGATGCTGTTTTCGATAATTCCCGCTGTTTCGCAACTGGATGGGGCAAGGACAAGTTTGGAAAAGATGGCTCTTATCAGGTTATTCTAAAGAAAATTGATCTGCCAGTAATGCCAAGAGATAAGTGTCAGACAAATTTGCGCACAACTCGCTTGGGAAGATTGTTCCAATTGCATGAGAGTTTCATTTGTGCTGGAGGTGAAAAAGACAAGGATACATGTAAGGGAGATGGCGGATCTCCCTTAGTTTGCCCAGTTGTTGGTGACAACGATCGCTTCTATCAGGCTGGAATCGTTGCGTGGGGCATAGGTTGTGGCGATGTAGGCATTCCGGTTATTTATACCAATGTTCCACACTTACGTCAATGGATCAACGAAAAATTGACAGGCTTAAATATCGATTTTAGTCATTTTACGCCTTAGAAAAATGTTACTCTTTGATTGACACATATATTGTTTTCTATAACGAATAAATTAAATGATTAAAGTTTTAACATTTTTCAGATTTATTGAAATTAAATTTGTAATTTGGTATGTTATAATCAATTTCGATACTATTTATTTCCTTATACACGTTGAATTCTTTTTGTATAATTTGATGATTAATATTTCTGATCGACAAAATTTAAGAAATGTTTTTTTTTTTTTTTTCACATGCAATAACAAAAGAGTTCAGCTACTACAGCTTTATCGCACTTCCTCAGCATTAACCCATCTGAAGCCACTACCCAGTAATCATTGAAAAAATGATACCCGTGACCACAAACAAGTTAATGTGGGAAAGATTTACCCACCAATAAATGGGTTGGGCTCAGGGACAACACAAGACGTAACAACTAACCATGCGTATACATAGATCTAATTACACAACTAATTTAAATCTACTTTTGAGTTGACCTTTTGACAAATTAACATCAAAAACGCTACAATTGTTAACACAGGAACTCATGCGACTTAAAGGAGCAGTAGCCATATAAATTGTTCTACTAAATGGCAAATAAATTAAGTTGTTAGCGTTTCTACTGCTTCTACGGTTAGTGTTGAAATTTATGTGAGAAAGAAGTTCTGGAGAATCGAATACACCTGTAATGAGCTGGTGTAAATATACGATATCTGCCGATTTCCTTCGTCACCTAAAGACTGCATTTTTAATAGTTTTAAACGATCCTCATAAGGAGGAAGGTCTAATATGTCAGTTCCACTTAAGCCCCTTAGAGCAAACTGAACAAAACGTTTTTGGATTCTTTCTATTCGATCAACATTCACATTGTAAGTTGGGGACCAAACTTGACTTGCATACTCTAAGTGAGGACGCACGATTGCATAATACAACATTGTAGTTGTAATCATGCTATTAAATTCTTTGGCCCAGCGTTTTTTAAAACCAAGCATTGAAGATGCTTTTTTACAAATATTATCAATATCAATGTTAAACGACAGCTTAGAATCCATGCATATACCTAGGTCTTTGACGGTGTCTACACGACTCAAGGCAGTATCTTTAATCTTATAATCAAAAATAAAATTATTCCTTTTTCGCGAAAAGGTCATAGTTTGGCATTTATCTGGATTTAAGAACATATTATTTTTAGAACACCAAACTTCAAAGGATTTTAGATCAGACTGGAGTAGATCTGAATTATCTCTAGAATTAATCGTTCTGTATATTTTCATATCATCGGCATAAATAAGCAGATGAGAGTGTTCAATGACGTGAGTTACATCATTGATAGCTAAAATAAAGAGAAGAGGACCAAGGTGACTACCCTGAGGAACACCTGATCCAGCAATAAATTCAGAAGACAATGCGCCTCGGAAACGTATTTGATAAGATCGCTCCACCAAATACGATTTAATCCAGTTCACAAAATATTGTGGAAATCCCATTAACTCAAGTTTAAATAAGATTAGATTGTGTGGTATCTTATCAAATACCTTACTAAAGTCAGTGTAAACACAATCGACCTGGTTACCAGAATCAATATTGATCTGAACGTTTCAATAGCCAATCGTTACGTAAAAAACAGTTGATTCCAAATATCACATTTGGAAAATATTCTGTAATATCCCTTAAGTTTGTAAGTTACCGTTAGTTTAATATATTATCTCATCTCATACAAAAACCACATTGGATCGGCAGTAAATGGAAATAGTACAGAGCTACCGATTTCACTAGTCCTTAGTTAACCAGAACTAGTTTCACTTCAATCTACTTTCTTTGCATTCAACTGGCGAATTTTAGGTGAACATGTCATAGGCAGGGGCAGGGCCGTAGCTAGAAAAATTTTGCTTCTAGAACTAACAAATTGTAGGGGGAGTTTTGAGTTAAATTTTTTTCTAAAATTATTTTAAGGGGTGATTTTGGGTAATTTTAAAAATATTAAAAAAAAAATTTTTTTATAAATAATTTCGACGATACGTTTTGCTTCAAATTGACAAATTATTGATAAATATGCTTTCCCGAATGTCGACAAAATTTTTTTTATGATTTTACGATGAGTTTAATAGACATCATTTTTGTTGAATGATCACAAAATAATTTTTGAAAAAAATTTAGTTCGAAGTTCCATTTTTATTATTATTTTAGTGTTTTCTAATTTTCATAGTAATAGTTTAATAGTTAAACACTTTAATAGTTTTGTTATTCGTACAAAACTAATACGTGAAAAATGTAAATTATAAGTACAAGCTTGAAGTTGATTGAACTGACCCACCTTTAATAACAGCAGTCATGTTTGTTGGTTTTGCAACAACAAACTGGGTTGTTAAAAAAGTAACAGTCTTCACATTTGGGGTAACGGTGCTATTTGTTGTGTTAAAATTTTTTTTTGTTCAGGTGTTGCACCATTATTAAATAGCTACACTCCTTTAATAGCTTTAGAAATATGTTATCGGCATCGGGGTCCTGCAGGGACTTGATATCAGAATCTTTCGTATTTCCTCGAAACTAGTTTTATAAAACGGTTGGGTCGATAACTCGAAACCTATTGGTGCAATTTCAGTGAATCTCAGTGCATTTTGTTCGTAATTTTGTCCTTTAAGCATCCCCTTAAATTCAATTGCCTACTATATTATAGACAAAAAAGCGTGCGAAAATCGATCTCGTGCTATCTCTTTTTTTAACTATTTACTCTAACTTTCGCATTAATTTAAACAAAACTTGTACTTTAAAATTACATTTAATTTTTTTGTTTCATATACATGGGAAAGGCGATATCCATCGAACCTTTTTGGATGTCTTTTTTTAATGTCATTTTAAGTGCCCTTTATATAGAAGCCTGAAAATACTTTAAAACAAAAAAAATATTTTCATGAAGTACTTTTTATGTACAATTAGCTGTATAAAATTGGAAAAACATAATAACTCCTTGTATTTAAAAAAAAATTTTAAAAAAGCTGTTTTTTTTTGTTGTTATACGTATATTATACCTTCAAACATTCAATCGAATAACACGAAATACATTTTTTTAGGAATCTTTAATTGTTGTCAACATAATTGAATAACAAGGCTGTGTTTCAATCTCCTACTCGTGGTAGGAGAGAAAAAGAGTTGAAGAAAATTTCTATCTGTTGAAATTGATTTGTCGTTTTTGCTGTGCCAAATAACACATTATTTGTTATCCAAATATTTGACGTCTTTTCAGGGAATGAACCTCAGTTGCCTTAATATCATACCTTTTCCTTCTACGAGATTTCTTGAGGCGCATTTGTCTACTACGTTTTATGCTACTTATTTTTTTTGTTCAACATTATATTATGAGTTTTAAGAAATGTATTTTTTTTTTTGCGTAAAATAACATTATAAAAATGGAATACTTTTACTTTAAGGGCCGGATACCCCTTTTTTTAATTTTTCAAAATGTGTATTTGGAACAGAGATCTGTAACAACTAACTCAAAAATCATGTTACTTCAAAAAAATCAAGTTTCGACTTGATTTATAGAAACTTGATTTGTTTCTGCCTTACATGCCACGGCTTGCTTATGAAAAACGAATCGAACTTGATTCTATTTTGTTTCTTGCCTACATGAGCTGGAAGAAAAAAAAAATCAAGTTTTCTACATTTCAAGTCTGTTTTCAATTCTATGCGACTGTGCTGTCGTCGAAAGCGATTGGAGAGCGTTTAGTTGTTTGTTTATTATTTACTTATTTAGAATTAAAGGCCCCAACACAGTCAGGTTATATAGGCCTTTATGTTATACATTTTTAAAAGCTAGGTTTATATACACTTATAACTATAAATACACAATATGTTTGTATAAAAAAGAAATAATTTTATAAAAAAAGATATAAATCAAAAATAATTATAATTGAGCATTTTATATTGAATAATATAAATTCAGTTCAGTTAAGAATAATTTAACATTTTCAAATTTAGTTTCTGTTGAAAGAGCTTTAATGTCATTTATTTTATATTTAGCTTTTTTTTGTTGTAGTAAATTATTTGTGCATTCATTAAATATATGAAAGATAGTTAGATCTTGACAACAATCACAAAGTGGGGGTTGTGTTTTTTCGATTAAGTATATGTGGGTCAAACGAGTGTGACCAATTTTTAGTCTAGTGAGCTTAATTAATTCACTTCTGGGTAAATTGTATGTTCTAAATTTGAGGTTAACAGAATTCTGGATTTGGAATAGTTTTGATTGATTTATATGTTGCCATGAATCGTTCCAAAGATCATATAAATATTTCCTTATAAACTGTCTATAATCCGAATGCTGGTATTTAAAATGCGGCGAAATACTTTCTTTAAGTGAATCTTTTGCAAGTTTGTCAACAGTTTCATTTCCCTTAATATTAAGATGGCTTGGGATCCATAAAAAACTTATATTTTGATTAGTAGCATTTGTTATAGACGATCTAATCTTTTGAATTATTGTATTGTTATTAAAAGGATCAAGAAATCCTTCTAAAGCACTTTTGCTATCTGTTATTATTAAGATTTTCTGGTACGGGTTTGGGTTGCTGAGATTTGCAATGCAAGCTTTAATTGCTAAAAGTTCACTAGTATATATAGACGAATAATCATTTATTCGGTTCCAGACAGCAAATCCTGCTTTTTCATTCATAACAGAGCCATCAGTATAGAAATGCAAATGGTTTGAGTAGGTGGTATTAATTTTTTCTAAAAATTTATGTTGGACTACCTCAGGTAGCATATTGCGCTTGCAGCAATACGCAAGCGAAAAATCAATGCTTATATCTGAAAAACACCATGGGGGTGTAATAGGTTGTGTAGTTTCATCAATAATTTCCGTTTTAATACTAAATTTTGTGACAATTTTCTCAAACTCATAGAAAGCTCTAACGTAAAATGGCCAATATTTTTTTGGTTTCAGCTGAGATTCGTTAATTTTAGTTCTGTTTTTTAACTTTTCATAAAGTGGATGACTCTTTAGGGAAAACATTTTTAGAGTGTAGTTAAGGAGATATTTTAACCTTCTCAAATATAAGGGTGGACATGCAGAGATTGCTTGGAGACTTTTTGCCGGGCTTGTTTTAAATGCTCCGATGGAATGCCTTATACCAGTATTTAAAATAGGATCAAGAATATCTAAGTTTGATTGGCTTGCAGAGGAGTATATAATTGATGCATAATCTATTGTTGGGAGAATAATCAATCGCAATATTTTTAGAAGTGTTTCTGAGTCGAATCCATAACGTGTACACCTCAGTATTTTTAAAATATTTAATTTTTTGTTAGCTTTAGCTTTTATGTGTCGTATATGAGTTTTAAACGACAATTTGTTGTCAAAAATTACTCCTAAAAAAGTATGTTTTTCTACGAATTTAATGTTTTTGTTATTAAGGTTTAAAATAGGATTGTCATTTGTATTTTTATAACGTCTTGAAAACTTTATCGCTACCGATTTCTCATCATGGAATTGGAAACCGCTTGTATCGTTCCATTTTTCCAATTTATTGATAGTTTTTTGTATTTTGTTAGTTATTGCAGTTACTTTTTTCCCCGAGCAGTATATAACTAAGTCATCAGCATATAGAAGGGCTTTAACATCCGCGCATACATAATCCAGCATTTCATCTATAGCTAATAAAAAAAGTGAGACACTTAATACCGATCCTTGTGGAACTCCGTTTTCGAGGTTTAAATAGTTGGAAGTGGTGTTTCCAATCATACAACAAAATTTTCTTTCCTGAAAAAAGTTTGAGATGAAAGCAACTAAATTTCCCTTAAGTCCTGCTGAATTGAGTTTTTTAAAAATAAGATTTCTCCACACACCATCATAAGCTTTTCGAATATCGAAAAAAACTGCTATAACGTCTTTTTTCTGGGAAAAACTTTCCATTATATCTGAATGCAGAATTGCTAAATTATCAACAGTTCCTCTATTTTTCCTAAAACCAGATTGGTTTATGTTTAGGACATTGTGTTTTTCTATATGCCAAGTAAGTCTTCTGTTAATTATTCTTTCCAAGAGCTTACAAAGGCAGTTTGTCAGAGATATGGGTCTATAGTTGTTCTTATTGGTACTATCTTTCCCGGGTTTGAGAATTGGAATGACTATTGCCTTTCTCCAATTACTTGGAAAAACTTGTTTTGTCCAGATGGTGTTATAAAAATCTAATAAATATTGTGTTGCTGCGTCGTTTAAGTTTTTCAGCATTTCGTATCTTATATTATCTGGTCCTGGAGATGTTCCACTACATGAACTTAATGCAGATTTAAGCTCGGTTAGTGTTAATTTATTGTTATATAGTTCGTCACTTTTAGATGTTTCTAATGTATATGTAGTATTTTTTTGCCGAAAATGTTCTGAATTTTTGTGTGTAGTTAGCTGAGGAAGAATTTTTAGAAAAATTATGAGCCAGGCAATTTGCGATATCTTTGTTGTCAGTTAATAATATATTGTTATCTTCTATTGCTGTAATTTGCTGAAAATTAGAACATCCATTTAAGGATCTAATTTTTTTATAGACTGTTGATGATAGAGTTCTTAGATTTATGCTGTCACAGAATTCATTCCATGATTTTTTCTTGCTTTCTCTAATGACTTTTCGTGTCTTGGATTTTATTTTTTTAAATTTGGTAAGATTTTCTGTACACATGTTTCGTTTAAACTGTTTTAAAAGTTTTTTTTCTCTCTTTTATTAAAAATTTAATATTTTCGTTCCACCAAGGTACTTCCTTTCTATTGTAATTTGCGCTTCTAATGGGTATAGCTGCTTTTGCTGCGTTTAATATAGTTTCAGCAATATAATTTTCGAGATCGTCTATATTCTGGAAACTATGTATAGGTTCTAAAAAGTTACAGGTCCATTCCTGCCAATTAGCTTTTTTAATTTTCCAAGTAGGTCTTCTTTCAAAACTAGGTGTAAGTCCATTAAAAGATATTATGATCGGATAATGATCACTGCTAGAAAGGTCATCACTAATGTTCCACTCAAAATATTGTTGTATATTAGGGGATACAAGGCTAAGATCAATATTGCTAAAAGTTTTATAAGTTAAGCTTAAGTGTGTGGGGCAGTCTATGTTGTTCAAAATATTGATGTTATTGTTATTTATAAAATTTTTTATTATTTTTCCTCTTGAGTCAGTTCTACTAGATCCCCAGATATTGTTATGGGAATTGAAATCTCCAAGATAATCTCCAAAAGATAAGGGAGGTCAAACTGTGAAATAAGATTATTGAGTTCATTATTAGAGATATTTACTGATCCTGGAAGGTATATTGAACAAATAATGAATTTAAACGGGCAATTAGTTTTAATGGCAATAACCTGCAACTGGGATATTATAGGTATTTCTTCTCCATCAAACAGTTTATTTAGATATATACAAACCCCACCATGAGCAATTGATGTTGTATATAAGTTTTTATGGAAGCATTTAAAATTTTTAAGATTAATACAACAATTTGATCTAAATTTAGTTTCTTGAATACATATAGCTAGGCAATTAAAATTGGTTGTAATAATTTGGATTTCTTCTAAATGATTTGAAATACCATTACAATTCCATTGTATTATTTTATATTCAGTATTCATAAAAAAGTTAATAACAACTAGAAGCGCTAGATAATATCTCTTTCTCTAAATCACTAATGTTTACTCGATCATCCATAAAGTCTTCGGAATCTTCTTTGTTGGAGCTCTCTTTTTTCTTTTTCTCTGCTTTAGTAAGTTCGGGTTTTTTCCTTTTAGAGACATTTCTTGGTAGAATATTAATTTTTGACCCGCTTGATGTTATAGTTTGACGGACAGATGAGACCGAAGAGAGCATTTGTTTAATATTTGCATTATTTGTAGTTTCTTCTGCCGTGGTATTTTTCTGCTCTGCGTTCTCTTGGCACTTACATTTGCAATTGCATGTTTTTGTTGCATTTGCGTATGTTGTTGGTAATGGGTTCTGTCTAAAGTATTCTACTCGTGCCTCCCTTACTGTTTTCTTTTGTGTAACTCTTATTTTTTGTATGGTATATTCTTTTTTGTATACTTCACAATGTTTGGAGAAACTGTTGTGGTCTTTTTGACAGTTTACGCATTTTGCCTGTCTTTCGCATTGCTTATTCCTGAGTTGTACACGTTTTGATAGTGAATCTTGGTATGCAGGTTCTAAAGGTACCAGTGGCAGGCACTATGTGAACAGAAAGGTTTTCACACCCACTTTTACCGCCCCCAAATTAGTAAAAATGCTTTATATCAGACGGATTTTGCCGTAGAAGACTAAGATTTGGTAATTTAGTTCGTATGGTTACTCTCGGCCAATATACAAAAAATGGGCGTGCCCGCACTATATCAACGCCCACTTTATCGTAATCATGCTTATTCCTGAGTTGTACACGTTTTGATAGTGAATCTTGGCATGCAGGTTCTAAAGGTACCAGTGGCAGGCACTATGTAAATAGAAAGGATTTCACACCCACTTTTACCGCCCCCAAATTAGTAAAAATGCCTTATATCAGACGGATTTCGCCGTAGAAGACTAAGATTTGGTAATTTAGTTCGTATGGTTACTGTCGGCCAATGTACAAAAAATGGGCATGGCCGCACTATATCTACGCACACTTTATCGAAATCATGCTTATTCCTGAGTTGTACACGTTTTGATAGTGAATCTTGGTATGCCGGTTCTATAGGTCCAAGTGGCAGTCACTATGTAAATATAAATGTTGTCACGCCCACTTTTACCGCCCACAAATCAGTAAAAATGCTTTATATCAGACGGATTTTGCCGTAGAAGACTAAGATTTGGTAATTTAGTTCATATGGTCACTGTCGGCAACTGCTAAAAAAGGGCCGTGGTCGCACCATATCTACGCCCACTTTTTCGAAATCATGCTTATTCCTGAGTTGCACAAGTTTGATAGTAACACTTGATATGCAGGTGCTCTAAGTGGCAGTCAATATATATATATAAAATTTTCCACGCCCAATTGTACCACCCACAAAAAAAACAAAACGAAATGGCCAATTTCAGCCCTTGAAAGCACTTTGACCGAGCTTCTTATGTTCAATTGTGTTGTGAGTGTTGTGGAATGTTTGAACACAAATGATCGAGAATTGGACCTACATGTTTTATGTCGACTCCGAACGGCTTATGTTCTCAAGAAGCTTTTCATGGCAGTTTTTATTCTCTGAGGTTTGTCATTGTCTGCAGAGAGGTGACGGCCGAACAGAAAAATTAATTCAATTGAAAAACTTTCCGTGTCAGGTGGGATTCGGACCAAGGTGTTCTCGCGTATGGGCCACACACTCTACCCACTACGCCACGGCCGCCACTTGATTTTTTTTTTGATCCACAAATTAATAGAACTTCTTTAAATCAGACGATTATCATCGTTAAATACTAAAATTTGGTAATTAAGTTCACACGCTTACTCTCGACAGCTTTGCAAAAAATGTGCATGGTAGCACTATATCTGTGCCCACTCTTCAGAAATAATTTTATTTAATTTATTTATTTACTTATTTTTTAATTGTACTATAGTTAATTACAATTTAAAAATTATAACTAAGTCAGCACTAGCTGCCAGGTCTATCGGTTAGAAATAATTTTAATTCTTGAGATGTGAACGTTTTGATAGACAAACTTGGTATGTAGGTGCTATGGGTCAAATTGGCGTTCACTTTATATATAAATGTTGACACGCCTACTTTAAACGCCCACAAATCTATAAAAAGGATGTATATCAGACTTTTTTTAGAGTAAAAGACTAAAATTTGGAAGATTAGTTCATATGGTTACTGCCAGAACCCTTAAAAAATGGGCATTTCGCACGTTATCTACGACGACTTTTCAAAAATCATTCTAATTTCTGAGCTGTACGTGTTTTGATAGTGAAACTTGGTACGTAGGTGCAATGGGACCAAGTGGCGGTCACTATATATATAAATGTTGCCATGACTACTTTTTCTGCTCATCTATCTATCTGTAAAAAATGTATGTATGTATAATAACGCTCCTCACAAAAAAAAGGTGAACAAGTCGGTTCCTCAAAATAATGCTTAATGTTATGATGATTCCCCAAATATTTCGACTGTAGGAATATCCATCCGTGAGCTGGAATAGTTTGAAATAAAAAAGAAAAAAAAAAACAAAAACGAAATGGCCATTTCAGCCCTTGAAAATACTTCGACCGTTTGAACACAAATGATCGAGAACTGAATCTACAAGTTTTATGCCGACTCCGAACGGCTTATGTTCTCAAGAAGCTTTTCATGCCAGTTTTTACTCTCTGAGGTTTGCCATTGTCTGCATAGAGATGAGGGCCGAACAGAAAAATTAATTTAATTGAAAAAACTTCCTATGTCAGGTGGTATTCGAACCTGGGTTCTATGGCATTCAAGCCACGCACCTCAACCAGTATGCCACGCAATGGTTTGAAATATGCTCTAAAAATCGAGTTTTTTATAAAAATATTTAATGGTGTGTTAGTTAAAAATAACAAACGGTCAGAAATAATAGTTATGAAAAAGTTCTTCCAATCTGCACCAATAAATTTTAAATTTTTACAGTCGGACGAGAGATAATGCAGATTTTCATTACTTTTTTAATTTTTTTTTTAATTACTTTCACTAAAATTCAAATTAATTTTATTTTTTTGTTTTGCCATGTTACATGCTGATATCAAACAGTTTTGGAATTATAGGTCGCACAGCCTAGGAATTTAGTATTCGACCTCAATTTACACATGCCGTTCCACAGGTAACATATTATGGGTGTTGGGCGAGGGGCGAGGGGCGAGGGGCGAGGGGCGCGGTCTTATTCCGCACCCTGAATTTTCGGTATAGCTTTCGAAATAAGTCACACATCAATGAAACTCGGTACGAAGTTACTATAAAAGCATGGCTTCACTGAAGCTACGCCCTCTCTTAGGGAATAAGCGCTGAGCGCAGCGAAGCGCGCCGGGTATAAGCTAGTCTTCTATATATATAAAAATGAATGTATGTATGTGGGTATGTGGGTATGTGGGTATGTGGATATGTGTGTATATCACGTATAGACTCCAAAACCACCGAACCAAACTTTATGAAATTTTTAGGGATACTTAGCAACATTCGGGAAGTGTTCCTGTGAAGTTTGGTGTTGATTGGGCAAGGGGGCGTGGTACCTCCCATACAACCCATATTGGCTCTTTCGCCCACAAACCAAAAAAATTGCTATATATCAGACGGTTTTAATCATATAAAACTTAAATTTGGTAATTTTGTTCAGATGGTTAATTTCGGTGACTGTACAATAAATGGGCGTGGTCACACTATATATACGCCCACTTTTCAGCACTAATTTTAATTCATGATATTTTCAAGTTTTGACAGTGAATCTTGATATGCAGGTGCTATGCATACACGTGGCAGTCACTATGTAAATATAAACGTTGTCACGCCCACTTATACCGCCCACAAATAAGTAAAAATGCTTTATATCAGACGGCTTTTGCCGTAGAAGACTAAGATTTGGTAATTTAGTTCGTATGGTTACTGTCGGCCAATATTCAAAAAATGGGCGTGCACGCACTATATATACGCCCACTTTATCGGAATCATGCTTATTCCTGAGTTGTACACGTTTTGATAGTGAATCTTGGTATGCAGGTTCTAAAGGTCCAAGTGGCAGGCACTATGTAAATAGAAATGTTTTCACGCCCACTTTTACCTCCCACAAATAAGTAAAAATGCTTTATATCAGACGGCTTTTGCCGTAGAAGACTAAGATTTGGTAATTAAGTTCGTGTGGTTACTCTCGGCCAATATACAAAAAATGGGCGTGCCCGCACTATATCTACGCCCACTTCATCGGAATCATGCTAATTACTGAGTTGTACACGTTTTGATAGTGAATCTTGATATGCAGGTGCTATGCATACAAGTGGCAGTCACTATGTAAATATAAACGTTGTCACGCCCACTTCTACCGCCCACAAATACGTAAAAATGCTTTATATCAGACGGCTCTTGCCATAAAAGGCTAAGATTTGATAATTTAGTTTATATGATTACTCTCCGCCAATATACAAAAAATGGGCGTGGCCGCACTATATCTACGCCCACTTTATCGAAATCATGCTTATTCCTGAGTTGTACACGTTTTCATAGCCAATCTTGGTATGCAGGTGCTCTGGGTGCAACTGGCAGTCATTATGTAAATAAAAATGTTGTCACGCCCCCTTTTACCGCCCACAAATCAGTAAAAATGCTTTATATCAGACGGCTTTTGCCGTAGAAGACTATGATTTGGTAATTTAGTTCATATGGTCACTGTCGGCAACTGCTAAAAAAGGGCCGTGGTCGCACCATATCTACGCCAACTTTTTCGAAATCATGCTTATTCCTGAGTTGCACAAGTTTGATAGTAACACTTGATATGCAGGTGCTCTAAGTGGCAGTCAATATATATATATAAAATTTTCCACGCCCAATTGTACCACCCACAAAAAAAACAAAACGAAATGGCCAATTTCAGCCCTTGAAAGCACTTTGACCGAGCTTCTTATGATCAATTGTGTTGTGAGTGTTGTGGAATGTTTGAACACAAATGATCGAGAATTGGACCTACATGTTTTATGTCGACTCCGAACGGCTTATGTTCTCAAGAGCTTTTCATGGCAGTTTTTATTCTCTGAGGTTTGTCATTGTCTGCAGAGAGATGACGGCCGAACAGAAAAATTAATTCAATCGAAAAACTTTCCGTGTCAGGTGGGACTCGGACCAGGCTTCCCTCGCGTATGGGCCACACACTCTACCCGCTACGCCACGGCCGCCACTTGGTTTCTTTTTACCCACAAATTAATAGAACTTCTATAAATCAGACAATTCTCATCGTTAAATACTAAAATATGGTTATTAATTTCATACGCTTACTCTCGACAGCTTTGCAAAAATTGTGAATGGTAGGACTATATCTGTGCCCACTTTTCAGAAATAATTTTATTTAATTTATTTATTTACTTATGTATTAATGTACTATAGTTCATTACAATTTAAAAATTATAACTAAGTTAGCTGCCTGGGCTATCGGTTAGAAATAATTTTAATTCCTGAGATGTGAACGTTTTGATAGACAAACTTGGTATGTAGGTGCTATGGGTCAAATTGGCGTTCACTTTATATATAAATGTTGCCACGCCTACTTTCAATGCCCACAAATCCATAAAAAGGATATATATCAGACTTTTTTTACAGTAAAAGACTAAAACTTGGTAGATTAGTTCATATGGATACTGCCAGAACTCTTAAAAAATGGGCGTGTCACACTTTATTTAAGACGACTTTTCAAAAATCATTGTAATTTCTGAGCTGTACGCGTTTTGATAGTGGAACTTGGTATATAGGTGCAATGGGACCAAGTGGCGGTCACTTTATATATAAATGTTGCCATACCTACTTTTTCTGCTCATCTATCTATCTGTAAAAAATGTATGTATGTATACTAAGGCTGCTCACAAAAAAAAGGTGTTCGGGTCGGTTCCTCAAAATAATGCTTTATGTTATGATGATTCCCCAAATATTTCGACTGTAGCGATAGTCATCCGTGAGCTGGAATGGTTTGAAATAAAAAAAAAAAAAAAAAACAAAAAGGAACAAAATGGCCATTTCAGACTTTGACCGAGCTTCTTATGCGTGCGTGTTGTGAAATGTTTGAACACAAATGATCGAGAACTGGATCTACAAGGCTTATGCCGACTCCGAACGGCTTATGTTCTCAAGAAGCTTTTCATGCCAGTTTTTACTCTCTGAGGTTTGCCATTGTCTGCATAGAGATGGCGGCCGAACAGAAAAATTAATTCAATTGAAAAAACTTTCTGTGTCAGATAGAATTCGAACCTGGGTTCTATGGTATACAAGCCTCGCACGTCAACCAGTATGCCACGGAATGGTTTGAAATATTCTGTAAAAATCGAGTTTTTTATAAAAATATTTACTGGCGCGGTAGTTAAAAATAACAAACGGTCAGAAATAATAGTAATTAAAAAGTTCTTCCAATCTGCACTAATAAATTTTAAATTTTTACTCTACTCTATAAATTTAAATTTTTTAACTTTTTTTTTTGTATTATTTTCACTAAAATGCAAATTAAATTTTTTTTGTTTTGCCATTTTACTTTTAGTCAAATAAATTATCTATGGATGATAAAATAAAGTGTAAAGTGAATTGCTAAATTGAATGAAATTACAAAAAAATGTAGACATTTTTTACATTGTACAATTTATTTGACTAAAATTAGTTTAGGAAAAGATTCGTTTGAATTTTAGTGAAAATAATATGAAAAAAGTTAAAACAATCCAAAAAATCCGCATTATCTTTGGTCCAACGGAAATATAAGATTTTTTGATGCAAAATTTTTTCCATTACTCTTATTTCTGACCGTTTGTTTTTTTCTAACTGCCATACCAGCCAATATTTTTAGTCGCAATATTTTGTGGATCATCAAAACATAAGCCATGGACTATTTTGAAGAACGAGACTGAACAAATTTTTTTCTAAAGAGCGTGAGGCGACTTAATGTATATACGTATGTGGGTATATGTGTATATCACGTAAAGGCTTCGAAACCGCTAAGCCAATTTTTATACCAAAGCGTTGAGAGGGTTCCTGTGAAGTCTGTTGCCGATCGTAAATACACCTAAAATTTTCGATTTCGAACAGTTTTGTAATTATAGGTCGCAAAGCCTCGGAATTCAGTATTCGACCTCAATTTACACATGCCGTTGCACAGGTAACATTTTATGGGTGTTGGACGAGGGGCGTGGTACTTTTTCCGCACCCAAAATTTTCGGTATAGCTTTCGAAATAAGTCACACATTAATAAAACTCGGAAAGAACTTACTATAAAAGCATGGCTTCACTAAAGCTACGCCCTCTTTTAGGGGATAAGCGCTGAGCGCAGCGAAGCGCTCCGGGTATAAGCTAGTATTTTATATATATAAAAATGGATGTATGTATGTGAATATGTGGGTATGTGTGTATATCACGTATAGACTCCAAAACCGCCGAACCAATCTTTATGAAATTTTAAGGGATACGAAAACAACATTCTGAGAGTGTTCCTGTGAAGTGTGGTGTTGATGAGACAAGGGGGCGTGGTACCTCCCATACAACCCAAATTGGCTCTATCGCCCACAAACCAAAAAAACTGCTATATATCAGACGGTTTTAATCGTGTAAAACTAAAATTTGGTAGTTTTTTTCACAAAGTTACTTTCGGTGACTGTACCAAAAATAGGCGTGGTCACACTATATCTACGCCCACTTTTCGGAAATCATTGTAATTCCTGAGATGTTCAAGTTGACAAGACAGTGAATCTTGGTATGCAGGGGCTATGGATCCAAATGACAGTCACTATGTATACATAAATGTTGTCATCAGGGATACTGAAACAACATTCTGAGAGTGTTCCTGTGAAGTTTGGTGTTGATTGGACAAGGGTGCGTGGTACCTCCCATATAACCCAAATTGGCTCTATCGCCCACAAACCAAAAAACTGCTATATATCAGACGGTTTTAATCGTGTAAAACTAAAATTTGGTAGTTTTTTTAATAAAGTTACTTTCGGTGACTGTAAAAAAATAGGCGTGGTCAACTATATCTACGCCCACTTTTCAGAAATCATTGTGATTCCTGAGATGTTCAAGTTGACAAGACAGTGAATCTTGGTATGCAGGGGCTATGCATCCAAATGACAGTCACTATGTATGCATAAATGGTGTCACGCCCACTTTTACCGCCCACAAATCAGTAAAAATGCTTTATATCAGACGGCTTTTGCCGTAGAAGACTAATATTTGGTAATTTAGTTTATATGATTACTGTCGGTCAATGTACAAAAAATGTTCAAGGCTGCACTATATCTACGATCAATTTATCGAAATCATGCTTATTCCTGAATTGTACACGTTTTGATAGTGAATCTTGGTATGCAGGTGCTATGGGTCCAAGTGGCAGTCACTATGCATACATAAATGTTGTCACGCCCACTTTCAGACTGCTTTTACCGTAGAAGTCTAAGATTTCGTAATTTAGTTGAAATGGTCACTGTCGGCAACTGTTAAAAAAATTGGCGTGGTCGCACCATATCTACGCCCACATTTTCGAAATCATGCTTATTCCTGAGTTGTAGACGTTTTGACAGTTACACTTGATATGCAGGTGCTCTAAGTGGCAGTCAATGTCTATATATGAAATTTGCCACGCCCACTTGTACTACCCGCAAATAAAAAAAAATCAAAAACGTTATGGCCATTTCAGCCCTTGAAAAGACTTTGACCGAGCTTCTTATGATCAATTGTGTTGTGCGTGTTGTGAAATATTTGAATACAAATGATCGAGAACTGGACCTACAAGTTTTATGCCGACTCCGAACGGCTTATGTTCTCAAGAAGCTTTTCATGGCAGTTTCTACTCAGTGAGGCTTGCCATTGTCTGCAGAGAGATGACGGTCGAACAGAAAAATTAATTCAATTGAAAAAACTTTCTGTGTCAGATGGAATTCGAACCTGGGTTCTATGGCATACAAGCCACGCACCTCAACCAGTATGCCACGGAATGGTTTGAAATATGCTCTAAAAATCGAGTTTTTTGTAAAAAAATTTACTGGTGTGGTCGTCAGAAATAACAAACGGTCAGAAATAATAGTAATGAAAAAGTTCTTCTAATCTGCACCTATAAATTTTTAATTTTTACAGTCGGACTAGTAGAGGTAATGCGGATTTTCATTAAATTTTTAACTTTTTTTTTATATTATTTTCGCTAAAATTCAAATTAATTTTTTTTTTTGTCAAATAAATTATCTATTGATGATAAAATATAGTGAAAATTGAAGAAATAAATTTAATGAAATTACGAAAAAATTTACACATTTTTTTATATTTTACAATTTTTTTGACTAAAAGTAGTGTGGGAAAAAATTCATTTGAATTTTAGTGAAAACAATATGAAAAAAGTTAAGACAATCCATAAAAATTCGCATTATCTTTGGTCCAACGGAACATATTTAAGATTTTTTGATGCAAAAGAACTTTTTCATTACTCTAATTTCTGACAATAAGTTTTTTTTTAATTACCATGCCAGCCAATATTTTAGTCAAAATATTTTGGGGATCATCGTAACATAAGCCATGGATTATTTTGAAGAACCGGACTGAACAACTTTTTTTTTCTAAGGAGCGTGAGGCGACTTAATGTATTATATACATAATATGTTTATATACGTAGGTGGGTATATGTGATATCACGTAAAGACTCCGAAACCGCTAAGCCAATTTTTATACCAAAGCGTTAAGAGGGTTCCTGTGAAGTCTGGTGCCGATCGTAAAAGAACCTTAAATACACCTAAAATTTTCGATATCGACCAGTTTTAGGATTGTAGGTAGCACAGCCTCGGAATTCAGTATTCGACCTCAATTTGCACATGCCGTTCCACTGGTAAAATTGTATTGGCGTTGGACGAGGGACGTGGTCCTTTTTCAGCACCCAAATTTCGAAATAAGTTACACATCAATGAAACTCGGTACAAACTTACTATAAAAGCATGGCTTCACTAAAGCTACGTCCTCTTTTAGGGGATAAGCGCTGAGCGCAGCGAAGCGCGCCGGGTGTAAGCTAGTAAATAAATAAATAAACAAATAAATAGATTTTGTTGTGGTAATTATAAGAAAACTTTTATGTTGCTATTTTTTTTCTTAAAAACAAACTTATTTATAATTTAATCATTTTAGTAATCTTTGACAACAAACTCATTAAAAAATTAATCAGTTTAGTTAACTTTAAAGACGTAACAAAAAGTTCCTGCCTAAAAGTTATAAAATTTTATGAGGTTGTAAAATAGATTTTGGTCTGTTAAACACATACTTTATTGAGGGCTGTAATATAACAAATGACTCTAAAAAAATTTTATTGATAATAAAAGTTAATGAAATGTGTTAACAAAAAAACGTTGCATGTTTTATTTTGGTTAAAATATTACGAGATTTTCTTGAATATGTTAACATAAATATTACTTTATTATCGTGATCATTTGTGATCATTATCAGATTCGTAATTTGTCTTATCCAATTTTTTATTTCTGTTACTTATGCCTAATTTTTTATACAGGATTTAAAACTTAACTAAAATGGCACATCGTCATAACTCCAACCCGAGCTAATTATGTTCCATAAGGAATATTCATACATTAATCTAAATGACTCATGATCAATTTATATATTTTACAAAAGAAAAAAAAACTCCATCGGAAAGAACAAACTACGGACCATCAAAATATATATGAAGTTAATCAAAACATTTCTTCAAAAACTTCAAAAGAAACTAAGAATAGTCTTAAAAAAAATAACATTTTGAACACTTATTAATAACAGTTTTCTTTATTATACTTAAATTTTTATACTAAGCTCTAATTGCGAATCTCACAACCATTTGGCTATTAATATCTTCAGAACACAATATTCACATCTCGATTTATTTCTTAGTTCATTTATATATAATGGCAAGAATATTAAGACCAGTTTTCTATATAATACTTAGAGTATTAATATTAATATTATATTTATATGTATTGCGTAAGATACATCTTTGGATTATAAGAATGTTGTCTGCATAATTTGTTGCTCTAGGAAAATATTTTAAAGTCAAAATCCTCCCTTAAAATAGCAAAAAGCTTATTTAATTAAAATTTAGTTAATAGAGTTAGCTTTAGCTTCAGCCTTAAAATTGATATAAGTTTTAAAATAAGATGATTCGTTTAAGTTTTTAATTAAATTTATGTAAATGCTCCTTGAGCCCTACCACTATTGTGGTGTGAAAATTTGTCCCCACAGGAGCTTGTTTTGAGTCACTTGTATCAATAGCGTCGAAATTTGCTTGCCTCTTCTGCATTCGTCTTTCTTGGACCAGCTTCCTTTTCAGCCGCTTTTTTCAGTCTAAATCAGCCGCTTAAAAAATGGATCGCTTTTTCATGTTTCATGAGCCGATGGCAAAAGTCAACTTTTTAATTTGCAAATTTCTTTCAATGGGACCCAGACATCCAATTTTTTGATAAAATCAGTGGACTTAAAATGACCGTGAACGCTTCCAAAGGACAAATTTAGAGCACTCACAATTTTTCTGACTGTCTAATGCTTGTTTGTCTTCACTAGCTTCGTCGTCAACCTCCGAGGGCCTACCAGAATGAGGAGCATCCATTACGTGAGTTGACAAATTTGTCAACTTTTGTGGTTTTAGTGCAGTATTCTAGAGTAGATTTAAAAAAATCCATTTTTTTTTTGCATATTTTCGAAGACTAGACCCCGAGAAACAATTGCATATTTTGTTTCCATAAAGTAGCAGATAAGTATCCTGTGCCCGTGTCGGTAAATGCCCCACACATGCACCGAAAGAAGTGCTAGTTCTGTAACACCTTCGGGCTATTCAGGCACTCGTCGGATTGTGTACGTATATATTGTGTACGTATATATTATAATATCCGACCGAGCTTCTTATGATCAATTGTGTTGTGCGTGTTGTGAAATGTTTGAACACAAATGATCGAGAACTGGACCTACAAGTTTCATGCCGACTCCAAACGGCTTATGTTCTCAAGAAGCTTTTCATGGCAGTTTTTATTCTCTGAGGTTTTCCATTGTCTTCCATTGACGGCCAAACAGAAAAATTAATTAAATTGAAATACTTCCTGTGTCAGATGGACACCACCATGGTGTCCGAATATCAGTAGTGCAACCAAAGGTGGAATTTTGGGGCTTAAGCCCCCTAAAATTATAAAAGCAAAAGAGAAATAGGTCACAATTAAAGTGACTCATACGAAAAGTAATCACAAGTTTTTATCAAAAGAATGAGAGCCGAACATATAAATTTAAAATCTATTGTCGTTGAACCGTAATCTTTTAAACTATCCATGTTTTATTTATTCAGAAAACATGTGCTTACATTTTTTGAAGCGAATCTTTTTACTCCTCGTTCTGTGATTTGCTTGGAGTGAAATCTGAAAAATTTTCGAAAGATTTTTTCTTAGAATTTTATGGTTTCTTATTGCTTGTGTTTATTACAAGAAAATTAAGAACTTTAATATTAAAAATAATTCTTTGCCACAGTGGGGACTCGAACTCGCAACCAGATGATCGAGAGTCTTATACGCTATCCAACAGGCCAGCAAGCTGTGTTACGAATGTTTGTTGATTCACTGTTAAGTATAACAGAAGCTATGCTGCAGTAGCTCGTTACAATTTATCAATATATAGAGAATTATGTATTGGCTTATGCCAATAAGATGTCACCAACATCGGTGTGTTTTGTTTTTTCTTGATGTGAACGCGCAAAGAAAAACTGTAGGCGTGTTCACACTTCAATATAAAACTTATTTATTATAATATTTAATTAATTTAATTATTAATAAATAATTTATTAATTTTATTTTATAAATAATTTATTAATTTATTAATAATTTATTCATAGTTATTAAAGAAACTTAAACAATTATTACATTAAATCCAAAGTAAGTTTATTGAAAAAATGATAAATTTCGGAAGCCAGCCATTAAGAAACATGATTGCTTTTCGTCTCTCTATGAATTCTCTTCTTTCTTTTTCGTTCGTTCGAACCAATACACTAATACTGCCATATCGATCAATGCAGTGCAGCCACAAAACACCGATGCTAGTGACATCTTCTAGCAAGTAGGAGACAACTTGTAAAATTGAAAACAAAATTCCCATAGGAAGTACATTGAGTTTTTTGACAGCGAACAGGCAGCGGAATTTTTTTCGCTAGGTAGTACGCTGTTGAAGGAAAAAATTTGTTCAGTTCACAACCATGTGTGGAGAGTTAAAATGGAGAGTCGCTGGCATTATATGCCCGTATATGTAATTGGCGTGGAAATTTGACATTCATCAATAAGAAAATAAGCAGTAAGTATGTTTTGTGTATATATGTAATTTATTTTATGAAATTTTAAATTTTTGGATTTAAAAGTCAATTTATTAAAAAGAAAAAATTTTTAAGCTATCAAATCTATGTAACTGCGAAAAATCTTCGCTTCTCTCGTGTGTCTAACGACGCACCTGTGTTTAAGTTGTAATTCTGACTGATTGTTGACAATTCTTCGATTTGAGCATGATGTGAGAAACAAGGTGGTAGCGTATTTTTTCATTATATTTGGTAGCGTATCTCTCTCACCAAAAATGTCCCTAGATCTGTCAAAAACAGCTGATGGTTAATTTTAAGCTAAGCCCATTAGCAAAACGAAGTTCGTGAAATTTGTTTTTTTTGTTAATTTTTTGCAATATACGAGTATCTATCTATATATATAAAAATGAATGCATGTATGTGGGTATGTGGGTATGTGGGTATGTGGATATGTGTGTATATCACGTATAGACTCCAAAACCACCGAACCAAAGTTTATGAAATTTTTAGGGATACTTAGCAACATTCGGGAAGTGTTCCTGTGAAGTTTGGTGTTGATTGGGCAAGGAGGCGTGGTACCTCCCATACAACCCAAATTGGCTCTATCGCCCACAAACCAAAAAAATTGCTATATATCAGATGGTTTTAATCATATAAAACTTAAATTTGGTAATTTTGTTCAGATGGTTACTTTCGGTGACTGTACAATAAATGGGCGTGGTCACACTATATATACGCCCACTTTTCAGCACTAATTTTAATTCCTGATATTTTCAAGTTTTGACAGTGAATCTTGATATGCAGGTACTATGCATACACGTGGCAGTCACTATGTAAATATAAACGTTGTCACGCCCACTTTTACCGCCCACAAATAAGTAAAAATGCTTTATATCAGACGGCTTTTGCCGTAGAAGACTAAGATTTGGTAATTTAGTTCGTATGGTTACTGTCGGCCAATATTCAAAAAATGGGCGTGCACGCACTATATATACGCCCACTTTATCGGAATCATGCTTATTCATGAGTTGTACACGTTTTGATAGTGAATCTTGGTATGCAGGTTCTAAAGGTCCAAGTGGCAGGCACTATGTAAATAGAAATGTTTTCACGCCCACTTTTACCGCCCACAAATAAGTAAAAATGCTTTATATCAGACGGCTTTTGCCGTAGAAGACTAAGATTTGGTAATTAAGTTCGTGTGGCTACTCTCGGCCAATATACAAAAAATGGGCGTGCCCGCACAATATCTACGCCCACTTTATCGGAATCATGCTTATTCCTGAGTTGTACACGTTTTGATAGTGAATCTTGGTATGCAAGTTCTAAACGTACCAGTGGCAGGCACTATGTGAACAGAAAGGTTTTCACACCCACTTTTACCGCCCCCAAATTAGTAAAAATGCTTTATATCAGACGGATTTTGCCGTAGAAGACTAAGATTTGGTAATTTAGTTCGTATGGTTACTCTCGGCCAATATACAAAAAATGGGCGTGCCCGCACTATATCAACGCCCACTTTATCGTAATCATGCTTATTTCTGAGTTGTACACGTTTTGATAGTGAATCTTGGCATGCAGATTCTAAAGGTACCAGTGGCAGGCACTATGTAAATAGAAAGGATTTCACACCCACTTTTACCGCCCCCAAATTAGTAAAAATGCCTTATATCAGACGGATTTTGCCGTAGAAGACTAAGATTTGGTAATTTAGTTCGTATGGTTACTGTCGGCTAATGTACAAAAAATGGGCATGGCCGCACTATATCTACGCACACTTTATCAAAAGCATGCTTATTCCTGAGTTGTACACGTTTTGATAGTGAATCTTGGTATGCCGGTCTTATAGGTCCAAGTGGCAGTCACTATGTAAATATATAAATGTTGTCACGCACACTTTTACCGCCCACAAATCAGTAAAAATGGTTTATATCAGACGGATTTTGCCGTAGAAGACTAAGATTTGGTAATTTAGTTCATATGGTCACTGTCGGCAACTGCTTAAAAAGGGCCGTGGTCGCACCATATCTACGCCCACTTTTTCGAAATCATGCTTATTCCTGACTGCACAAGTTTGATAGTAACACTTGATATGCAGGTGCTCTAAGTGGCAGTCAATGTATATATATAAAATTTCCCACGCCCACTTGTACCACCCACAAAAAAAAACAAAACGAAATGGTCAATTTCAGCCCTTGAAAGCAGTTTGACCGAGCTTCTTATGATCAATTGTGTTGTGAGTGTTGTGGAATGTTTGAACACAAATAATCGAGAACTGGACCTACATGTTTTATGTCGACTCCGAACGGCTTATGTTCTCAAGAAGCTTTTCATGGCAGTTTTTATTCTCTGAGGTTTGTCATTGTCTGCAGAGAGGTGACGGCCGAACAGAAAAATTAATTCAATTGAAAAACTTTCCGTGTCAGGTGGGATTCGGACCAGGGTGTTCTCGCGTATGGGCCACACACTCTACCCACTACGCCACGGCCGCCACTTGGTTTTTTTTTGACCCACAAATTAATAGAACTGCTTTAAATCAGACGATTATCATCGTTAAATACTAAAATATGGTTATTAATTTCATACGCTTACTCTCGACAGCTTTGCAAAAATTGTGAATGGTAGGACTATATCTGTGCCCACTCTTCAGAAATAATTTTATTTAATTTATTTATTTACTTATTTTTTAATTGTACTATAGTTAATTACAATTTAAAAATTATAACTAAGCCAGCACTAGCTGCCAGGGCTATCGGTTAGAAATAATTTTAATTCCTGAGATGTGAACGTTTTGATAGACAAACATGGTATGTAGGTGCTATGGGTCAAATTGGCGTTCACTTTATATATAAATGTTGACACGCCTACTTTTAACGCCCACAAATCTATAAAAAGGATGTATATCAGACTTTTTTTAGAGTAAAAGACTAAAATTTGGTAGATTAGTTCATATGGTTACTGCCAGAACCCTTAAAAAATGGGCGTTTCGCACGTTATCTACGACGACTTTTCAAAAATCATTCTAATTTCTGAGCTGTACGTGTTTTGATAGTGAAACTTGGTATGTAGGTGCAATGGTACCAAGTGGCGGTCACTATATATATAAATGTTGCCATGCCTACTTTTTCTGCTCATCTATCTATCTGTAAAAAATGTATGTATGTATAATAAGGCTCCTCACAAAAAAAAAGGCGAACAAGTCGGTTCCTCAAAATAATGCTTAATGTTATGATGATTCCATCCGTGAGCTGGAATAGTTTGAAATAAAAAATAAAAAAAAAAAAACAAAAACGAAATGGCCATTTCAGCCCTTGAAAATACTTCGACCGTTTGAACACAAATGATCGAGAACTGAATTTACAAGTTTTATGCCGACTCCGAACGGCTTATGTTCTCAAGAAGCTTTTTATGCCAGTTTTTACTCTCTGAGATTTGCCATTGTCTGCATAGAGATAACGGCCGAACAGAAAAATTAATTTAATTGAAAAAACTTCCTATGTCAGGTGGTATTCGAACCTGGGTTCTATGGCATTCAGGCCACGCACCTCAACCAGTATGCCACGCAATGGTTTGAAATATGCTCTAAAAATCGAGCTTTTTATAAAAATATTTAATGGTGTGTTAGTTAAAAATAACAAACGGTCAGAAATAATAGTAATGAAAAAGTTCTTCCAATCTGCACCAATAAATTTTAAATTTTTACAGTCAGACGAGAGATAATGCAGATTTTCATTACTTTTTTAACTTTTTTTTTTAATTACTTTCATTAAAATTCAAATCATTTTTTTTTTTGTTTTGCCATGTTACTTTTAGTCAAATAAATTATCTATTGATGATAAAATGTAGTGTAAAGTGAAGAACTAAATTGAATGAAATTACAAAAAAATTTACACATTTTTTACATTTTACAATTTATTTGACTTAAAGTAGTATAGGAAAAAATTCGTTTGAATTTTAGTGAAAATAATATGAAAAAAGTTAAAACAATCCATAAAAATCCGCATTATCTTTGGTCCAACGGGAAAAATGTAAGATTTTTTGATGCAAAAGAACTTTATCATAACTCTTATTTCTGACCGTTTTTTTTTTAACTACCATACCAGCCAATATTTTTCGTCGAAATATTTTGGGGATCATCATAACATACGCCATGTATGTCACGTAAAGAGTTCGAAACCGCTAAGCCAATTTTTATACCAAAGCCTTGAGAGAGTGCCTGTGAAGTCTGGTGCCGATCGTAAAAGGCACCTTACATACACCTAAAATGTTCGATATCAAACAGTTTTGGAATTATAGGTCGCACAGCCTAGGAATTTAGTATTCGACCTCAATTTACACATGCCGTTCCACAGGTAACATATTATGGGTGTTGGGCGAGGGGCGAGGGGCGCGGTCTTATTCCGCACCCAAAATTTTCGGTATAGCTTTCGAAATAAGTCACACATCAATGAAACTCGGTACGAACTTACTATAAAAGCATGGCTTCACTGAAGCTACGCCCTCTTTTAGGGAATAAGCGCTGAGCGCAGCGAAGCGCGCCGGGTATAAGCAAGTTTAATATAAAAGTGCATAAACTATGGAAAATAATTCTGCTATGCTGCCAACTATTCAATGACCAACTAAGGTGAATGCGCGTTTAGTTCCCCAGAAAGAATTGTGGTTGAAGTACTAATACTTTATTATTATATTTTGTTACGTCACAATATAATATTGTATATAATTTATTTATTATACTTTAAGCATAAAGCCAACAAAATAAAAATTTATCTAACACTAATCAACAGTTGTCTCTGTTTCTGTCAACATTTTTCCGCAAGTGTTTGATTTATCTCAAACTCATTATAATAGACGGATCGGAACGAAGTCTAATGTCATCGTAGCGTAGCGAAACGTTGACAAACGGTGTAGCGATAATAATATCAACGGCACAATAATTTGTTTTTGTTTTACAAAAATTTCTTATTTCCCAACAAATTGCATTAAAGTTCTTATTTTATTGTTTTTAAGCATCCATTCAATCAAATTTAACAAAAAATCCAATAAACAAAACAAATCCAGAATAAATAAAACCAGTGATAAAGCCCTGAAAATCGGGTGTACTTTCCTACCTGGCTTTGGAAATCACACTTTCTCATTCACATTGAAGCGAGTTTGTGTCTTAAGTCTTTTTACCATTTTTTTAACTTTAAACGCTCATATCTGCTGAACGCTATCACTTTCCAAAAATCTAATAATTTTCTGCTTACCTACACCTCAATTTTTAAATGTTTAATTATTTCCTAACACAAATAAAATACTTTTTATAAAAACTTATTTTTAGTTATCATAAGCTGCATTCCCGTGGTCGTTGTTCTAGTGTTGTTCTAGAGGCTCTATTTTATTCACAATGCAAAAACAATAGCTAGAACCACCACTTTTCTGGCTCTATTTTTGTTCTTAAAATGCTGCCAAGTTTATGGAATTTTTTCAAAATGAACATTGTTGGCAAATCTGAAGTAATCTTCGCAGAATTTTCGTCTTACTGCTCGCACTCGTATTGTGACTCGTATTCATCGCGAGTGCTGCCAAATTGTAATAAAATAAAACTAAAACTGTTCCACTGAGATTTCATTTGATCCAGTGCCACGGGAATGCAGCTATTATGTATTAGGGCGGGTAGGTCTCCATACAAAAAAAAAACATGTTCGATTAACTCGGTCTAAAATGTACCTTGGCTCATTGTGCTACCCGCCTTAAAACGATTTCGCGATGTATTTACCCTTAGGCTTCCTGGAATTTTTTTAAAAAAGTTCCTTTTTTGGTCAAAAGCCCAGTTTTTGTATCGCTGTATTTTCAAAAACAAAAAAAAAAAAACAAAATTAAAGCTTCAAAAATGATTACTATCTGCATAAACAATTTTGAGAAGTTTGCTCGTTCTGTATATTTTTTTTTAGTATTTTTTGAATACATTTCGATGCGATTTCGACTTAAATCTTCATAACTACGCTATATCTCGTCCGATTGATGTCGTTTAACCAACGTTGGAAAGGTAATAAAATAATCTTAACATATCATGGGCTTACTTGTTCATTTTTAATCAAAGTTAACCCATTGAGAACGAACATAATGAGATTTTTGCTGAGTTTTCAATTTTGGTTCATAAAGGGTTTTTTAATTTAGAAATTTTACAACTTTGGTTTGAATAACTGCCACATTCTAATTGATAATAGCCTTCCCTACTTGTTTTCTAATGTTTTTTTTTTATGATGGTTCATCTCAATACCTTGCAAACGAATTTAAGTTTATCACTAACGAAAAAAGCAACAACTCACTTAGCTTTCACTTGTGAGAGTAAAATGTGTAATTGGAAATGTGTTACATAAAATGTTGTTAATTACACTGTAATTTACAATTTTGTTATTAATAATCTTGAGAACTAAAGGCGAAACAACAATTCTGACTGCACGATGGATGGATGTGAGAAAATGTGAGAAAATGTGAGAAAGTATTAGAGTGTATCCAAATCTGGTTTTGGCCAAATATATATATATATATATATATATATCGATTTGTGGGGAGGCAAGAAAATCGCCCATTGCTCTGTAAAAATCGTATTCTAGGGATCAAAATAAGAAACTTTGCCGAAGGAACCATACCTCTAAAACGAATTCTTATGTCCAATTCCAATTTGGGTCGAACTTTTGGGTAGGGGCAAATTTTGAAAAATCCCACTTTGACCCATTTAGAGTGCTCCAATCGAGTCCAACTGTATGACCGACCCCCACTAACTTTGGAGGCCCGACCCACCCATGCCAATGGCACACCCCCTGGAACCCCCCGGGGGGTTTCCCATACAAACATTTCAAAAAATCACCAGTTTTGGCACTTTACATGAACAAATCAGCGAAATGCCTAGGTTTTTTTCTTTTTGAAGTTTTTTTCTCTTTAGAAATTTATTCAACCCTTTTAAAAAATGAAGGTATCACTGTGACACAATTGCAAATCGGAAAATTGCTTGTGTGCGTTTTTTAAGGCACCACAAGACACAGTTGCATGTCGTAAACTTACTTGTGTAGTTTTTTTATAGCACCTACTTAAGAAATGAAGGTTATTTTTACAACCCTTTTTGTGGGTATTTTATGGCACCTTCTTAAGAAATGCGCGTTTTATGCAACCATTTTAACAATTAAGGTATCACTGGAATGCACCGCAACCCTTTTAAAAAATTAAGGTATCACTGTGACACAATTGCAGATCCTAAAATTGCTTGTGTGCGTTTTTAAGCCACCACAAGACACAGCAGGTAGGATTGAAATTACCATTTCATTCTTATTTTCTCGTCCCGTAGACCATATATAACGCAACAGTTTTTGTGAATGCATTAAGTCGTTGTGAAGAACTCAAAGTGTGAAGTGCTAATTTCAGATAAAAAAATATTTTAAAAAAAAATAATAAGTGAAGTTGACCATTCCAAATCAAAAAGTTTACAATGAATCCACCATCCTCTACACCGTAAGATGAAGCAACAACATCAACAACTATCGAAAACCCAATGAGTCATATACCCAAGCACGATGTTACTGTTATTGGTGTGTCTACTGATTTGACTGATCTTAATTTACCAACTCATCTGGATATCTTGAGATATTATTTTTACTTAAGCGAACTTGCTAAAACAGAACAAAAAAGTTTTCCCATAAATCATTCACTATTCAAGTACAAGATAAGTTGAATGGAATTTGGGAAAAACTTGGTATAGAAATAATAATAATAAAAAAGCGTATTTAATAAATTGAATAAATTGCTTGACAAGTATCAAGAGCAAATCAAGAGAAGAAACAAAACCCAACAATTTACAGAGTATGTAAAATCTCTGGAAACAATTTTTTACATTGGAACATGTAAATGCGATTTGAAGGCAGCTCCATGTGCATGCGGCTGGGTTCCCGAACGCCTCAAAGAGTTCATGCACGATCAACATAATCAGAGAAGACTAACAATGGATGCAGTTGTGATGGAAACTGAAGAGCAAGGAGCAACGTCTATGTCATCAATGCCAACATACCCGATCCCGATGATTCAACATAAGCACCGCCACCGGTTCAAGAAGATATGGATAGAAGCACAAGTTCACAATACACAGAGAGATACGATTGTTTTAACTTTGCCTTGGTATGTGACAGATTTGGTGTGCCTGATAGAGTAGCATCGGCATTGAGAACCGCTCTTTTCCAAGATTTTAAAATGAAAGATAAGCATGGCAAACCTCTCATAATGGATAAATCGAAAGTTCGCAGAGAAAAAGAGAAATGCAGACAAGAAGTGGTTCGCAAACGGTTAGATCATACCAATTTGTTATCGTTTTCATTCGATGGCAGAAAAGATGATACTTTAACGACAGCTAAAGTTGATGAGAAGTATCATACTAGGATGGTAAAAGAACCTCATCTTGTTATTTTGAGAGAACCCAATTCTGAATTGATTGGTTACGTAAGACTGGAACATGAAACCGCTGAATACAAAACAACCAAATTAAATGATTTTTTCAACGATAAAAATATATCACTGGATGCATTAATTGGAATATGCACTGCCGGTGAGCCAACAAACACTGGCTCACACGGTGGAATTATACGACGATTCGAATTGCTGTTCAAAAGACCATTGCATTGGTTCGTTTGCCTTCTACACTTCAACGAACTTCCGTTTCGGCATTTGTTTGAAGCTTTGGATAAATCAACCAGCACTGGACCAAGATCGGCAACCGGAAAACTGAGCCGTCAAATCGAAACTTGTGAAACTCTTCCGGTAAGTTATTGCTATCACTCATTTATTATAATTGTCAACCATTGTTAATTATTTTATTATTATATATTTTCAGGTGGTGGACGGCTTCCAGAAAATTGAGTTGCAAAATATGCCCCCGCTCCAGAAAAAAATTGAATTTTCCACCGATTCAAAGTACTTATACGACATGGCCCATGCAATTTCTAGCGGCGTGGTTTCGGTGGATCTGGCTAACATCAAACCAGTGAAAATTGTACATTCTCGGTGGCTCACCAAGGCCGCTAGATTATTACGATTATATGTGACAACGGAAAATCCCGATGCCAATTTAAGAATTCTGGTTGAATTTATAATTAAATGTTATGTGCCAATGTACTTCAATATCAAGTATTACAGCTCTTTCGAGTACGGCAGTGCATTATTTTTCAACTTCATTAGTTGGTCACGATTTCTAGAACCTCGTTTACGCAAAATTGTCAATCAAGTAATTACAGATAATTCATATTATGCGCAGTCGGAAAATACCTTGTTATCAATGTTGTTTGATGAAAGCAAAGAAAAGCGCGACTGTGCTATCATCATAATTCTATGCTATCGAACAGATGTTGACGACCCAACGCAACTTAGAGCTTATAAAAAACCAGATATAAAGTTTAATTGCACAAGTTACACGGAAATGATCAATATGAATGACATAAATAACGTATTTGAACCACCATTCACGCGAAGCATTCCGTACGATACATTGAAAGAATATTTAAATCAAGATGATTCACCGTTTAATGATCCAAAAATTGCATCACACATACAAGGAACGGAACGACATGTTCAATTGCTAGCTAGCGTTTCCAAACGGGTTATACCGGAAAATGTAGAGGCTGTTATGGCGACGACATTAGAGAGCCGTGCGAAATTGCCCAGACTTGAAAGTAAAAAAGACTTCAAACAATAATTTTTTTAGTTTCTTTTCTATAACTAACTTAAATTAATTTTTTCATTTACATATGTTCTGACTAAATAAATTTCAAAAGAGAAAAAATAGATATTATTATAAATAAATAATAAATATTATTATAAATAAATAATTAAAAATAAAGAAAAAAACATAGCCATTTCGCTGATTTTTTCATGTAAAGTGCCAAAACTGGTGATTTTTTGAAATGTTTGTATGGGGAACCCCACAGGGGGTTTCAGGGGGTGTGCCACTGGCATGGGTGGGTCAAGCCTCCAAAGTTAGTGGGGGTCGGTCATACATTTGGACTCGATTGGAGCACTCTAAATGGGTCAAAGTGGGATTTTTCAAAATTTGCCCCTACCCAAAAGTTCGACCAAAATTGGGGGATATCAGCATTCGTTTTAGAGGTATGGTTCCGTCGGCAAAGTTTCTTATTTTGATCCCTTGAATACGATTTTTACAGAGCATTGAGCGATTTTTAAATCGACCCGCCCTAATATGAAAATTGAAAAATTTCGCAAAAGTATGTGCAACGAGTAGACGTATTTATTTTGGGTCCGACTTGATCAACGCAATACGACAAAGTTTTAAGTAATTTAAACTCTAATAGTGTCACCTTACGCACGTTACTCTATAATCTTTCGGTTCTGCTTTTGCCTTTGCGTGAAAAGTAATAATTACGCGATTAAATATTGATTTAAAATCAGAATTTTCAATGTCTTCGGTAACTAAGAACACTAGAAGTGCTACAATAAACCGCAAAGCTGCAAACCCGTCGACTCCCCTTGGTGCTTTCAAAACGAGTGACTCATCTAACTCAACTACATCATTGCTTTTGGACGCAAGTGTGATTTCACATCTTAACCTCATACGTGAGAGTATAGTGGAGCAACTAACAGGAACAATTGCTGCATCTGAAGAGAGGGTGATGCAGAGAATTGGTGAAGTCTCGGCTGAGCTCTCAAATATGAAGTCCACCATCAGAAATTTGATAGATAGAGTCTCCGTCGTTGAAGCTGCATTTGCAAAGCTTGGTGCGCTGAAAGAGAACATGATGGAGCTCAAAACGCAAGTTGAAACCCACACGGCCTCTGTCGCAACTGAAACGACACACTCTGCTAATCTGGATGCAGAAGTGAGAGGGCTGCAGACTCAATTGGAAAGGTATGAGAATGATGCTATTGCCAATGATGTCATCATCCACGGAATTCCCTCTGCAGCTGAAGAAGACCTTAGCTGCATGTTCGCCAGAGTGTGCTCTTTACTGAATTGTGAGTCTCTTAAGCTGCGTAATATTTTCAGAGTTCGCAACAACAATAACAGAATGAATGCTGTCATCATAGCAAAGCTTTCGTCAACTTACGATCGTAATTGCTTGCTTAAGGCCATTGCTGAATTTCGAAGAGCAAACAAGCGTCATCTCACACTCAATGACATCGGGTGTGGGGGTGAGGACAAGTTTTATGTAAATGAAAGCTTGACCAAAACAAATCGGACAATAATGATTTATGCTAATCAGCTAAAGCGTGAGAAAAAACTTGTTTCTGTATTTACGTTGCGTGGGCGTGTATTTGTAAGAGCAGCCCGTGATGGTGAGGCTATAGTAGTAAACAACAAAGAGAGCGTTGATCGCATTACTGGAACTCTGAGATAGGCCGTGTTATCTGGAAATTTTATTTAACGCTATGCTGCTAAAAACTATTTTTATCTTATTTATAATAATTATTTTGTATGCTCTTTTACTTTTTTTATCATTATACTATCTTCTGTCTATTTCTATGCTATTCTTAAACTCTTCGTGTCTGACCTTTTATCTTCAAATTTTCTTGTTTCCTTGCAGCTTTAACGACTTAATGTTTGTTGTTGGTTCCTTGTGTGTTTATCATGACCAATTCTGATACATTATCTAATGGTGCTGTGGATATCTATAAAGCTCTTATAAAAATCTTGTGTACGCGGAGTAATGGTTTAAATATCACTTATTTTAATGCTAGGAGCTTAAATGGGCTTAAACTTTATTATACCAGATTTATTTTTGAAAACTCGCCGGTGGATGTTGTCTGTGTTTCAGAAACCTGGTTTAATTGTGAAACACCTGACTCTTATTATGATTTGACTGGCTTTAAACTTTTCCGCAATGACAGGTGTGGTAGAAGAGGTGGTGGTGTGGCTGTCTATTGTAGATCTAATCTTAATGTGAAGTTCGTTAATAAGAGTAATGATGGCTGCGAGTTTCTTAATATTGAAATTTTTGATAGTAGCTCTAAAATCTTAGTCTCGTGTGTCTATGACCCTCACCGTTGTCTTAGCTTTGAACCATTTTTTAATGATTTAGCTAATAGAATTATTGATTATGATTACTTTTTTGTTTGTGGTGATTTTAACGTTAATCTGTTGTTTAATAACTCTGCTACTGATGGTTTCTATTATCAATCCTCTTTGTGTGGATTGAATATTGTTAACAGTAACATTCCGACTCGATATATGCATAACTATGCGCCTAGTTTACTGGATGTTTTCTTAGTGTCTGATATTTCTTTGTTGATAAAATTTGATCAAATAACTTTCCTTTCTGATCATGACTTACGTTTTTGCTCACTAAATGTAAATTTAGGTAGAAATACACCCGTTAGTTTTTCCTACTACGACTTTAATTCTATTAACTTTTCTGCGCTACTTGAAGATTTATATGATGTACGATGGAATGACTGTTGGTTCTATAACTCAGTTGATGATAAGCTTGAGTTTTTTATGAATAAATTGTGTTCCTTGTTTGCGCGTCATGTTCCACTGCGTGCTGTACAAGTCTCAAATAATCGTTGTCCTTGGTGTACGAATCGTGTACTAGTTGCAATCAGGCTTAGAAATAAACTCCATTCGAAATGGAAAATAAGCCCCACAAATGATAACTGGGATAAATATAGGAGAGCACGCAATTCTGCAAATGTTATCATTAAACAAGCTAAAACTAATTTTTTTGCTACCAAGCTCAACCCTAACCTAAGCTCTAAACAATTATGGCGTAATATTAAAAGATACAGAGTTCGCAGCAAGCATTCAACTGAATGCTGCTTAAAACCTGATGACCTCAATAACTTTTTCTTGGCAAGTGGACACCCTAGCCCAGCCAGCGGTTTTAGCAGGGTTGATTTACCGGTGTTGACTAGAAACTTTCAATTTAGCTCCTTTGAATTTAATACTGTTAGTGAAGATTGTGTGGTTGAATGCATAATGATGATTAATACAAATGCTGTGGGAGTTGATGGTTTGCCCATCAGGTTCGTAAAATTAGTTCTACCTTTTATTTTATCACCGTTAACTCACATTATAAACCATTGCTTAACTTGCTCTCGATTTCCCAATTTATGGAAGATAGCCACTGTCATGCCTGTAGCTAAATCTGTTTCTGCTTCTGAACCCAATGACTATAGACCTATAAGTATATTGCCTGCAATGGGAAAGGTTCTTGAGCGCATTATGGTCAACCAAATTTCCGAACATCTAAACAGAAATAAGTTATTATCCCCATTACAGTCTGGCTTTAGGTCTGGTCATTGTTGTAGTACTGCTATTGTTAAAATTTTGGATGACATTCGAATTTCTTATGACCAAACCCTGCTGACATTGCTATGCCTGGTTGATTTCTCCAAAGCGTTTGATTCGATAAACCATTCACTTCTCGGGCATAAGCTAAGAAATTATTTTAATTTTAGTTCTAGTGCCGTTAACTTAATATCAAGCTACCTTGAAGGAAGAATGCAACAGGTGAAAATTGGAAACACCTATTCGTCCGTAAAATCAGTTGGAAGTGGTGTTCCTCAAGAATCTATTTTAGGTCCACTCCTATTTTCTGTATTTATAAATGATGTTTTTTCTGTTTGTAAATATGCAGCTCTTCATGCTTATGCGGATGATATCCAACTTTATATTTCACGACCTACTGGTCTCTTAGAGGACTTGACTTATAGACTGAACCACGATTTGACTCTGTTAAACAATTGGGCTGTTACCAACTTGCTTCTTATAAATCCCCTGAAAACAAAAGTTTTGCCAATTGCAAGGAGCGATTCATGCTTCATTGATATCCCTCCACTTTTTATTGGTGACAAGCAGATTGATGTTGTTCATAAAGCTAAAAATCTAGGATTTATAAATAACTCTAAGCTGACCTGTACAGACCATATTAATAATACGATAAGTAAAATATATGGGACCTTACGCTTGTTACGCAATTCTGTGGACTACACGCCTCTTGAGACTCGTCGAAGACTAGTTGTGCAATTAATAATGCCACACATTACATACTTTTATGTTGTATATAGTCAGCTTGACTCACAATCACAACACAAACTCTTGATAGCTTTCAACAACGCGGCCAGGTATGTGTATGGAATCAGTCGTTTTGACCATATTTCTCAAAGGAGTAGAGGAATTCTTGGTTGTGGATTCCTGGAATACTTAAATATTCCGACCTTTTTTTTTTGCACACACTTATAAATACTCAAAGACCTGAATATCTCCATGTAAAACTGCAGTTTTTTCAGTCCCAACGGTCAACTAATCTTGTGGTTCCTAGGGTTAACTATCTTAACAGCAGCAGACTCTTTTTCATCAGCACCATTAGATTGTGGAATGCACTTCCTAGTTTTTTAAAACAAATAACCTCACGAACCAGCTTCAAACATGCCATCTTTAAATACTATAGCTCTTTAAATCAATGAACCTAAACTTCTGATCGAAGTGCACCGGTTGTTAATCGCGCTGCAAAACCATCACAGAAGGTGTCGTCGCGCTCACGAAGTAATTCGTTATCGCTAGCCGTCAATGCGTCTATTATTAACAGTAGCTCTAAAGCGCTGACAGCTCCGTTCTCGCCATCTGCAGCAGAAAATTTCTCATCAAACGAAACTGATGTAAATACTGTTGCTGCTAATGTTGTTCCTGTTGTTGTTGTTGCTGACTCTCCTCTAGTAGATGCTGTTTTCGCCGAAAACGCAAATCTTTCTACTGTGGATTCTGCTGCTGCTAACGCAGTTGATGTGGTTGCTGGTAATAATAAAAAAAACTAGCGCCGTTTGCTCCAATGACAGTGGGGCAAATTTCGTATTTCCGTCTATAAATAAAAGGCGTTCATATAAAAATAAAGCCATTATTGGTTGTAACAATTATGAAGGTGAAAATTTCGATGTGATAAGGCGCCGTAAATGGTTTCATATCTCCAATTTAAGATCTTCTACAACATACCAAGCTATCAAGGAATATGTATCAACTAAAGCTAATATTGAACAAACGGAAGTAGCCTGCTTTGGTTTGGCCAAAAGGGATGGACCAAACCGTAAATTTATAAGTTTTAAATTAGCTATACCAGCGGAACTTGTAAATGTAGTCTTCAGTGCAAACTTTTGGCCTACTGGGGTGCGTGTGAAGCCTTTTCGTTCTGCTCCAAAAAACTTTATTCATCATTCAATACAACGTCAAGACACCTAAATGACGTATCAAATAATATGAATCTTCATTTAATCAATGACACTGCACCGTTATCTGATAATCAATTTATAAAAACTTATTATCAAAATGTTGGCGGCCTTCGAACAAAGTCAACGAAGTTTTCATTGAATACCATCGATTGCAACTATGATGTTATTGCCTTAACTGAAACTTGGCTGCATCAAAACATCTTTACATCTGAACTCTTTGATGATACTTATGAAGTTTTCCGCCGTGATCGATCATCGTCTGCAACCGGCCTATCTCGGGGTGGTGGAGTATTAATAGCAGTTCGTGCAGCTTATCGATGTCAGCAAATTGAACTGCAAAACCCTTCTGATTCATTGGAACAAATATGCGTTCGTATAGAATATCCATCGAACGGGTCAACGTTTTGTATAAATAGAGGCCTATATATATTTGTATCTTATATTCCACCTTGTTCTTCTTCTGAAATCTATTCGATGCACTTTGCAAATATCTTATTTACCATTGATAATCTCAAAGAATATGAACACGCCATTATTTTAGGCGATTTTAATTTAAGCAGTATTAAATGGTCTTATTGTAATGAGCTCTCATGCATGGTCCCAAATGCGTCGAGCAATAGCTTAGAAATTGATTTTTTGGACTCTATGTACTCACTGGGATTAATTCAAATTAATTCTGTGAGTAATGACTTGAATAGCATTCTCGACCTTATTTTTACAGATAGTGAGCTTATCGCATTTTGTGCGGAATCTGATTTTCTTCTCTCTAATAATAGTTTTCACCATAAAGCTCTTCTTATTGAACTGGATATAGCAATAAACTTGTCTGCTGTAGAAGAAGATGATTTTGTTTTTGATTTTAAAAAGGCTAACTACTCTGCTATGTCTGACTTTTTATTGAGCGTGGATATTGTCGGATAATTATTCATTTTTTATCAATGTGATTAATGAAGCATTTGCAAAATTTATTCCCATTAGAAAGGTAAGAAAAAATTCTAAGCCCGAATGGTTCAACAAGGGCCTATCGAAATTAAAAAATCGTATGAATAAACTTTTCAAAAAAAGTAAATTAAATCCTTCTTTGCGCCAAAACTTTTTAGAAGCTCGCAAAGAATACGAATTATTAAAAGATTCGCTACATAAATCGTATCTTCATAAATTAGAATTCAACATTAAAGAAAATCCAAAAAACTTTTGGTCTTATTTAAATAAGAAAAGGAATACGAAAGATTTCCCAAAAAACATGTTTTTTGAGCAAAAAACATCTAATAGTACGGAAGATATAGCATATCTTTTTGCTGATTACTTCCAATCGAATTTTCTGTCTAATTGCAACAGTGACGTAAATGACTATTCTCTCTATAATGGCAATCCAATTACTGATATGGGATCATTAGTTCTCTCAGAGGATGACGTCTTTGTTGAGTTGTCCGCTTTGAATATTAACAAAGGAATTGGGCCCGATAATATTCCACCAATATTCTTAAAAATGTGTGCAGCTGCTTTAGTTCAGCCGCTAACACTTCTTTATAATCAGTCATTAATGACTGGTCAGTTTTTAGATATCTGGAAAGAATCCATCATTGTTCCCATATATAAGTCTGGTTCTAGGCAAAATATTGCAAATTTTAGACCAATACCTAAGTTGCCTTTAATCCCAAATATATTTGAAGCTGTTGTTAAAAAACACATTTTTGCTGGCATTAGAAATTCTATATCTGAATTTCAACATGGTTTTGTAATTGGAAAGTCTACATCCACAAACCTATCGTTGTTTTCTCATTATATCAAAAATGAAATGGAAAAAGGCAAACAAGTCGACGTAATCTTTACTGATTTCGCCAAAGCCTTCGATAGAGTTCAGCACTCTATTCTTATTAATAAATTAGCCTTAATGGGGTTTCATTCTGCATTGCTATCTTGGTTGAGAAATTACCTTAATGGCCGATCTCAGGTTGTTCGAATAGGAAACTACTGCTCTAAAGTTATTGCCAACAACTCTGGTGTGCCGCAAGGAAGCCACCTTGGACCACTATTGTTTATCTTATTTATTAATGATCTTCCTAATTACCTGCGCTACTCGCAATGCTTAATGTACGCGGATGATGTTAAATTGTTCAACTCAGGTTCCTCATATTCCGACCATTTGCTCCTTCAAGAGGACCTCAATAACATGAACAGATGGTGTTCAATAAATAAACTTTATCTGAATGTCAATAAATGCAAAGTCATGTCTTTTTATATGAAGAAAACACCAATTTTACTTGATTATTCTATCACTGACAGGTGTCTACAACGTGTAGATTCTAAATCAGATCTTGGAGTTTGGTTTGATAGAAAAATTACTTTCTCCCTCCATTATGACCATATCATTACTAAAGCTAATGCTATGATGGGTTTTATAAGACGTCATTCAACTGAATTTAATGATCCTTATACTCTCAAAACGTTATTTATATCATTAGTAAGATCTGTTTGTGAATATGGATGTGTGGTATGGGATCCACACCATGAGACAGATTGTATGCGTTTGGAAAAAGTTCAAAAACGCTTTACTCGTTTTATTATTTTTAAACTGAATTGGGGTTTTATGCCAACCTACTTGTCGAGATGTGCTCTTCTCGGTCTGAATAGTTTAGCCACCAGGCGAAAATTTTTTCTTATCGTTTTTGTTCGTGATTTATTGATGTCACATATAGACTGTGCGCCACTTCTCGCTCTAATTAATATATATGCACCTGTGAGATATTTTAGACCAAGAGAACTTCTATACATCCCATATCATAGAACAAACTATGGCAGAAGTGATCCAATTATTAATATGTGCTTAGCATTCAACTCAATAAGTGCTCGAATCGATTTCACACTGAACAGAAATGTGTTCAGACAAAATGTTTTAGATCTCATTAATACATAATTTTCTAGCATAATAGAGATAAATTAATTTGAAAAAAAAATTTTTTTTTTTTTTACTTTTAGCACTAATTTATATATGTACTTTTTATATTACATTGTAGAATTTGTCATATTGTATCCCTGAACTGTAAAACGATTGTTGATAGTTTAGTTCAAATAAATAAATAAATAAATTCTCTTGTCACTATATCTATTTTTTCCACAGTTTAATCTATACTTCGTACTCTTACCTCTCTCTATCACCATTAGTTTTAGTTTTATATATTTGTCATTCTTATACTCTTTAAGTAATATAAATCTTCAACTGTACCTTTATGATTAAATTGTCTTTTTGGTTCTTTGTTCAATTAAATATTTTTTTGTATATGTATTTAAAATATTTTTAACATTAATGCTAATTTTAATTTTAATTTTAATCAATTTTTATAACCAATGATTATTTCTTTTGTAGTACTATAAAAGACTAAGTCTTATTGTACACCACTGTCCTTAATAATAATAATAATAATAATAAATAATAATATATATATATATATAATATATAAATATATACGACAAATAATTACTCATGTAACGATTTGTATAAAAACAGTGATTTGTATAAAATTATCATTAGTTTGAGTTTGCTAGTGACTTTTGTTTCCTGTATTGAAAAATAGAATAAACAAAACATTTATTTCTGATATATTTTTTAATTTTAACAACATGCTATAAACATATTCAAGGATGCCAACCATTTTGTGAACATCCCCCATATGTATTTTACTAAACTAATTTAAAAAAAAAACATAATAGTTGGCAACACTAATGCATAAAATATAACGGACCACTCAATCACCGCTCATGATGAAAATAATTTGCCAATACAAATACAACAACTGCGAATATTTCCTATCTTACAATCAAACGCAGCTCATTTTAATAATGTAAACAAGTATATAGATTCCGAATTGGACTTAATTGGATACCTAATAAAATTAATTTCAATGCAGTAGAATTGAACAAATCAAAACTGGCTACCAAAAGTGATGTGTTGCAACATTTGTTGTTTATTCGTCCACGAGGCCGAAGTTTCGCTGAAGTTTATATGCCAGCAATATATGCAATTTGTGAATTGTGGAAACGCGCAACAATTCCGGTATTTTCTTTGCAGGCATGTCGAACTAAAATAGATAGGCTGTTAAAAGATAGACAAGTGTTATACAGCCAATTACGGACAGCTTTAGTTCTTTCCGAGCGAAATTAACGGATTCGAAGAAGTACAGGCAGCGCTACTTCCATCGCCCAAAATTGATGACGTATCAATGCGATTAGATGTGAAACTTATATCTTTGCCGTCTTACTCTGCAGCTTTGGATCGTGGTAATATATCAAGTCGCATCGAAGCGTTACTGGCAAGAACATAGCTAAAAGATTTGACGGTAAGCCATGAAATGTGAGAGAGATAGAAGAGCACGTAAAGATGGCGAAAGAGCCTGACGCGCGATACATGGGTTACGTAGCATCCACTGAAGGCACTGGACTTGGAATTATGGCGGCAATGTTGGATTTTTTAAGCGCCAAAGAATTTCGGTTGGATCACTTGGGCGCTTTTGGCTGCGACGGAACGAGTACCAACACGGGCAAAAATAATGGTCCGTCTTCTGAAAAAACGGCAGTTGAGGCAGTTGCAGTGGCTGGTATGCCTAATTCATTTTAATGAATTGCCAGCCACTGCATTTATTAAGCATTTGTTGCGAAATTCGATTGCACCGAATACGTGGCCAGGATCTATAAGAAGTGATCTTAACAACTGCGAAAACATTCCGGTAAGTTTCACTCATTCATTCATTCGATTCATATTTTGTGATTAATAAAATTCATTCATCCGATTCTAAGGTCGCTCACAATTTTGATCGGATTGAGATGGGAGAAATGCCACCAAATATTGATGACTGAGAAATCAGATCAGATCAACGATATCTCTATGATATGAATCGTACTGTAGATAGTGGCGTGTGCGATGATCAATTGGCTAGTATGAAACCGGGTAAGATGAATCTTGCGCGCTAGCTTACCACTGCTTCAAGAATTCTCCGGCTGTATGTAATGAACCCAGTGGCACCTACAAAATTGAAAACATTGACGATTTTTATAATGAAAGCTTACGCGCCGTTTTGGTTTCTAGTGAAACACCAGCCTCAAGCCATACATGGAACCCGCCACTTATTTAAATACATCCAGTGGACGCGACAACTACAATATGACTTGAAAGCCATTGTGAACATCTCGATTCAAGCGAACACATTCTTCGTACATCCAGAAAATATAGTTCTGTCCATGATAACTGACGAAGATAAAAGTATTCGAGATTTTGGTTTTGAAAAAATTGTAGAAGCACGACTAAGTCCACCAGAAGTTCGTCGATTTGTTTTGCCCCTTATAAAATTCGATTGCGAATCATTCATATCGGTGATTGATTGGGATGTAGTTCCGTTATATGAAGTTCCGTTGTATGAAACACCTTGCATCCAATTCTACCATCAATATGAGTTGAACAAATATCACAATTCTAAGGACATTATTGAAATTCCAGGTAAACGTGATGTAGAGCAAACCAGTTTTCATTTTACTCACTAATCTTATTTATATTTCAGAATTTCCCTGCCATTCGTAGAGTACTGAGAGGTATGTAAAAATTGTAAGCGAATCATGTTGGCTGTCGTTGGCGCAAACAAAATCGAATCACGGCAACGCTACAGGAAATTGGAATCGCGAAAAGATTTCCTTTAGTTATAAAAGTTATTATAATTAATTATTTGATATTTAATTGATTATAATAATAAAATTTATATAAAAATGAGTGCTCCGAAATAAAATATATAAGCATTTTTATTTGAATTTCAGCAAAAAACGAATCAAGTCGATTTTTTTTAATTATTTATAAATTCAATGGGTTAACTTTGTTAAAAAAAAAACAAGTAAGCCCCTGATATGTTAAGGATATTTTATTACATTTCCAACGTTGGTTAAACGACATCAATCGGGCGATATATAGCGTAGTTATGAAGATTTCATAACTAATGCATCGAAATGTATTCAAAAAAGACTCAAAAAAAAAAAAAAAAAATACAGAACGAGCAAATTTCTCAAAATTGTTTATGCAGATAGTAATCATTTTGAAGCTATAATTTTGTGTTTTTTATTTTTGAAAATACAGCGCAACAAAAAACTTGTCCATACAAAAGTGGGGTTTTGACCAAAAAAAGCACTTTTTTAAAAAAATTCCAGGAAGCCTAAGGGTTAACACATTGCAAAATCATTTTGTGGAGGGTACAATAATAACCCAAGGTACATTTTAGACAGAATTTATCAACATTTTTTGTAGCGACCCACCCTATTATGTATGTTAATATTGTGGTGGAATTCTTTGCTTGTTTGTTAACTTAACCATACTTTCATATACAAATATTACACCCAAAAGTTGCAATTTACTACTGTGAGGTGCAGAAGTTGAATGGTAAGATGTTGCTTGCCCTGGCTGAGGATTTAACCAAGAACTATAAGTGCAAAAATCGGACTCACTAACCAGTACACAATAGCCGCTACAATTACGTTTTTTTTTATATGTAAGTCCGACATATTATAAAACTGCCCCAAAAAAAACAAATGCTGGTTGAGCGCCTGGCCGAATATAGTCGGGTATTTTAAACATTTTTTGTACAATTTCCAGAGAAATGTGAGTAAAATATTGAGCAAATTTTAGTGAAAGCATAGAGTACTTTTCGGGTACATTACAGTAAGACTCAGGCCAATGCCTGGTATGGATGAGCAAATTGATTTTTTCATTGCACGACAATTGCACGTGCAAGTAGGCCCAAAATGAAGAACTTGTGCATCATTCGTTTTGTCTTCTTGCCTGCCAAAATATTTTTAATATCGATTTGAAGTTAGTAACTATCGTATAGGGGAATTTTTCACGTTTTAAGCTCTTTTGTTTGACATAACTCAAGAACCACTAGTCCGATTAAGCTGAAACAAATTTAGAAAAATTAAAAATTATAACTCTTCTAATCTGTTCTTATATTGTTTTCCTATGTGTGCAACACTTTCGAAGTTAAAAATGAATGTATGAAAACAAAAAAGTATTTTTTGCCTAAAAATTAAATTATTTTTTTTTTAAAAATTCATAAAAAATCCAAAATGGAAAAAAAGTGTCAAATCTAATTATTTTCACGTAAAGTCACATAACCTATGAGCAAAATAAGGCATAGATCTTGAAAATCGATGCACGCGTTTCTCATTTATTCACAATTAAGTAAATGTATGAATTTCAAAAATTTACTCGAGATATGCACAACATTATTTGGAGAAAACATTGATACCTTTTTTATGATTCTGAGAATTAAAAAAAAGGAATAAACAAAAGGTTATTTCCTTTTTATGTTTGCGAAGCAATAAACGCTAATGATTCTGAGAATTAAAAAAAAAGGAATAAACAAAAGGTTATTTGATTCTTATGATTGCGAAGCAATAAACGCGAATGATTCTGGGAATTAAAATAAAAGGAATAAACAAAAGGTTATTTGATTTTTATGATTACGAAGCAATAAACGCTAATAAATGTATGATAACTACCTGTATGATTTTTTTACAGAAATTGCACCCACATTTAAGGGTGGCCATTATTTGGAAAGTTTTGCACAATTTGAAAGGTACAAGTGGTGAATCAGGTATATAGCCAGGCACCCTTAAAATATGCGCCCATTTAAAAGTACCTGCCAGTAAAATATTGAAAAGTACGTAGTATTTATATGTGTGCATTGATCGATTTTTTGTCATTCAGCCAGTGCTGACGAACGCGAACAGTAAAAGGTATTTTTCTCCAGTTTTTTAAAAGTGAATAACAACAAAACATAAAATATATAAATATGGAAAATAACAAGTGCCCAAAATTGGATAATTTTTGTTACGTTTGTGGTCATATCGTCCTAAAAAAATACAAACACTATCAAAAAAATTTGTTAACTGAGGAACTCAAAAAAGCGTATTGTGATTTTTTTGATGAAGCAGATTTAAGTGGTTCAAATTTTACGCCGAACACGGTGTGCAAAATGTGTTATAATACCCTTGTAAATTGGATACATGGAAGAGGTGCAACGTTGTCTTTTATGAAGCCAGTAATTTGGGTGGAAGACACAACTGGACATGATGAATCCAGGTGCTACGCATGCATAAATTTTCGTCCTGGATTAAACAGACAACAATTGAAAACAAAAGTATACACTGCTGCATTTACTGCCACACTTCCAGTTAACCGCCCTGCTGATATCGTTGCACCTAAACTTCCGAGTATGTATACTGTGTCCCTGCAAGCCGAAACCGTTTTCACCAATCCGACCAATGTAAATGATGCAGATAATAATGCACCACAACCGATAAAAGAAATCGAAATGGATTACGTTATGGCCAAGCTGGGACTATCACAACAAAACTCCGAATGGTTGACATAAGCCCGATTTATTTATTTATAATTGTATTAAAATTAATATTTTAAGACAAACAAAACTAATGCTATGACAACAATGGCCTGAAGGCCGGCAATACATTTAGAGGAGAGTAAAATAGAGTGATGTTTTTTATAAGAAGAAATGTGTTTAGAGTTTTAAAATTTTCAAATTTGGTAAATATACATTTATGTTTAAAAAAAAATGTTTGGTTTTTTTAAAAAAACGAAGATGGCGCTGGCTACAGCGATTGTTGTAAAAGACCTCATGTCGCACTGCGGCCATTCTTCTGGCTCCTAGGTTGACCCGAAAAAAGAATTTTAATATATTAAAACGAACTAAAAATATCTCCTATCTGAATGAGACAGAATTTTAAAAGTCTTTTTTAAAAATTTATGCGTACTTGGAATAAAAAAATTGCATTTTTTATTTAGTTTTTGTTTTAAATTTTGAATAAAACGATTTTAAAAGGCTATTTTAAAAATCAGTTTCATTCAGATTTACTTAAATGTTATTAAAAAATGTCCTTCCAAGTATTGTAAGGATCAGTTAAGTAGTTTTTGAGCAAGGTTAGCCACAGTTTTAAGAAACGTAGTTTTCAGAAAACTACTTTAAAGTTATACGAAACAAATAATACGCAGACGTTAGTGTTTAAAACATAATTAAATCACTATATACACACAAAAGATTAGATTAGATTAATTGTGTCCAATACTTGGAACTTATGTGCATGCGTTCTTTGCTACGGACACAAATTGTTTATCGGGGACTTTTTAAATTCCAACTATTTACGAAGTTATAGCTATAAGTAAAGCGCCCGTTTATATGACTTTGACTGCCTATAACTTTGCTCAAATTCTTAAACGCTTCTTCTAGGAACTGCTTTTCCAACACATTTGACATGATATCTCAAGTTCCAATGGACCGATATCCATTTAATATCCCTCTACGAGCCGGACTAGAATTGTGTAAATATTTTGTTTTTAATATTTTAAAAACTTTTTCAAACCTTCACAAATGGCGAAAAAATGTATTTTATTTCTCTCGTCCGGGATATAGCGGCATTCTTACTACTTAAGATCATCTTTTTTTCAGATGACTAGAAGGGTTGAATCGTGTCAAGATGGAGGAACCCTTTTTTTACCACCTTCTTTTCCTACCACTCTACCAGCCTATAATTTTTTAAATTTTTAATGTGTTTTTTTTTAATTTTTTGTGTATTATTGAAATATGTATTAATAAACATATAATAAAAAAAGTGTTAGTAAAAATATTTTTTTTTTTATAGAATTTAAAAAAACGCCCAAAATTGTTCCCTCTACCCTAGAATACTGCCATAATTTAGTTTTTAAAGAACGACGCAATGTGCGAGTACATTTCAAACATTAAAATCAATCTCTTCAGACACTTGAAAAATTCCAAAATAAAAGAAGAAAAACTAGCAACAGGATTGGTGTTGATCTTATTTTTCGTTTTGACGATGTATTTACCTTTCTTAACAAATTCTCAAATAATTTGGAGTTTGACTCCAGCAATTTAAAGAATGCCAGCCCGATACTTGAAAGTTGTACTTGACGAACTTAAATTTTTTCATTAGATACAGTAAAATCCTACTTTGCGTCTGATACTCCGTGGCCCCCTCCCCATCATATGAAAAGTGCTTGATTAAAAATAGTACTTACTTACTTATTTAGGTGGCCGTAACAACCCGTGTCCGGGTTTCGGCCGACCTCATCAGCTATCGCCAGGCGCCTCTGCCTTGCGCGCGCCTTCTCCAATCGGATACACCAAGTGCGGTTGGGGCTTCCTCAGCCTGGTCCATCTATCGGAGGCATGGTCTCCCTCGTCGTCGTTGACCAGCGACCCTCGCCTCGAGCACTTTTTTTGCTGGAGCTTCGTCGTCCATACGATGGACATGACCCAGCGAGCCTAGTCGGTGCACAATTATATGCCGAACAAAGTCAATGTCTTCGTAGAGCTCATACAGCTCGCGGTTCATTCGGATGCGATAATCATCGCCGACTCAAACAGGACCGAAGATTTTGCGAAGAACTTTTCTGTCGAACACCCCCAGAGCGGCTGCGTCAGTTTGCGAAACTACCCATGCCTCAGCGCCATAAAGCTGCACAGGTAGAACGAGCGTCTTTTAGAGTGTTAGTTGCTTACTGAGCTCGTAGTAGCACCTATTAGCAATTATTGTTCTTCGCTTTATCTCCAGGCTGATTTCGTTGTTGGTATTAATGGCGGTGCTAAGGTAAACGAACTCCTTGACTACTTCAAATTTATAGCTGCCGGATGAAACGTGGGAGTCTAAACGCCGCGCTCCCTTGTTTGTAGACAGCATATACTTTGTTTTACCCTCATTTATCGTCAAACCCACTATGGCTGATTCCTTTTTGATAGCGGCGAGAGCAGCGGTAACATCTCTCTTAGTTCTGCCGACAATATCAATATCATCAGCGTACGCAAGGAGCTGGACGCCTTTGTAGAAAATGGTGCCATTACGATGCACACTGGCCTTTCGTACGATCCCCTCCATGATGATGTTGAAGTGATCGCAAGACAGTGGATCGCCTTGCCTGAAACCTCTTTCGGTATTGAAGGTTTCGGAGAGGTCATTTCCTACCTTGACGGAGCTGCGTGTGTTGCTCAACGTCATTCTGCAAAGTCTAATCAACTTTGCAGGCATACCAAACTCAGTCTTTGTTGCGTATAGGCAATCCCTTCTCGGGCTATCGATAGCAGCTTTAAAATCGACAAAGAGATGGTGTGTGTCAATATGATTTTCGTAGCGTTCCAGGATTTGTCGTAGCGTTAAAATCTGGTCTATGGTGGACTTACCAGGTCGAAAGCCACACTGATAAGGTCCAATCAGTGTTTTTGTAATCGGCTTTAATCTTTCACACAGTACGCTTGAGAGAACCTTATATGCCATGGAAATAAGACTGATACCTCTATAACTTGCGCAGATTGTTGGGTCTCCTTTCTTAAGTATAGGGCACAGTACGCTGAGGTTCCAATCGTCGGGCATGCTTTCTGCTAGCCATATTTTGCTGATGAGCTGATGCATGCGCCTTATCAATTCATCGCCGCCGGTTTTAAACAATTTAGCTGACAGGCCGTCAGCACCCGCTGCTTTATTGTTTTTGAGTCGTTGGATAGCAACTCGAACCTCTTCATGGCTAGGTGGTGGTACTTCCACTCCGTCATCGTTGATTGGTGGCACTAAACTGCGCTCTCCATGGGCGGCATTGGTGGAATCGTCGCTAGAAGGTTAATTGGAGAAGTGCCGTCTCCACAATCACAGCACACACTGTGTATCCGTATTCAGATCTCCATTTTTGTCTCTACAAGTGGATGCTCCGGGCTTGAAACCATGCATTACACGCTTAACCTGTAGATAGAATTTTCGTGCATCCTTCTTGCTCTGGTATATCTCTAGTTCCAGTTCTAGTTTCTTAAAAATTGTAAAACGCCAAAAAAAAGACCATAATTTTCATAAACTGTCAATGTTAATGTGAATTTATTAATTTTAATACTGGCATTAAAGCTAACTGAAAATTACAACAAAATTCTATGTATTCTATTCTAATGTACAATTGGTCGCTGAATCCGATTACGTACTCAGCTTTGGCATGAAATTAAATTTGAGGTCACCAGGAGCAAATCAACGCGAATATCGTTGATTTTTCCACTCAGTTATTATTTCAAATCTCTCAATCTGGTAAATAGTGATGTTTTTTTCAAAGCTAAACACTTAATTTGTGAAGCCTGCTTAATGTAGATAATACTTAAGGAAAAAATTTTGCAAATCAAACAATACTTAAGCGAAATATGGTTTATTATATGAATGTATTTTTTCGATAAATGTGAATTTGTTGTAGTAGTATATCTGCGTAAGTCCCTGCAAACATTTTTAAGACGATTGGAAGAGAAGCTGGTTTCGCGATGCACTTGCGATTCGCCCAAGGGTTCTTTAGAAGATGGGTCGCTTTTCGATCGCCCAAGCCCAAAATATTCCATCGCTCATTTCAGCGATCGTTGGAAGATGAACTGCTTTTCGATCGCCCAAGCTATTAAAGCGCGAATCAGGAACAATTTTCAAATCTTCCTTTGCTCATTCCAGCCATTGTTGCAAGATGGATCGCTTTTCGATCGCCCAAGCGATTAACGCGCGATTCAAGAGATATGTTCAATATCTTTCATCGCTCACTCTTCATCAAAACTTGTGAAAAAAATGTCAAATGTTTTATTATCGTTTAGAAACAACGACGCGTTTTAATATTTTCATTTTTAGTTTTTTATGTAAAATAAAACAATTTTTAGTAGTAGTTTTAGTAGTAGATCTTGCTTCGCATCATATCGCTGAGGACCCGTTTTGTCAAATCGTTTGACCCTTTTTAGGACTTCTCTTGGTGATTCGTTTGCGACTCTTCTATTTGCGAATCGCTAAGAATCCTTCTAGGCGATTCGTTCGCGAATCTTCAGCAAGGATCCCTTAAGACCCCCCTCGGGGACTCTTCCGTGAATCTTCTTAGGGAATCTCTTAAGGCCCTTCGGCGATTTGTTCGCGAATCTTCCCAGCGAATTGCTTAAACACCCCCTCGGCGATTAGTTCGCGAATCTTCCCAGCGAATCGCTTACGAACTCTTCAGGCGTTTCGTTTACGAATCTTTCAGGCGATTCGCTTTTATGGCTTCAGCTGCTTACAGTCGGTGACTCTCAAATGAGCTTGCCGGCGATTGAAAATGTTTGCAGGGAATTATTTAGAATATTTTTACTTCTGTTTTATATTTGTAATAGTGTTTTTTGGAAGTACTCCGTACGGGAAAGTCTTCTGATGAGCTTCCACTACTTGAGAAATGATTTGCTTTTCGTCTTCCGACGTAGTAAGTTTCTCATTGAATCTGTTCATGAGATTCATGGACCTCTCTGTAATGTCATTAACAGCAGATCTGGGTCGAAAAGTATTTATTACAATTCAATTCCAATTCCTTGGAATTAACAATTGGTGATTGGTTACCTTAATTCCTCTGGAATGAAATTGGAAAAAAATCGTCAATTATATTACAGGAATTGTAATTGGTAATTGAACATCTCAATTCTTCAGGAATGGAATTGGAAACATTTTTGTAGTTGGTGTTTTTACTCCATCCAATTGCTATTACAGTTAGCTCCAATTACAATTCCTGAAATGGAATTGAACAATTTTCCAATTCCATTACTGAGGAATTGAGATGTTCAATTACCAATTAAAACTCCTGTAATGGAATTAACGATTTTTTTTTAATTTCATTTCTAAGTAATGAGAAACGTTCAATTACCAATTACAATTCCTGTAATGGAATTCACGATTTTTTTCTAACTCCATTCCTAAAAAATTGAGATGACCAATTCCTTATTCCAGGGAATTTGGATTGAGGCGGGATTAATTCCAAAAGGAATCATTACCACCCTCTGATTAACAGCCTACCGATCAAACAATTATTTTCGTTCGACATTTATTGATCGCTTATGTATTTTATTCTGGGATTCGTTTTTTCTTTTGTTAGTTTTGATGAAAACCGCGAGTTGAAAATTATGAATATTGTTGACATTGCTTACAGTGACTGCGCAATCTACTACTAAAACTACTACTAATCGAAATAAAAATTTTCTTAATAATTTACGCAGATATACCACTACAACAAATTCACATTTATCGAAAAAGTGTATTCATATAATAAATCATATTTCGCTTTAATATAGTTTAATGTCAAAAATTTTTTCTTTATATACTATCTTCATTAAAAAGGCTTCATAACTAAAGTATTTAATTTTAAAAAGAACATCATTATTTACCAGACTAAGAGATTTGAAATAATAACTGAGTGGAAAAAATTAACGATATTCGCGCTTATTTGCTGCTGGTGTACTAGAGTACAGAATCGGATTCAGCGTCCAATTTTACATTGGGACTAATTTTTTTTTTAATTTTCGTGTAGCTTTAATGGCAGAATGAAAATTAATAAATTCATATTTACTTTGAGGGCCCGAAAAAACGTTTTAACTGCAGCTCATCCAGTTTATGAAAATGAGGGGCTTTTTCTGGCGTTTTATTATTTTGATGCAAGTACCTTTCGTATGAGGGGGCCACGGAGAATCAGAAACACTTTAGTAAAAACCATATAAATGTGAATGTATCTATTATTTATATAATAATGAATTATATTTGTCTGCAATAACTGAAAAACATATGAGCTCGCAAAATATTTTTTCCGGTAGGTCGATTGAAAGTAAGGGTGTGTGCCAATAGGCTACTTTTACAACGATGTGAGGTGTGGTGGAAAAATTCACATAGTGGGAAAAATATTTTACATTTTTGTTGTGCCATTTAGGAAGCTTTAAATTTTGACAAGAAAAAATGTCATTTATAAATAACGAGAGGACCAAGTATGGAGCCTTGCGGAGCACCACTTGATACCCTATTATACTGAGAAAAAGTTTGGCTAACTTTCACTTTTTGCAACCTATTACACAAATAACTGGACAAAAGATTGACAGCACTATCTTACTTACTTACTTAGGTGGCCGTGACAACCCGTGTCCGGATTTCGACCGACCTCATCAGCTCTCGCCAGGCGCCTCTGCTTTGCGCGCGCCTTCTCCAATCGGATACACCAAGTGCGGTTAGGGCTTCCTCAGCTTGGTCCATCCATCGGAGGCATGGTCTCCCTCGTCGTCGTTGACCAGCGACCCTCGCTTCGAGCACCTTTTTCGCTGGAGCTTCGTCGTCCATACGATGGACATGACCCAGCCAGCGTAGTCGCTGCACAGTTATACGCCGAACTACGTCAATGTCTCCGTAGAGCTCACACAGCTCGTGGTTCATTCGGATGCGATAGTCATCGCCGACTCGAACAGGACCGAAGATTTTGCGAAGAACTTTTCTCTCGAACACCCCCAGAGCGGCTGCGTCAGTTTGCGAAACTACCCATGCCTCAGCGCCATAAAGCAGCACAGGTAGAACGAGCGTCTTGTAGAGTGTTAGTTTTGTCGATCGAGAGAGGGCTCTGGAACTTAGTTGCTTACTGAGCCCGTAGTAGCACCTATTAGCAATTATTGTTCTTCGCTTTATCTCCAGGCTGATTTCGTTGTTAGTATTAATGGCGGTGCCAAGGTATACAAACTCCTTGACTACTTCAAAGTTATAGCTGCCGGATGAAACGTGGGAGTCTAAACGCCGAGCTCCCTTGTTTGTAGACAGCATATACTTTGTTTTGCCCTCATTTATCGTCAAACCCACTTTGGCTGATTCCTTTTCGATAGCGGCGAAAGCAGCGGTAACATCTCTCTTGGTTCTGCCAACAATATCAATATCATCAGCGTAAGCAAGGAGCTGGACACCTTTATAGAAAATGGTGCCATTACGATGCACACCGGCCTTTCGTACGATCCCCTCCATGATGATGTTGAAGAGATCGCAAGACAGTACTATCACAGAAGCCAAAAAGACACTTGAGTTTTTGACATAAAAATACATGATTGACTTTATCAAAAGCCTTGGAAAAGTGAAGTAGACAAAGCAAAGTCATATTGCCTGCATCATATTCGGCATATGATCAATTAGTCATATATATTCATATTATATTATTCATATCATATATATTCATATTATATATTCATATTATACGAATTATTCATATATCGTCAGTCACCTTAATGGGGATATCAGATTTTTTTTTAAGTAAATATGCATTTATTTGTTGAGCAATAAGCTTTTCGCATACCTTTGACAACGGCGATAATAAACTTATTGGTCTTAAATCATTTGGTCCAGCTGGGTTATGCTTTTTCGCTACTGGCAGCATAATTGCAATTTTCCACAAATCCGGAAAAGATGACGTCACAAAGCAATGATTAATAACGTGTGTTAGCGGATTCCATCTTCACCTACAGCATTTGACCTTATCTGCGATATACAGTCACCAACATCAAGTTCAGTAACCGGGTCAAACTTAAAAGATTGTTGCAATGTGGAAATAAAAGACGGGAGCAGGTTGTTATTATTAGAAGCAGTATCAACAAAAATTTTATTTAGAGAATCAGGGTCAAGAGTGCATTCCGCTTTGATCTTATTGCACACTCCAAGTTTTTTAATATTATTCCACAATATTTTGGTTGGAAGAGAGATATCAAGTTTATAGAAGAAAAGTAGCGAGTTTTAGTTTGTCTTGTTATTACAACAGCTTCATTTCGCGCAAGTCTAAAGATTTCCCAGTTTTCAGATGAGGGTCTTTTCCTCCATAATTTGTAGTATTTATTTCTTTTTTTGATAGCATTAAGAACTTGCTGAGAAAACCAGGGACAAGACACATTTTTTACACTAATCGTACGTAAAGGGACGTGTTTTTCAAAAAGATATTTTATAGGCTCTAAGACGGATCATAATTTGTCATTGACAGTACTTTGATTCCAACAGTCATTGAAAGAGATAAGAGACATATGACATCAAAGATAAGAGATAAGAGACATACAACTGGCAACACTATTTTCCTTAGTTGTATTTTTTATTCGTGCTCTTGAAATAAATTTAAATTTGTTTATTTTCGTGAAATTATTAAGCGAAAAATAATTCGAGTCGGTTTGCTAAACATTGCTGAGGATCTTCATCTTTATTGTTCCTGTTTTTCATCGCTTAAAAAGCTGAAAAATCCTTTTTAAAATATTTGCTTTCATACTATATATAAATATGTATATATTTCTTATTATTTCAGTTTGTTTATTATCTAGCAACAACAACTTTATGTTTAGCTTGTTGATGCGAGAGCGAAACTTGGTTTTTAATTTCAGTTGCACTTTGACGCTAGCTCACTATTTTGTCGCTGGGCTTCTCAAACTGTTTTGATAAACAATTTGTTTAATTCTCAAACTGTCACTGAAATAAAGTTGCCATAGTACTTTTATTGCACTTTTTATTACACTTTTGTAAATTTTATTTCTTTCAATAAAAATGTACTGCAATTTTCGCAACTGCACTGTAAAAGGTAAATCTGACCAGCTGGTTAATTGCTGGTTGTGTGATGCTTTTTTTCATGTAAAGTGTGCAGCATTGAATGCGAGAATTTTTGATGCACTCAATGAAAGTAAAGGACTTCGTTGGTCTTGTACAGACTGCAGATCTACTGATGTAGATATTTTAAAGTTTATAAGGCAATCTAGAAGGGGTTTTTTACAGGTGTCTAAGGACTTGGTGGCGGCTCAAGCCAGATTGGCTGATTTTGAAGATTTGTTCAAAAAATTTAAAATCATTGATGAAGCTTCTGTTTACCATAAGCCTAAACGACCACCCATGAATCTTCAAAGTTCTGCTAAATCTGCTAAGCCTGGTGCTATATCCATGCCTCCGTCTGTTAATAATAATAATAATTTCATTTTAGTTTCACCTGTTTTGAACTCTCCTCCCAAAGCGTAATCAACTGAGTCTGTAAATAAACATCAAAATGCTGAATATATTGCCTCTACTAATGATGCTGCATCAGCTGATCTGAATTTACATCGGGTTGAGTCTTCTGAAGTAGTACCAACTATTGTCGTAAGTGATGATTCTCCGGATAATTCTGGTAAGAAAAAAAATTATGCTGAAGCCTGTACTGCTACTAATACTATTCCTTCAACTTCCGTTATGAGCTCGGTTTTAACTGGTGCTATACCAAAACAAATATTGAAAAAAAGCATTATTCTGCCGTCTTGTAAAGAACTTGTGGTTGTCCAGCCTTCTAGATCTATATTTGTATCTCGTTTCGCTCTTGATACATCCGAAGTAGACGTTTTACATCATATAAACTCTAAATTGAATCTTATTAACAAGAATATTTCGGTTTACAAATTAAAGTTTTCATATGAGCGCACTGTATCTTCTTTGAAATAAATTTGCCTGGGGATCTCTTTAATACGGTATTATATCAAGGTTTTTGGCCTGAAAATACGTTGATTCACGAATATATTTCTAGATCACAACCTAAACCTTCACTGGCTACTTTACCTGTTCGTACTACTAAGCAAAAAAAACTAGATTGTTGCCTTGCATTCCTTATCTTATACCAAAATGTTCGAGGATTAAATACAAAGTTAAAATATTTACATATTTTAAGCCACAACCTATTTTTGACATAATTGTTTTCAGTGAAACTTGGCTTAAGCCTAACACTCTAAATACTGAAATTTTATCTAATAATTTCAATATTTGCCGCAAAGATAGAAACGCTATTGCTGGTAATTCTTTTAATGCGGTGGAGTTTTAATTGCCGTTAAATCTTTTTATTTCTAACAAGGTATACAAAATTGTTAAAAGAATCGCATCGCAACACTATTTACGCATTGAACGAGCCCTTGAATAGATGTTGTAAAATATTTAATAATATCAGCGAGCATTATACACCGCCAATATCGAAATTCAGATTCAAGCGTTCTCTTTCCAAATCACTTTCCTTTACATAACTACTTCAGAATCTTCTCCAATTCCTTTTCACCATTCTGACCCCTTTTCTATTTCCTTGATCTAGCATTTGTAGAAAAATTGTAAATCAAAAATTTGAATGTTAAATAAGTAAAACACCGCATTGTAATATTAACTCTATTCTCCCATATCCAAATGCCTCTTCTTACATTGCCGTCTACCACCCATACCTAAACAAAATTTAGTTGTTCTCCCACTCAGCTTTCCATCTTAATAATATTTTAGCATAGTATTAAAAATTAGTACATATTTTTACTATGTGTATAAAATCTGTTAGTATGTAAGCTTAGTATATAAGTTCCCCCTTCGTTCTTCTTCTTGTCTTTTCTTTTTGACGTGTTTTTGAAAATGTGTCGATTCATGTGGGCGGATTACGCCCACTGAGAATTGCATATCTTCTACACCTAAAACAAGGAAAGAGGAGAGAAAAACAAAAAAATAAAAAAAAAAAAATAAATACAACAACAACCTGTTAGAAAAATAAGTTAGAATAAGTATATTGCCTTGTTTGGCTAAATAAATAAATAAATAAATAAATAAATAAATCTTTATGTAAAATGCTTATATATTCCTCCTGTTTCCAACGTAGAGGTATATTTCAAACATTTGGTTTCGATAAATAAAGTGTGTTTAAAACTTCAGCCTCATGATCACATTCTAATAACGGGTGACTTTATTCTTCCAAGAGTCGCTTGGAACTGCTGCACCGAAAACCCTGCAATATTATTGCCTGCGTCTGAATGCTTATCTGCTAATTCATTTTTAAATTAGCTTTCAAGTCAAGGACTTTTTCAATTAAACAGCCACTTTAACAAGAATAGCCGTTTGTTAGATCTTGTATATTTTGACGACAGCAATATTATTTCAGTTTCAAGGACAGATCCACTCGTGCTCCCTGAAGATCCATACCATCCAACTTTAGAAATTGCTCTTAATGTTCCTAAACAATCTGTAAAGAAACGTATTGCTCAACCTCCTGCGGAGCTAAATTTTAAAAGAACCAATTATGTTTTGTTAAAAAACAATATGCCTAATATTAACTGGACATCCGTACTAAATATCTTCAATACACAAACATCGCCAGAAAACCTTGATTCGGCTGTCTCTGCTTTTAATAGAACTCTCAATGATTGTTTTCTATCATCAGTACCACAGAGAAAAGCCCGTTTAGCAGCTGGTCCTGTATGGTTTACTGAAGAACTGAGAAAATTGAGAAACTTAAAATCCATGCATTATAAAAAATTTTAAAAAACTTATAGCATTACAGATTTTGGTTCTTATACCTCTATTAAGTACAAGTATTGTCAATTATGTAAGCAATCTTACGGTATTTATTTAATAAAAGTAAAATTAAACTTCATATCTTATGCTAAATCATTCTGGAACTTTGTCAACACAAAACGCAAGATTGATTCCTATCCTTCTTTTATGAAATATAAAACTGTTGAATCAGATAGCGAGAATATCATTTGTAATCTTTTCGCTGACTTTTTCAAAGCGGCCTATTCATCTTCATCCTATGATAATCTAAGCTTTCCATTTAGTGTTCAATCTGGGGATATTTGTCTCCCAATAATTGATACTAACACGGTTTTATCATACTTAAAAGCTCTTAAAACGTCATATAAAAGTGGTCCCGACAATATACCGTCATGTATAAAATATTGCTGTGATGAATTAGTAACTCCAATCACTTTGCTTTTTTCTTCTTCATTAAAATCTTGCTATTTTCCAGTTGCCTGGAAGTCGTCTTTTATTATTCCGTTTTACAAGTCTGGTAACAGGTCTTTAATCGATAACTATCATGGAATTGCAAAATTAAGCGCTTTGCCGAAGCTTTTCGAAGCAATCTTTACTTCACAATTATCACTAGTGTTAAATCTCTATTGTCTCCACCCCAACATGGATTCGTTTCAGGAAAATCTACGGTTACAAACCTACTTGAATTTACTTCCAAGACCATTGAGAATTTTGGAAAAGGTTTACAGACTAATGTTATATACACAGATTTTAGTAAAGCTTTTGATATTGTTAATCATAAACTCTTAGTCTTAAAGCTATATCTTGCTGGATTTCCCACAACAATTGTAAGATGGATTGAATCTTATTTATGTGAAACTTGTGAAATCTCATGAGTTTCCTGTCACTTCTGGTGTACCTCAAGGAAGCCACCTCGGGCCTTTTCTTTTTTTACTGTTTATAAATGATTTGCCATCTGTCATAAAGAATTCGAGTATTTTAATGTACGCAGACGACGTGAAACTATTTCTTCCTTTCAAAAATGCTAATGATGCCGTTCTCTTGCAAGCTGACATAGACCATCTTTATAGCTGGTGCAACGTGTATCGTATGAATCTTAACATGAAGAAATGCATACATTAGAGTCTTTAGATGTCTTTCATGATCTTGGAGTAACTATGGATACTAAACTTCGCTTTCATATTCATATTAATAAAATTATAAATCGAGCAAATAAGCTTTTATTAAACGATGGGCAAAAGAGTTTAATGATCCCTATATAACAAAAACCTTATTCACCTCTCTAGTGCGACCTATTTTAGAGTATGCTTCAATTGCTTGGTGCCCTCGATACAATTGTTACATTGAAGGCATAGAATCAGTTCAGAAAAAGTTTCTTTTGTTCTGCTTAAGCCATCTTTACTGCAATTTCAACTATCACCTACCACCTTGTGAATATCGTCTGCAACTTTTAAATCTTCCTACTTTAAATAATCGGTGAATTATGCTAAAAGCTACTTGGATTTTCAAACTTTTACATGGATATGTAGACAGTCAATATTTACTGAGCAAAATTTACTTTAATATTCCTCTATGACCTAGAAGATGTTTTGAGATACTTTACATGAACTTTTGTAGAACTAATTACTTGCAAAAGGAACCACTTAGAAGCGCTTGTGGGGACTTTAATTTTGTTTCAGAAGCAATTTCTTTAAATGAATCCGTTTACTCAATTAAATTTAATATTTTAGATTATCTACAGTATCGCCACTAATCTGGATCATGCTTCCAAGGATACTTAATATTTTCCTGTGATGTTTGGTAACAACTTATACAATCTAGCTGTGTAGTTTAATATGATTATCCAGAGCGAGATCACGCCAGTCTCGCCTGGCATATGCCGGTTTGACGCCGTACGACTAGCTTTGCATGTGTGAGCTGTGCTCTAATCCATATTTATGTAGATATACACGCTATATATATATATTTTGATTATACAGAGCAAGACCTCGTCTGTCTTGCCTAGCACATGTATGAGCTCGACCTCGTCCGTCTAGCCTGGCATATGGGAGCACCGCTCTAATCAATTCATTCTATTTACTACTAAGAAGCTAACCGGATTGCAACTGTATATACCTGAAATCCTGACAATTTTAAATTTTAATAAAATTTAAAAATTTAATTTTACATAAATTAATTATATCATATTTATTTTGTCTAATATTAATTGCTGTAAAGCCATATGTGCTTAGCATTCAAATAAGTAATAAATAATAATAATAATAACAATAATGATGAATTAGGGACGGATAGCTAATTGTCTTAAAATCACGAAACGAAAAAAAATTTGAGACAACATTACGAGATAGATTTAAACTTAAAGAACAGAAAATTAAATCATGGTCAGAGATAAAATAGTTGATCAAATAACAAAATCATCGAAGCATCCGATACAATGAAACAGTCAAGAAGACTGGGAGTAGTGTTATTTCTGAATCATTCCAAAGATTGGCAAAAAAGGAAATGCCATATCGCTTTTTTACGATATTTTGAGTTTAGTTGTTATTCCTTGTCGCCACAGATATTACCATACAATAATTGTTTAGATACATCATTAGATAAGATATTGATATTAAAGTCACCACACAGTAACATAACATCATAATCAAGGATACAGTTAGACAACAAAGAAAATAAAGGGTCAACAGGATGACATTTACTTGGGTTATATACACATGACAAAAGTATTTTAGTACTGTTGTCCGAGATACACGAATACAGAAATTCAATTCCAGGTCCGTTAGATTTAATTAACTAACCTACAACTTCAGCATTCAGATTGGTTTGACAATAAGCTGCAACTCCTCCACCTTTTTGAACATTTCGATCATTTCTAAATAACTTATAATTATTTATATCACAGGTTGCTTCACAAATATCACTGCACAGCCACGTTTCAGATATACATATAATGTAAACTGCCGAGTCTTCGAAAATATATCTAATGTTGTCCAATTTAGCAGTATTTAAACTACGTGCATTAAAGTGCACTACATTAAGTCCACCATACAGCTTACATAATACTTGAATTAAGGTCTTGTGATTTTCACCATCACCGCCAACAGACGATTGACTAGAGCCAGACATGAAAAAAATGTACAGAAAAGCTACTTTTAGGCAAATAAAAAAAGAAACAAAATAAGAAGTAGAAAGCTAAAGCTAGAAAAAGATCCCAGAAAAAATATATGATTTCAAAAATAATAAATTTAGAGAAGAGAAGTTTAATTGGCAAGCGTAGTACCAGCAGAGCTATCGCCATTAATTGCATTGTGCAGTTCCTCCATACTGCTGATGCGAATACCATTCGCATTTTATTCCATCCGAATGAATACACAGCCACGAAACATAAATGCATCACAAAATGCTCTTTTGCCTCTTATAAGCAATCGCAGCTTGCAAGATTTTCCGGCTATCAACATTCAGGCTTTCATGGATAAAAACATTGTTGTCACAATCAAACCCTGCATTTCGCAAATTAACAGCCTATATCGTACGCCTTCGATATGATCCAAATGCTTTGAATACACGGTTCCGGTCAAATGGAGAAAAATACTCTATTATAATAAGAGAATTTGTCTTATTAGGATTTAAATTGGCTCGAAAGATGTCTTTTATTTGCGGAAGTTGAAATTCAATAGAATGGCAAATTCGGTTGAAGCTAGCTTTTAGATTCTCCTCACTTGATAATGGAAGTCCAAACAACACAGCATCTGAAGAAAAATCGGCACTAATTTTAGTTGAGTTGTTGAGTTGATTGTTAACAGGTGTTAGTTTCTCAAGCTGACTACATCGAGCAGATAAATCAATTACCTGATTTTCCAGCGAGAGAATTTTACTTTCAAGCTCACTGAAATTAGTTTTTAAAACGCTCACCTCGGCTTCAATTTTGATGACAAGTTTGGTCTCAATGCTCGAAATTTCGTCAGAGAGTTGCTTGAGTGAATTATTACTGTGTAGGAGAAGACGATCTTCCTGCTGTCGAATTTCAGTTTTTAAATCCGCACTCAATCGCTCGTCCATCTCTTGCAGCTGTGCACTCAGTGACCGTGCTAACGATTCTCCACTCTCCAGCTTTGGCGTACCATCACCTCTATGGTTCATTCAATTCGAGTGCTGCTACAATTGTTGGCGCGTCAATCGTGAGGATAGTGACATTCATGTTTTTCAGATCAGAAACAGCGAAGAGACGAATAAGCAGCAAAGACGACAACAATAGAAGAAGTACAGGTACCACGGTAATCGAGAGAAAAAACTCAATAGTGCTGACCCAACAGCTGAGTTATGGTGAGCGAGACGGTGACAACCAGTTTAGTTGGAAAAATTTGAGACAAATGGTTAAAGAATTTGTAAACAACTGCGTGAAATGCACCAAAAATAAAATGACTCGGCATATTATAGAGAAACAGGTCATAACAGACACGCCACAAAAAGGTATCGAAAGCGTATCAATTGACACTATAGGCCCATTAAGATTGTCAAACGGCTACAGATATATACTTACAACGCAATGTGACCTTACAAAATTTTTCGTAGCGCATCCAATTGAAACTAAAAATGCAAGGAAAAAAGCAACAACACTGGTAGAACAGTTCATACTGAAGTATGGTTGTTTCAGAACACTTAAGTCTGACAGAGGGACAGAATTTGCGAACGAACGAGAATTTACGATGGCAAGAATATGTGAACTATTGCACACACGCCAAGTGTTTTCAACTCCATACCATCACCAAACGATAGGCGCACTTGAGAGAAACCAAAGGACATTGAATGAATTCTACTCTAGCTTGCAGAAGATAACGAATGGCACAAATGGGTGTCATATTACACGTAGACACACGTAGACACACAGTACTTAACATTTGAACTAATTTTCGGAAAATTACCGACTTTGCCTAGTGTCATTTTAGAAGAAGGATATAAAATGTTTTACATAGGTAATTATGCTAATGAGCTGAAAAGAAGATTAAGAATTGGTAAGGTTAATAAATTAATACAACAGGTTAAAGATAAGAGAGAAAGAGTTCATAATAAAAATAGTAATGAAAGCTCTTTAGAAATAGGAGATTTAGTATTCATAAAACTAGAAACTAGAAAAAAATCGCAGATCCCATATCATGGCCCTTACGAAATTAAAGAAAGAAAAGGAGTAAATTCAGTTGTAAATATAAAAGGCAAAAATAAATAAATACATAATAATAATCTTAAGAAATTCAATAGTACGCTTAAATAAAAAAATATATAGAGAGGACACAATACACATGTAAGCATTAGATAAAATATATAATTATCCATGGATCCATACGATATTAAGTAATAGAAATTAGAATTTTAAATTGAAATAACAAAAATAATTGAGTAAACATATATTTAAATCTATCTATATATCTATATATAAAATTGTAAAAAAAAAGATCTGTACATGAAATATTTTTTGAAATTCTTTTTGCGTTTGACATTTTGAATGACGCTGAGTACAAAAATCGCAGTTTTAAAATTTTCCCCGGTCATAACATAGGCTACTTTTTATCCAGTAAAAAAGGTTGGACCCTGTAGGGGGCGCTGCGATCGGATTCCAGGCATTCTTTTTTTTGCTTATCTCAGAAACCGTTTATCCTTTATGAAAATTTGTAAGTAGAGATTTTCGGATACGGTGAGTTCTTATAACTTATTTACTCTATTCTATCTCAAACACCAGAGGGTGCTGTAGTACAAATATTTTGAAAAGGCTAGAAAAACTCCTACACCGTGCATTGGAATCTTGGGGTTTTCTGATACGGTGAGTGTTCTTAACTTTTTTGTGCTATCTTGAACACCAGAGGGTGCTGCAGTACAAATATTTTAAAAAACGTCGAAAAACTCCTAAGCCGTTTATCCGATTTCCATGAAAGTTGGTATATAGAGGTTTTCGGAAACGGTGAGTTTTTATGGCTTATATACTTTGTTCTATCTTGAACACAAGAGGGCGCTGCAGTACAAATATTTTAAGAACGTCAAAAAACTCCTAAGTCGCTTATTCGATTTGCTTGAAAGTTGGTGTATAGGATTTTCAGAAACGGTGAGTTTTCATGACTTATAAACTATGTTTTATTTGAACACCAGAGGGAAAGTCTGGAAAAAAATCGAAAAAGTCCAAAACCTTTCATCCGATTTGCATGAAAATTTGTATGTAGAGGTTCTCGAACACGCTGAGTTTTTTTGACTTATCACTCTGATCTATCTCGAACACCAGGGGGCGCTGCAGTACAAATATTTTGAAAAACCTCGAATAACTTCTAAGCCGTGCATCCGAATTGCATGGAAATTTTCAAATAGGGTTTTTTGGTACGGTGAGTGTTTTTATTTTTTTATCTTTTTTGTGCTATCTTGAACACCAGAGGGCGTTTTAGTACAAATCTTAGGAAATCGTAAAAAACTCCAAAACTGCTCATCCGATTTAGATGAAATTTTGTAAATAGCGATTTTCGAGTACGACAAGGGGTTCGGTGCTATATTTTTGCTCTTTCTCGAAACTAGAGGGCGCTGTGATACAATTTGTACGTGTATATGTTATTAAAATGTTCCTTAACGGCTGCACTGATTTTGATAAAATTTTTTGTGTGTGTTTGTGGGGCTCCCTTGATGGTTCAGATTCACAATTGGATCCGGTAGGTGGCGCTGCATTTTGTTTTTATAGCTTATCTCCGAAACCGTTCATCCGATTTACATGAAAATTTGTGTATAGAGGTTTTCGGATACGGTGAGTTTTTATGACTTATCTACCCTGTTTTATCTTGAACCTCTTGAACCCCAGAGGGTGTTGTAGTACAAATCTCTTAAGAAATCGTGAAAAAGTAAAAAGCCGCTCATCCGATTTGGATGAAAAATTTTACTAAAGGATTTTCGTGTAGGACAACTGTTTTGGAGTTATCTCTTTTGCTCTGTTTCGAAAACTAGAGGGCGCTGTTGTACAATTTGTACGTGTGCATGTTATTAAACTGTTCCTACACGGCTGCACCGATTTTGATGAAATTTTTTGTGTGTTTAAGTGGATCCCTGGATGGTTCAGATTCGCAATTGGACCCGGTAGTTGGCGCTGTGATCGCGTTCCACGAAGTTTGTTACTATAGTTTACCTCCGAAACTATTCTTCCGATTTACATGAAAATTTGTATTTAGGGGTTTTCGGGTACGGTAGTTTTTATGACTTATCTATTTTGATCTGTATTGAATACCAGAGGGTACTGCAGTACAAATGTTTTAAAAATGTCGAAAAACTCCTAGCTGTACATCCGATTTGCGTGAAAATTTTTACATAGGAGTTATCGGATACGGTGGGTATCTTTAACACCAGATGGTGCTGCAGTACAAATCACTTAAGAAATCGAAACACTCAAAAACCGCTCATCCGATTTAGATAAAAGTTTGTATGTCGGATATATAGGATTTGATATCGAGTGTGGAAATGGCTTCGGCGTTATTTTTTTTCTATCTCTAAAACCAGAGGCCGCTGTTGTACAACTACCGCAAAAAAACTCAACTATCATCCGATAAGTATGATTTTTATAAGTGGTTTCCGGGTGCGGTGAGTTTTTTGGCGCTATGTATTTTGCTATATCTAGAACCCCAGAGGGCGCTGTACTAAAAAATACAGTAAGGCATAGCAAAACGCGAAGGGTGATAAATATCTTCTTTTCTTCTGTATGTGTATTTATATACCACTTTCTTTTTTCGCAAATCAGGATAGCTGATGCCGAATTCTGTGGTATTTTAGTACGCATAAACACATGCGCAAGTCAGTTGCGTCGTAAGTTGGCGTTGTTTTGACATTTCAATTTCTATTTTCAAAGCTTAATTAATTGTTGTCCAGTTTCCTCGCGAATTGCCAAGAATTCGTTTTTGGTCTGATTTTTTTCGAAAATATGCAATCTATCGAATACAATATAAAACTTGAACGTATATTTTGCAAGCGATCGGCAGCACGCACACACAAATCACGATTTCCCCAACTTTGTCTCATAGTTTTCAGATGTTGAAACTACATTTTTTTCATTTCACCGAAGTTACCGGTTTGAAAGATGCACACAAAATTCCTTCTAAAGTTTGTGAAAAGATTTTTTCAAATTGACGAATGAAATCGAAAATTATTTATATCAACTTCCTAGTTAAGCCGGGTATTCAGCTAGTAAATAAAAATATTGCTAAATAAATAAATAAAGATTTCCAGATTTTATTTTTATCAAGTTATCGTTGGTTTCCTTCTTTATCTCTACATGTCGCGTCTTCCAATGCACGTTGATAGAAAGCAGGTCGAGTGTTTTGAGTTGATGTCGCAACCACGGAAATATAATGCACGCGCTGGCATGCTAATCCAATGAAGTTCAGCAATGTGCAAGCACTGCATTGTTTTTGATTACTTACTTACTTAGATGGCGCCGACAACCGTAAGTCGGTTTCCGCCTGTCGTAAGAAATTGCGCCAGCCATTTCTGTTTTGCGCTTGCTGGCGCCAGTTGGAAGCTCTAAGTTTCGTCAGGTTGTCCTCCACTTGGTCCCTCCAACGGATATGCGGTCGTCATCTTCTGCGTTGTCCGCCGCTGGGTACCGAATCGAATATTTTCTTCGCTGGAGCGTCGTCTTCCATCCTACTGATACTACTCTCTACTGATATCGTTGGTGGAGTTAATGCTGGAACCAAGGTAGACGAAGTCCTTCACAACCTCGAAGGAGGTGTTGTCAACAGTGACGTGGGTGCCAATACGCTGGGACTGTTTGTTTGTTGACACCAGATATTTCGTCTTATCTGCGTTTACTGCAAGACCCATGCGACTCGACTCTTTTTCTAATTTGGAGAATGCTGCACTGACTTCGAGTGTGTTATGGCCAATGATATCAATATCATCGGCATACGCTAGCAGCATAACACTCTTATAAAATATTGTACCGCTTGGTCTCAGATCAGCAGCTCTAATGATCTTCTCCATAATTAGATTAAAAAAGTTTCAGTGAAACAGCCGGTGGGAACACACTTGAAAATAAGCAAAAAAGAATAAAAATATAAGCTTAATTAAATAAATAACTAAATAAATATAATAATAACAAATGAATACCATTGAAATAGTTAAAGAATTAACAAAAATAAATAAAACAGTGAACTAAATTTTTTGCTAATAAACACAAAACAAGCTAAAACTCAATAATATTAACTAACACCACATATAAACACACACTCTAACAATTCTAATAAATATAAACAAAAACAAAAACTATTCCTAAGAAAAAATTAGAACTTTCTTGTGGTCACTCTTTGTGTTTTTTTTTGTTTTTGCTTTTCGCTCTTTGTGCATATAGGTACACAAACTAAAACCACGTTGCCGTGTTTATCAATATACGAATAATAAGTTAAAGAAGGAAATAAAAAAACTCACTCACTGCTGCAATCGTTTCGGTTAACGCCGCTATAAAGTCTCTCATATTTATACGCCACCTCCAATTACTCTCCTAGACCTATAGCTTTCTCTATCTTTTACTGCTGGCTAAAATTCTGTGAGCATGACACCTTCGCCTATTCAGACTCGCCAACAACGTGAACAACAACAACAACTACTACGTAATGGCAACAAGACTGAGGGGACACCGAAAATGATGGCCGTTGGTCAAAGCAGCAACCCAACATTGTTCAGCGCTCAACTTAAGGCCTTTGAAGAGCGATTTACTGCGAGTGCTAAACAAGAAAATGTCCAACTGGAAAAAAGACTAAGACAGCATGCGGATGAACTCTTCAAGCGTCTCTCACTAGTTCTTGCTGACAAATTTGAGAAATTGGAAAATGAAGTAAGCTCAATCCAACAGCAGCTTAATGTGAAATTTTCTGAGTATGACTCTTAAATACATTCGTTGGAGAATTAAGTCAGTGCTCTCTCTTCAATTTGTGACGATTTGAAATGACAATTGTCTACATTCTGTAGCAGCAACAATAACTACAACAACAACAACAACAGTAGCTCTAGTTCTAATAACAACAATAACTCTGACCATGCTTCGGATGCTGTTTTATTAGGATTACCGCATATTGATGGTGAAAATATTAAAAGTACTTTTAACTTAATATGCCGATCTATTGACTTCATGCCGCCCCCCGTGAAAGATATCTTTCGAGTTAAGCCCAAAACAAGCAACCCTAATCCTGTGGTAGTTATTAAATTTTATACACCATTTGATCGTAATCGTGTGCTTAAGGCCTTTGGAGAGTATCGTAGGCGGGAAAAAAAAGCAGTCAATCTGAGAGATGCTGGAGGGATGCTGGAAAGCCTTACTCTGGTGACCAGAAAACTTTTACAAGTTGCCATCAATTACAAACGCAACAAACGTTTATTTAATGAGTTTACTTTTCGTGGTTCTGTCTTCATTCGTATGTCAAAGGGTGCTGATGGAATTATAATTAGTTGTGAAGATGATCTTCAGAAAATTGTATGTGGTGCTACTGCTGTCGAGGGATGCTAGTAATTTAAATATCGTATTAAAATGTATCTTTTAAATTTATCCTTATTTCTCAAATATATACTTACTTCTTTTAAAAAACATTCAGTGCCTATAACTTTCTTTTTACTTTTCGGTCATACTCTTTCTTGCTTTCCTCTTATTTTAGCTTTATCTTATTTGCCTAAATTATTTTATTTTTTTTTTTTTCCTGTGTTTGTCTTTAATGCTCGGCTCTAACAGTTTGTCATTAGGCACTAATGAAAATTGTAAATCATTAATTAATATTTTATGTAGGCAACATTGCGGTCTCAACATTATCCGCTTTAATGCTCGAAGTTTAAATGCAGCTAAATTGGACTACATTAAATACATATTTTGTAATTCGTTGGTTGATATAATTTGTGTTTCTGAAACGTGGCTGTCAAATAATATTTGTGATACAATTTCTGATATAAATGGTTTTAATGTATTTAGACATGATAGATCTGTAAAAAAAGGTGGGGGTGTTGCTGTCTATTGTAAAGCTAATCTGAATGCGGTAGTTCTGAGCAAATCTAGTGATCCTGGAATTAAATTCATTACTATTAGCATCACAGATGGTAGTACCAAAATGTTATTGTCTTGTGTATATAACCCGAATAAATGTCATTCTGTGGATCCTTTGTTTACTGATTTGCAAAACTATAACATAAATCATGATATTATCTTACTGTGCGGTGATTTCAATGTCAATCTCTTGTCTAATGATTCTAACCTACAATCGTTCTTTAACAATATATTTCCAGCAGGTTTATCAGTAGTTAACACAACTGAACCCACTAGATTCTCTAATAATGCTACTCCAAGTCTTTTGGATTGTTTCATAGTGTCTGACCTGTCTCTCGTTTCTCTATTTGATCAATTATTTTTTATATCTGATCACGATTTAATATTTTGTTCATTAAATGTAAACATGTCTCGTAATGTTCTTCCTACCTCTTTTTCGTACCGTGATTTTAAAAATAATAACTATTCGTCATTGTATCATGATTTGTCACTAACCTCATTTAATGATTGCTGGAATCATAGCTCAGTTGATGATAAACATTGTTCCCTTACAGCTCCTGTGAAATACTTGTTCGAAAAACATGAAAAAATTGTAGATTCACCACACTTGTGGTAAAATGACAGCACTAATTGTGGACGTAAATTCATCTCAAAGCTGTGAAGTGCTGTTGTGTCACAGGTAACCAGGGAAGTTTTCCCTATAAATGACTTAATTACTATATTTGTTGATATGAGAGAAATTTCGGTATATTTCGGAATAGAGCAGTAAATTTCGGGACTCCAAAGATTTGATACTGATTTTTTCGAAGCAGGTGGTCACATTAAGCATCCATGATGAGAAAATTTTCAATTTAAGAATCTAATCACATCTTCGCCATAAACTTTCACTAATATTTGTCTGGCTTCATTTACTTGTTTGTCTTTTTTGAAGTGAAAGAAAATTTAAAATTTTAGAATCTAATCACATCTTCGCCATAAACTTTCACTAATTTTTGTCTGGCTTCATTTACTTGTTTATCTTTTTTGAAGTGAAAGTGCAAAATATGGCGTATATGCTCATCAAAGTTCCCCTTATTTAAGGCACTCTAAAAACACGATTTCCAATGAAAAGCAAGAAAACTGAATTATTTGTTTTTAATGCATGTAAAAAACATATGAGCACAAAAATTATATATTCGTCAACATATGTCAGACCTTTGACCATGGCCGGCCCTAGGGTCAAGCTAGTAAGGCCATGGCTCGGGACGAACGGTAGATTAGGGCGCCATATATTTATAAAAAAATTAAATGAATTCATCACAAGATATGAAGTTTAATAGTAAATTGCAATTATGGTACGTTATAAAAAAAATTGCATATATTTAAAAATAGAAGTATTTCGACCTTTTCGCTATACCACCCGGAGCGACGCCGAGTATTCCAGCTACCATTTTTCTTATACTATTCGATGCACTCCTTCTCCATACTCTGATACATTTAAAAAAAAAGATTACCAAAATCGGTTGAGAAAACCCTGAATGCCTTACCATCCCCGAGCATCGCCGGGTATTCCAGCTAGCATTTTTATTTAAAAAATTATTCGGTGCACTCATTCTCCTTACTGTGATTCATTTAAAAAAAAAATCATCAGAATCGGTTGAGAAACACCATGAATGACATACCACCACCGAGCAACGCCGAGTATTCCAGCTTGCATTTTTCTTTTAAAACTATTCGGTGTACTACTTTTCCCTACTCTGGTTCATTTAAAAAAAAGCATCAAAATTGGTTGAGAAATACGATGAATGCCATGCCAAACTCGAGCATCGCCGGTACTGTTTCCTACTTTGATTAATTTAAAAAAAAATCATCCTTAAGAAACCCAGGAGAAAATGGTACTGGACTGTTTTTGCTTTCGCCTATTTATATAAAGATTAGTATTAGAAGCATATACCGTTGGTAGTTATAGCATCAAAATATATTATAGTTACACCCCCTGCACAAGTAATAAGCTTTTAAAGTAGTCTAGTCTAGTCTGTTGTAACTTTATGAATAGAAATGCCGTTATTTAATTTTCATTTTGAAATAATATGATAGTGTTGCAG